>CAJQUW010010404.1:0-330746 GCA_907163375.1 Prostheceraeus crozeri
ACATAAAACCCTAATCCGACCGTAGAGGAGCCTAGCCTTGGATGATGGACTTTACGACCCACCCGATTCAATGTCATGGTATCACTCTCATCGTGTGTGACATCATCTGGTTTTATAAACAATTCAACACTTATTCCTATCCATCTCACTTTTATATCCAACATGTTGAATACTTGGACTTGGTTTTCAACCACTCAACTCAAGTCGTCAAATAACTTGCATGCGTTGTCTAAAATTCAATTCATTCTGTACACAGATTCGCTTTATTCACATCCAAAGTTAATGACTACCTAACAGATGTATTCACTCTGCAATTTACACTTCACCGTTTGTGAAAAGACTGTCACATAAAACAATTTTTAACACACTGCAGTCCGGATCTCAACTAAGGATAAAAACTTTCTAGTGCTGTGGCGAACACTGTTTTCATATAACATTCTAAACTCTCATTGCAGTAGAAAAACTGCTTTTAGTAAAACCTGATGAAGCGAATCTAACAGTCATGAAGTTTGAATTTTTCTAATAGGGAAACATTTGGCAACTGTATCCAATAAAAACTTTCTAACACTGTGAAAGTAAGTTACAAGACAATCTACACTGTGCAGTAAAACCTTCTAAAACTTTCTAGTGCTGTGATGAGTTCGGTCAGTCATACAACGTCAATGATCAAACATTATTTTCACAAACGTGTGTCGTAGTAAAATTATTTGACTACACTAACGCTTACATTTCATAACACTTGTGTTTCATAAAACGCCATGATCAAATTTTCTAACTATACATCAACCTGTGTAGCAGTAAAACTTTTACAAACCATGATACACTTTCTGACGACATTCACGAATAAACGTCATGATCAAACTTTATTTTCTCAAACGGGTGTCGCGGTAATATTATTTGACTACACTAACTTGGCTTTTACAAACCATGATACAGTTTCTGACTAGACTTACGAATAAAACGTTGATGATCAAACTTTCTAACTATACATAACCTGTGTTGCAATAAAACTTTGTACGAACATGATAAAGTTTCTGACGACACTGACAAGAGCTTGTTCACTAGCGAAGAGAGAAGTCTGTGATGAGTTGCGTGTGGCGCATGAATGTTCTCCGTTTCATTCCTTCATCATTTCGTCTCCGTGATAGAGACAAGCAGAACGCATGGTTCATTCTCACATGCTTGGGCAACTGTCGGGAGACAAGTGCAATGGAGATTTTATGAGGTAACCTGTGGCAGATAGCTAAATGTCGCCCTGGCGGTCAGAGTACGACGTTGAGACGAAAGGCAACCACTTGCAAACATGACGCAGAGAGGTTTCAAAGGATACCAATTGCCCACGTCCCGTGCAGTACTCATCGCTACGGACTTCACCGCTGTCTCGAAAGAACGCCCACACACAGGAAGTATCACACCGAAAATCTCCGTGACTTGCACCGTCCATGACTTGATAGCCAGACATGAAAACCGGTGGAGTTATTTGCAAGAGGAAGCAAGTCGTTGCTTTGATCAGCTTGATAGCAAGCCGCAGAGAGCTTGATTCACCAGCGTTTTGCAATGGAGATGTTTAGAGGCCACCCATGACAAGATAGCTAAGACTCAACCGATTGGCGTTCAAAGTGCTACGTTGAGAACTGTGTCAAATGCCCAACATGAGACATGAGTTGCCCCAGCGGTTTCGGTCTAAGCTATGACACACTCCCTTGCCACACTTATCACTACGGCATCGTCCGCCGTCCCGAAGGAACACCCTGTCAGTGGAATATTACAGCAAAACTGTCCGTGTCTTGCTCGCTTTCAGTGAAAAGCTGCTTATACCATGAGAAGACTGGCTCAGACATCATTAAAAATCCTTTCATTGACTTCAGCAGGGTCGAAAACCCCAGAAAACCTCCAAAACTAGTGAATTTAAATTTTTCAACTTTGTGGCACTACTTATGACATTTTATAAGTAGTCTATCACTTAGGGCAGGTCAATAGCAACCGAACCTTTTTTGAATCAAGTCAAACGGACTTGTAGATGCAAAGTTACAAGCCTTTAAAGTTTTGGAGTCTTTTATGGCCTGGAGACGAAGGCGAACCTCTAAGTCTGACGCCTTAGCTGACTTCAGCAATGAAATTTTCTAAGTCGGTTTCTTACAGAAACCCGGTTTTTCAGATTTCCAATGCTATCATCGGAGCTCCAGAGTTCACCTACCCCAACCCAGTCGGGAGGAGAACTGATTTCCACAAGCAGAGTTTCCACTTATATAGTGTGTGGCGATCAGCTGATGACGTAATACCCATCATTCAAACGCTAAAAACCCGTCTATCTCCGGTTCTAGTGCTCCGATGGAGCTAGATATTCGCCATTTCCATATAGAATTTGACGCTAAATACGAATCTGCCCTCCATTTTCCCATCCGATGCTTCGTTTTGGCTCTACAGCCCACAGCCATCGCAAAAGTTCTAACTCTGTCGTTCTTCGGAAAAATGATGAAAAATTTTTTCTCTCCGATGACTTCCAAATTTACCATGCCGAAGCAGAGTTTGACGCTGATTCCAAATCTGGTCTCTGTTTTCCCGTCCGAGGCTTGCTTCACCCGCTAGAGCGATTTTCATAAACATTCTAACTCTGTCGTTTTTTCGTCAATGTCCCAAAATTTCAATAACATCTCACCTCTAAACGAAGGCAGATACGAACAAGCCATGTTTTCCACTGAATTTGTCTCACTCCCAGCTTTCAAATGAGCTATTGCACGACTTTCTACGATGTCTACAACCAAAGTTGGAAGATCGCTGCCGAGGGAGGGGGGGGTAAGAACTTTTTCTCTCCGATGTTGCTAGAAACATCCTTCCTAACCCAAAATTGGCCAAAAATTCCGAATCTGGCCTCCGTTTTCCCATCCGAGGTCTCCTTCTGCCCGAAAAACGACTTTTCTCATCCCAAAACCTCCAAAACCTGCCTTTTCCAACTCTGACGGTTTCCTGCCATTTTCCTCCCTAAACCCAAGAAAATTAGTCCAAACTGAGCTTTCCACTGCTTTTTTCTCACTCTTAGCTTTCAAATGAGCTATTGCACGACTTTCTACGATGTCTACAACCAAAGTTGGAAGATCGCTGCCGAGGGAGGGGGGGGTAAGAACTTTTTCTCTCCGATGTTGCTAGAAACATCCTTCCTAACCCAAAATTGGCCAAAACTTCCGAATCTGGCCTCCGGTTTCCCTTCCGAGGTCTCCTTCTGCCCGAAAAACGACTTTTCTCATCCCAAAACCTCCAACACCTGCTTTTTCCAACTCTGACGGTTTCAAAGATTCCACCCCTTGATGCTCCTCCTTCAATCCTTCCGAACCCAAAATTTCACGTAGAGTCCGAATCTGCACTCCGTTTTCCCATCCGAACACCCCTTCCTGTCGATTTCCAACTTTTCACATCCCAACACCACCAACACCTACCCTTTCCACACTCTATCCCTCACACATTCCTATCTCCTTCCTTCCTTCCAGGGGGGAGGGACCCGTTTCCTTCTCACGGACCCATTCCTCCCCACACATCCTTGGCCACTTCCCTCACCTTCCTGCCAGAGGGGGGGGCTGAGTCAGCATGATGACTCAGCATTTCACATTTTGCGCGTGAATTTGCCATGGGGTTACTACTATTGCATTCGTACCCGCTGGAAAGTCAAAGGCACTAATGCTGGTCGTATATTCCAGTCTCCTCGAATTGTCCGTACAAATGCAAAATTTCTGTTATGAAGTCTTTGATTATTTGGGCTATCAAACTCTGTAGTGACAGAAACGATGTTAATGAATGCATAAATGATCTGAGATAGATTTTCATTTCCAATGACTGTACTAAAAATGACCAACAATTATCAACAATCAAAATCTTGGTATCAAGGAAGTCGATAGCCTTGTCGGCACGTTCTATATAAAGTAAATTTGATAGATGGAACTAACGAATTAATGAATAAGTGGAATTAATTACAATTTGTATCATTTTGAAAACAGGCAATGATATCATCTACAGTCGCGGCCACTGGATTAGCATCACTTGATAAAACTAAGTTTTATAGATATCCATGTATATTAAACGAATTACTGAGTAAAAATATATGTAATAGACATCAGTGTTCATTATACCAATGCATTCCGAGTAAAACTAAATAATGATCATTGAAAACAGAAAATCTTAGAAACAAATAAGAATGTGAAAGTCTCTAATATCTGGTTGGGCCACCTTTGGCATCGAGCACAGCACGGATCCTATCAGGCATGGACTCAACTAATCTCTTGCAATAATCTTCAGTTATTTGTTGATACCAAACTTGTTTGATTTTCTCGACCAAGTCATCATAACTGGTTGGCCTGAGATCACTGACTTTCCTTTTAACGAGCACCCAGCAGTAATGGATAGGGTTGAGATCAGGTGAGCTCCCTGGCCAGGACCCCAACAACTCAATGTGCTGCCCAACCAACCATTCTTTGATAAGACGTGTCGTGTGGCAGGGAGCTCCATCGTGCTGAAACACTGAACAGTTTCGAATTGTCATGAAGGTTTGTAGTTTTTCTTTCAGAATAAACAAATACACACTTGCATTGATCGTCTTTCCAGGAGGTAAAAATCACAGACCGCAATGCCCAGTCGCAGCGATGGATCCCCAAACCATTACTTGTGTAGGATGTTAAACGGTTGAGGACGTGTAGCGGGGGTTGTATCGCTGTGGCCGGGTGGTCGACGAACAGTTCGGTGATAATTGTAAAATTGTCTTATCGTCGTTTTTCATCGGAGAATAACACGCTGTGCAGAATAACACAGTCTATGCCTGATAGGATCCGTGCTGTGCTCGATGCCAAAGGTGGCCCAACCAGATATTAGAGACTTTCTCATTCTTATTTGTTTCTAAGATTTTTTGTTTTCAATGATCATTATCTAGTTTTACTCAGAATGCATTGGTATAATGAACACTGATGTCTATTACATATATTTTTACTCAGTAATTCGTTTAATATACATGGACATCTATAAAACTTAGTTTTATCAAGTGATGCTAATCCAGTGGCCGCGATGTGTACTATCACTATCATCTACATGCACCTCACCGTGTCTCGTCTAAGGCTGCTGCTCCATTTCTGATACAACCTTTGCTTGATCGTCGCAAATACTGAGCTTCGGGGGACCATCGCCACTTCTTGGTCAACGTCTTCAACAGCTCTACCCGCATCTTTGTCGACTTCATTTTTGTCGATACCACAATGGGCGGCTACAAACTGCACGCTTATGTTTTTCGTCTCTGCTACTTCAATAAGTAATTGCCACACTTTGGACTGCTGTGTTTCTTGTTGCAATGGTCCATTCTGGAGTGCCTTATCATATGTCATTGTCTCACACCCTTTATCGAATTCTCTGATGATATCTTGAATTCTTCTAATTTTCACGGTGTTTTCCTTTCCCCGCCCTAGCCGCTGTGAAAAAGCGTGGCCTTTGCTTGCCATTTTTAGACTACGTTCTGATGAGAAAATGCACGTTAACTAGGCCTACTAACACGTGTATTCCATATTCAAACAGTGAATCTCAAAAGGAAATCAAGTGATGCAGCAAGCCCTAATTCATACCCACTGACAGGGAACATTCTTCACCATCACTATGGAAACAACTATCAACCAAAATAAACATCCACTTAATAATATACTCACTGACATAAATAATGAAACCAACTATCATTGACTTGAATGGAAGTTTCTTTCATTTTTTTCTATGGTTTGAGATGATATCTCGCTTTCTATGTATCACCATTGAACTCCATGTGATAAGGGAAATGATATAGGACCATCAAATTTCAAAATTTGATATTGATCACAGTAACAGCTAGAGGTTGAACAGAATCACCACCTACACTGTAAATCGCTGGATACGAAAATTACATACAAAGACATACCAAGTTTACATACAATTTGAAACCAACATTTGATACGAGATTCTGGTATATATAAAGAAATCTGGTATGTTTTTCATACGAATGGCCATTTACTTTCCTATGTGATTGGTATGTAAACGATACGAACTATGCTAACTGTGATTGGCTGTTTTACGTTGAAATACGAATTCTTGGTATGTTTTATATACGAGACCCGATGCAAATTGGTATGTGTTTCGTATGTCTTTCGTATGAATAGCTTTATGTCATATGGCAAAAAATATGTTATACTACATACTACTTACAAATAACTTTTTTCCAGTAATACCAGCCGTGAATATTTCTTTGTGAAAGTGTGGTATTTAACTAGATTAGATTTATTGTGGAATTAAAGCCGCATGTCATATTTGCACCTTGTCTTATAGCATTCACAAGACGCATAATTAGCTCATTTCCTTGAACTAAATTGATAAACATCATTTCAATAGAACGATAACTTTTCAGCAACCATGTTGACTTATATATCTCAAACATAACTACTTTTGCATTTAATGAATTATAATGTGTTTTTACTTCGGATTGATAATATACCTTATTTCAAAATTACATGATACATAATTGTTGATGGTCAAATACTTATTGATTATTTATGAAATGCCTCGAACTTACATGTATTAAAATCGAATTCAGCATATAAGATATCACTCTTGAATGTCATTATCTAACTACTTACAGAACAGTAGTAACATTAATGTGATCTTTATTGACAAAAGTCCTTAAATCAACATGCTTTGGACATGATTGATGCTTTCTTCTAACATTGTGCTGGTATGGCTTTAGTATGTAAAGCATACCACACTTGAAATAACATGCGAAAAGCATACAAATATATACCAAGATCATACAGAAATATACCAAAAAAATATCTTGGTATGCATCCTTCGTATGTGATTCGTATTGAGAGATTTACAGTGTACCGCTGACCAGATTTGACTTATGAAATGGCGCACGATAACTTTACCAGAGGAATGGCAATTGGGATGATGCGTTGTGGGCAAAGTTCTGCAACTGTCGCGAAAGAATTGAAAATTTCAAGGGTCGTTGTATGGAAGTGGTGGTGTCGTTGGAAAGCAGAAGGAAATGTGGAAAAGAAGAACGGATCAGGAAGACCAAGGGTATCATCCAAGCGGACAGATGCACGCTTAGTTTTAGCTGCTAAAAGAAACAGATTTGTGTGCGTCCCGAAGCTAATTGTGTACTGGAAGGTTGCTGGGAACGTTGCCTGTAGCGTTCGAACTGCATATCGAAGATTGCGAGAAGCTGGTATATTCGACGACCCGCTGTGAGAATTCCGCTGAGCCTGGAACATCGAAGGAGACGAGTGACGTGGTGTCAAGGTCATCAGTGTTGGGGTGACAGTCAGTGGGTGCCTCATAATTATAAATTCATAATTATAAATCATTCTATTTCAAATAATAACTTTCTTATCTATGGAAATGTTGCAGAAGCACTCAATAGGTGGAAGTTACATCAGAAGTTATTCAAGTATAGATCAACTTGTCCTGATAGTTGTCAGAATATTTGATGAAAACTATCAATGCAATCTTAACAAACCAATCGTTTAAGAATGCGCAATTCTTGTCGACCCCTATATTACACCGACCCACAAATATTACTCCGTCTTAGTTGCAAGAAACTTCAAAAATGGGATGAAAAATCCAATCAACATTCCTCTACATACATGTTCTTTTATGACAAAGTTCTTAATAATACACTCTGTCTTATTCCTTATGCACCATCACCACGAGCGGAAAAGCGACATTATCAATAAATGATTTAATTTCAGGTGAGCAACATGCTTATAGTTCAGTTCAGTAACTCCTCTTGTGTGATACTAGAAAGATATAATTTCAACTTCAGAATCATGCAACTGAGATATGCGTAGTTTTTTCGTGCCTCAGTGTAATTCAGAAAGTACATTTTGAAATTCTGATTATCATTTCAGCCTCACACTTAACGCGCTTTTTGGGATCAGGCGAAAAATATGAAAAAATTCTTCCTTGCAAAATTGAGCACTTAGTTTACAAGCCTGAAACAGCTACAAATCGATAACAATTAAATCATTCATTGTTGTGAAGGACAACAATAAGATTTCATTAAGTTTGTCATCTTTTGTGATGATGATTTGTGGTATATTTAGTGATATTTTTTAACTTCAAATATGTAGGCTTTTCGCACAAAATGAAAAACTACTTCTATTTGCAGTACTTATTGTAAATGCAAATATGAGAGAACAAATTGTTGGACGAAAACAGAAGGGGCAGTTTTGAGATACATAATTACTTTTATCGGGCATGCATTAAATAGTGTTTTTAGCACATTACTGACACTTCGTCTAAGTTTGACGCAGAAATTACTTGATTACTTGATGACCGAATCTCAGCCGTTGACTCGCCAACGGCACAGTTCGCATCTTCCCCATTCATTTCTGCATTTCGCGATTCTTGTCCAGGTTCTCCCGTACAGCTTTAACATCGGATCGCACCAGCTAATTTAGAGGTCTACCTCTCGGTCTTTGGTGTCCCCAAGGTCTCCATTCCGATATTCTGTTGGCCCATCTGTTGTCGCTCCTCCTTATTACATGACCAGCCCATCCTCTTTCTGAAATGTACATTATGTCAATGACAATACCAATAATAATATAATAATAATATATCGCTTTATTGCACTTCTACATCGATTAAGAAGTGGCAGATGCAGAGACAAAAGAATCTACATAAAAAACAAGATAAAACCAGACCGAGCAAATTAGGCATATTTGATAAAAGAAGATTGAAAACGTTTTGTTTTGGCTTTGACCTTTGTGCATGAGTTGCCGCTTCGGGCAGAGAATCTCAGAGGAGCTTTATCATAAATAATATGAAGAGGATGTTCAGGACACAATGATTGTGGTGCTAGTCGAGCTACCAACAAATCACAGAAGTCATCAAAACCTTAAAAGAAAACAACAACACTGATTGTACCTTTCCATTCAGTCTAGATGTGCAATCGATGTATACCTCAATACCAGTACACGAGGCAATTCAGGACGTCATATCAATCTTATTGACAAACAGTTACAGTCAAGTAAAAGGAATAGACATTCAGTACATCAATGATCTCCTGACAGTTGTATGTGAAAACACATATTTTCAGTATGAAGGAAATATTTTCAAACAAAGGAAAGGTCTTCCAATAGGGTCTTCGCTCTCAAGTATTCTAGCAATCTTATTTATGGATACATTAGAAAAAAAACGTTGACAACATGCCCTTTCGTCTCTATATTCAAAAGATATGTTGATGATTGTTTTATTCTCGTACATAACAAAAATGAGGCAATTGAGTTTCATCAGAAAATGATCAGTCAACATGAGAATATCAAATTTGACATCGAATATCCAAAAGATAATAATTCTATAAGTCTTTTGGACTTTTCTGTAACAATGGATCAACAACATGGACTGACATTTGAATTCTATAAAGAGAAACAAAAGAAAGATCTATTCGTTCATTCAGAATCTCATCTTTCATCGAACTCAAAATTGAGCATCATACGAGATGAAAGAGAAAGGATCAACATGAGGTGCAGCTCAAGAGATACAAGAACTGTCATGAAAAGAATTTTGATAGAATACTTAAAATCAGCGGATATGATGACAATTTCATTAAAAAATCAAAGCAACAGAAAAAATCGAAGAAATTGAATTGCGAGCCAGTATACCTGAAATTGGATTACATCTCAGATGAAGTTGACATTTCCATCAAGAGAATTTTCAAGAGAGAAGGAATAGATGTGAGACTAGCCCACAAATCAAGAACTTTGAGGAATGCACTAAGAAAACCGAAAGTCAGACATACTGCGTGTTCCATGACAGATTGTAAAATGCAGTCAACGAACCTTTGTTTTCGCAAGAACGTTGTGTATCAGTACAAGTGCAACTCATGCAGCCAAACTTACATCGGAAGCACTACAAGACCACTACACCATCGCATCAAGGAGTATCTCACTCGCAACGCATCATCAATTTACAAACACAAAGCAAAATGCAACAACAGTGCCTTCACCATACAAATAATCGGATCGGCGAATGATGAAGCTAATCTAACGATAAAGAAGTCATCCTGATACGGAAACATAGACCTAACATCAACAACAAAGAAGAATGCAAATCGATGAACGATTTTCTTTTTACATAGATACCTCATGTCGTTGTGTGGTTGGGGAGGCTTAGATGGACTCCAGAACTCAGCTCTGACGATATCTTCTGAGTTTCATCTCTCTATGTAATAGATTTTGCCAATTCATAATTTGAACCATACTGTCTATCAGCCTGTTTTCATTCCTTAGTTCTATATGTTTACCTGAAGATGACTATGCGCAATAGTTGAAATATATTGTGTTAATTTTCTTAACAATTCTAATTATAATTTCCATCAACATTCCTTGATTTTTCCACACTTACATTGCTGATTGCTGGATGCCATGGTGAATGACTGCCATTCATCTTAACACACTGCCACCGAGATTCAAGGTATGATTGGATCCACTTGATGAGTTCAGTTGGAGCTGCAAGAGAATAAAGTGAATTTATAGTGCTGTTATGAGGCATTTTGTCGAACGCCTTCGAAAAATCGACCATGAGCAGTCGAATAGCCCCATGAGAATCGATGTGAGATAAAATGCGGTTAACCATATAAGTTAAAGCAGAGACAGTACCTTGTCCTTATCGTGGAATAAAGGCGAATTGATCAGGGCAAAGTTTTGGTAGGATAGATTGAACCATTTTCTCAACACCACATTTTCAAGAATTTTTGGATAGAGTTGGTAAAATGGACATTGGTCTATAGTCAGTCACAGATGATTTCTTGAACTTGGGTATTGCACAACAAAAGATTGTTTTAGAGCTTTGAGAAAAATACCACTAGATGCACTCAAGGTACAAATATGATGGATGACAGGAATCAAGAGATTACAGTATTCTTTATAGACTCAGGAAGGCAAACCATCAGGGCCAGCTGAGGCTTTGCGGAGATTGAAAATAGATTCCACTATATCCTTTTCTGTTATGCGTAACGGGGCTGAGGGTGTTTCTATAAAAGTGATTGCCAAATCATTGCTTTCACATGTGGATGAGAGGATGTTATATAAGGTTGAGGCATCAATTGAACTACTGATATCAGGAGTGTTTCTACCAGTGATGGAGTGGATGTATAACCACATATCAGCAGAAGACTTGGAGAAGCCCAGCAATCGAAGCTGTGAATGAAGTAGATTGTATTGCATGACAAATGATAGAAATACGCTGTGCTTTCGAAAACTGGTACCTTCAGAAAACACAAAAAGACCTTGGAATTCGAAATTCAGCTACAGGACATGCTGAACACACTTCAAGCAAGGTTAGATATTCGGTATTGGGTAAATGCTGTGTTTTTGAAAATCCTGGAGGTGCCGATGGTTGGTGTGCTGACTCAAGATCTTGAGATATCTCAAGACAAATGTTCATCAAAGCCTCGCCATCCCATGCAGATATGAGAACGGAATTCTACTGAACAGAGAAAGCATTGCCTACGGCTCTTTTATAAGCAAAACATATTATAAGCACGTCTATAACTTTTGCAGAAGAAAATTTTGAGAAAATTCATTCCATTGAAAGTAAACTTGTCTAGCAAATCAAATTAATGAAATGAATGAGTGATGATGTGCTACATCTATGGAATGCCAATTTTATCATGATTATTCTGAAATATTAGACAGCATACCTAGGACTCATTTACTATAGAACGCATTATCAAGTACCGGTATTTTTCAGAGGTACAAAACCTCAAATACTTACCTATCTATTAAATTAAAGCTGCTCTAAAAATGGTCGAGACTCGAGAGGATAATAGCCTACGGCAAATATTTCCTTTTGACAGGCTTTAGGAGTATAACCATTTTGAAATTTTTCAAATTTTCCAAAAGAGGAAGAAAATAATTACAGATTTGGTGTCTATTGATCACAGTTTATTAACTGATTATATTGTCAAGAGTCATTATTAACAAAAAAGTGATCATTCATCCGACTATTTCTCAAACAACTTTGCTGTTTATATCTCCAATTCTACCACAGTCACTCTCTAGCACCAATTTTTTTATTAGCCTAGCTAATCAAAAATTGAGATAGAAAAAGAAAAATCGACCTGACCGAATCGTCAATTGCATTTAGTTTTCGGCAGCCCGATTGCGGATGTCGGTCTTGTTTAGCGAGTGTTATTTCGATTCCATCATGCAGTTGAGATATAAGGGTCCGAGTATTCTCTCAAACCTTCGAATTCCTTCTTAAATGGTAACAGATTTCGAAAATGCTAGAAATAATCTGTCTGTTTGTTATTATCTATCACTGCACCTATTTAAATAGAACAGATGAAGTTTCGTTAAATTCTCATTGTGCTAAAATATGTTTTGAAATCTCATGCATAAAGTACATCATTATAGCATTATTCGCAAGTCAGTTAATTTCACATGTCACAATGATTACCACGGAATATAGGCCTATAGAGAAAATTTTATGACATGCATATCGCTAATTGGGCGCATCAATATGAGTGGGATTTCATCACACGAGCTTTTACATCGAAAATTTAATGTACTTGGTAGATTCACATTTCATAATTTGTCGAACTGCTTGTTTCCTCATAAACCAGCCCTGGTTCACTTGTGCTTCCAACTTTTCCTTTGATAGATGAAGACAGCAATCTGGCACTGGTATCTAAAATGTGATTTGTTGATGTTGATCAGTACAATTAGTTAATATTTATTTCATTTGATGACGATCGCAACAGCCGTCTGTTACGTTTAACATTTTTCTCTTCCTATTATTTTGTCTTCGAGCATCGGCATCTTAGAGTTTGTCTAATATCAGCTTAATAAGTGGTCTTGCTACAGACAGTCTGGTAACTAAGCAACGTCTGTCACAACATCCTAGCATAATTTATCAGAGAACTAAGTCAGACAAGCAGATTGTTGGGTAATCGATTATCTAGGATTAATTATTGGCTGCATCTTGCAAACTGGTAAACGAGTTGAAAGCGTCGCGCTAACTGATTGTTTCAATGCTTCTTCGTCGATTAAAGTCTCATCGAATCATCTTCCTAATCATCGCCGCTCTTATATTTTTCACAGGAGTTTTTCAAGCATTTTTCAAGTGTTGGAGAAGTGCATCGATTTCAAAGCCAGTCACAGCATCTTCTTCTATCGGCGAATCTTCGGTCCTGCACTACAATCTCGCGAACCATTTCGTTAAGGATGGGCGTGTATTTCTCAAAGAAGATGAAAATACTATCGGCTTTTCACCTGCACAAAGAGCAGCTGAAGGATTTAAATTTATGAAGACGCAACGCATTGCCATAGCAGGCACTGCAAGAAACTGCCGGAAAGTTTTGGAGAGGACGAAACCGTCTTTAGAGAGGCTGGCGCGCCGATTCGCTTATCACAAGTTTATCTTCATTGAAAATGACTCACAAGACGGAACCCGTGAATTCCTTCTTGACTGGGGTAAATCGGATGGAATTAACATAGAGGTGCTGGGATGTGAAGGTGTCAATCTACCTAAATGTAATTTACCATCTGCAAGTGGGCAACATGTACCAGGTGGGAAGTACGAAAATGCTGACTTCAACAAACGTCGACACCGTGTGAGCCTCATGGCCGAACTTAGAAATGTCTATCTCGATCGCATTTCTCATTTATCCTCCGGTGAAGCTTTGCCATTTGATTTTCTTATTGTTATTGACTTCGATCTATTGGCCACTTTTACACCAGAGGGCATGGCTCGTGCATTCCTTCATTTTATGACTGGAAAATTACCTTTTGTTGACGCTGTGTGTGCAAATGCGCGTGGTTCTAGTCTCAACTACTTCTGGGATGCTTGCACTATTGTTTATCCACCAATGAGTAAATGGGAACCATTCGAGCAGCCTTGGGAATTTGTTCTCTATAAAAGTGCAATTTCTAACAAAATTCCAAGAGAACCGGGCAAATGGAGACCCCAGAAAGTTTTGTCCTGTTTTCAGGGATTGACCATCTACCGAGTTAAGAGCATAATTAAGAAGAATATTCGCTACACTGGCCCTCCTGAAGGATATCACACATGCGAACACAACATGTTTGCTTATCAAATGGATAATGTCTATGTAGAACCAAGTCTAGATTTACATGTGACAATGAATGCCAGTGAATAAGCATCTTTCCAAAGCTCGCTAATGGGAGGAAGTGTTCATTAGCATCCCCAAAAATTATACCTACAGATTTGCTATTGGATTAATGTGGAGTTTCTTAGAAATCTCTGCACTGCGTGCAATTCCAATATCTCAATTTCATCAATGTTAGGTGCTTAGGAATTAAGATATTGTGTGACCTATTTGTTTTCACAAGTAGCCTCGCTAATGATAGCGCAAATTAGCCAGTAAGGCACTGCTTCATTGCAGGCACTCAGTCGCGGCATTGAGTGCCTTCAGAATGCAATCCTGATTAGGCTTAGTAAGCCGAAGCATGCCTCGCGGTAGTTGCTGCAGAGGTGTGCAATGAAACTGATTGGCATTTAATGGAAAATAAATAAATAATTACAAAATGGGGTTACCTGGAGGACAACAGAACATGTCTGAGAAAGAAAATTGAAAACGTTTGGATATGCAAGATATCTGAAGCTTTAATTTTCAATTCCTTTTATATGCTTAATTCAGGCTTTAACTCAAAATCATCCAACAGGATACATAAATTCTCCTCGAGACAAATATCATAAAAACTGATAACTGCCAATTTGCCAAACATTTCCGGTTTGATATTGAATGCAGCATTTTGAACCAAGAATTTTTATTTTTCCCACGATTTTTCACATGGGTGGAGGAGGTGTCTCAATTCTGGTTCCATACCTCTTAAAAGCCCTGACCATCCTCCTTTCCTTGATAAATGTAATTCATCATTTCATGTGCCGTCCGTGAAGTTTTCATTGGTTCCTATTTGGAAGCTTAAGTTGTGCATAAAGACTTTGAAAAAATATTCGATTGGTGTGAAGACAATTAATTCTACTGTTTTTCTTTTATGGACAAACAGATTCTTAAAAAACCCACAGATTTTCTCTCTATCCTGAGTTGAACATACAGGAAAAGTGACTTCAAATGGGTTGGGCATGAATCAATGCAAGTATTGGAGATGCCATGGACGTGACACAATGACACGTGACCAGTCTGAAGCAATATAAAAGTGCTAGTTGCAAGCAACCTCTTTGTTCAATTAGTTAACTTCTTAAATTTAATGTATGGTAACTGAATGGAAAGCAGCACGGTTACAAACGATGGAGAATGGTTCTAACCGAAGCATATCTGAGTCTTAAAACTATCTCAAAATGCCAGCACCGACATCTGGGGCCAAAGGCAGAGTAATCATTAAGTTTATTGATTCAATCAATGCATTTCGAAGTGACTTACCGACATATAATAATACAACTTTACTGTCTTCAAATCACTCCTCCAAGCAATTATGATAGATCTCATGGCATCGGAAAAATTGTATTAAAAAGTACCTTATGGAAAATTTTAGCCAGATAGCTCAATTGACAGTGACAGATTATTTGAATTAATTTTGTATGTTCTAAATGGGTGAAAGCCATGTTGCCATGGCAGCTATCGGCAATACTTGACATTTTGTCGAGAGAGAACATTTGTCCCCTTTGCTCCCTATATCCACCACTAACCATAAAAGCGAATCACTGTATGTAAGTAATTTATCATAGCAAAGCGTGACCAGTGTTATCAGCCATCCATTTATGAAAAAGTGTGCTCATCTCGAAATGTGGAAAATCATGCTGTGTACAAATGATTGCAATTGAGTCGTGAATTGTGTCAACATCATAGACAACATCTACGCGCATTTTTGCTTGACAAGCTTATTCTGTATGCCCGGGACCTGCGGCCCGCGGCTCCCATATACGAGTGCCGCATTCTCATTAATAAAAGGACATCTTAAAGATGTAAAAAAGGAATATAAACACAATTTTGGCAAATCATTTTATCGGGAACCTATCAGGTGGCCAGGATTGAAAATAATCAAAAAATATGCGGACTGGATGGATGTGGTTTGCTCATTAGACCTTTGAAATTTTTGAAAAATCCTTCGAGTGGTTTTCGAGAAAGATGCAAAACCTTCCTTTTACATAATGCTATTTTGCCTTTTTGGAATGTACATGACAATAAGCACACCAAGTTCCTTGCAAGAATATTTTTTAAATACATTCAAATGTCTTCAAATCGATTATCAGCTCAAATTGTGCGCTCTTTTTTCATACAAGTAGTACACTACGTTCAAAATTTAACCTCAAGAAATGTACCCGACCTGCAATTAAGACGCTGAACTACCGATGATCTAAATTGGCTGTACCAGATCTTTCAATCTATTCGCACTGTCAGTTTTGGTGGCAAAGTAGTAGATTCCACCCTGAATATCAATTTAGAGAAATGTTTCCTATTTGAAATTTTCACCACATGATAATGAGAGCATGATAAACAAATGCACTAAATTTCAGTTGATTCCTGCACGTACTTTCCGAGATTTTGACGTTTTGAGAAACGTTTGACGATTTGGCTACAATTGTAGAACTTTGACCATATAGTTCACCTGCATTATTCTTTCTCTGAGTACACCATAGTGATTTGGGTTGTAGTAAGTAAGTAAGTAAATTCTTCATTGTTTCACAACATGTACAGTGCATATAATTCGGTGAAAACTGACAATATGAAACCGAGCAAATACAGACAGAGAATACAAGTATAATGTAAAATATTGGTAAACATAGAGTTTGAGATATAAAGAAATGATTATATATAAAGAATTGCTGCTTACAGGTGCAAGATTATCATTAGCAAGAGCTAAAAGAATGTGGCCAAGAAAGCTGCCCTGAGGCGCACCACTGGAGACAGACACAAAGTCAGAATACGATCCGCCAAGGGAGACTCGCTGTTTCCTCGAGGAAAGGAAGCTTCGAATCCAGTTAAGTGTAAAACATGGAATTTCGAAGTCCATACAAGCTTGCATAATCGCATCATGACTAAGTCTGTCAAAAGCCTTTGAGATGTCGACTGATAAAAGTCACATTAAAGGCAGTTGACGAATAAGTGCCTCGCACATAGCAGAGTATACCAACACCTGAACCAGAGCAACGGTCACGGTGGTAGAGGAGGAAGTTGCTCAAATTTATGGTACAATCAGGAATAGCATCAGACAACCATGAATCCGTAACTATACAAATATCAGGTTAATAGAGACCAACCAATACTACCAATACCGCGAGATCATCAAATTTATTGGCTATAGATCGTGCATTTAAGATCATCATATTAGGTAGCCGGTTCAACTTAGGACGGGGAGTGCGACGAGCAGTTGGAGGACATACTATGAGGTTGCGTTGGGTCTGTTTAATGGTTGGCGTTGGAGTAACGGCACACCCAGTGTTGGATTTGAGCTTCTTGGCAGTGGGGGGGGGGGAATCAAGATAGTTGACACTCAAATGTATGATCATATGGTGCAACCAATTTTTACTAAGCAATGTTTCTTCAAACTACATGTATGCATCATTGTAAGTTAGCATTAATTTCTAGACATTCAAGTTTAGGCAATCTTTATTAAAAACATGGTCTTAATTTGTTTAATTCCTTACTGAAGAATGTAAGATATCGAAAAGCAAAACACAGTGAAAGATCAGTCATGATTTACTAATAAGTTAAAAGAAAATTTCAGTAAAACCAGCAGACTGCTTCCAGTATTCATAGAGAAAGAAATAAATAGAGGGTTCAAATATCTGAATTTCTGCACAATCATAAAGTAACATCATGAGAACATATTGACTCACTTCTGCTGTTCAAAATAAAATGCGTCATCATATGACAAAATCAATGAGATTGAAATTTGGCTTAATGAGGAATTAGAGCTCAACTATTGTCAAAATTCTCGGTGCATATTTGCAGCTTACGCATGCATGCTGAAATTTCTAGCGACATTTTTTGGCTCTTGTGATGCTCATCGACAGTTGTATATTGTGTTCTCAAACTTACACGGAAAAGATTGATTTCATATTGATGTTAACGTTTTGTATTCATTGGAGATTATCATATTGAGCACTCCGCTTCATGAATAGTCACGCTAAAAAGTTGCAATGGATGAAGAGGGCTTCTTTCCTGACTCCTTTTTCCCAGTAGGTTGATCAGTTGCCGCATGTCGACCACTTTTGATCCACTCTACAACGTACGATTCAGCCTGAAAAAAACAAGGATCTGGAATAAAACCATAAGCAGTAGGAAATTTGTAGTAGATGATGTAATTTTTTTAAACTCAATTATCCTCCGCCAGAATGATGCAAGTGCAATTATCGGATTATTATTTACAACTCCACTAGAATGAAGACATAGCTGCGTGTATACGAGACACCGTACAGTGTGATGATATCTACTTCAATCTCATTTGACCTTAAGAATGATTGCATTCAACTCTCGCTCGGCCGCCTCTAAGTGAACCACTTCTCTGTTCCCCTGCGCATTAGCGAAATCGAAATCATGGCAAATGAAATGGAGTCATAAGCAGCTCAGGGGTGGGTGAAAATCAAGATAAAAACAGCTTCACGTTTATCCATGTAGGTCTATCTATATCCTATCCACATGTGATTTTGATGATGAAGTCAGCATGAAATACATACAATTTTTGAGATACCATTTTGATGTACTAATGTGGAAGCTCAAAATAAAGTTGTAGGAACCAATAACAATAATGCCATTTTTGAAACTATTAGAATGTTTTATTTGTCAGCCATCGTCTACAGGATCCATCGTCAAATTTTATTAACAGTGCGGAGTAATGTCTATTGGAAAGATTTAACGCGCTTCACTTGTGGTGCGATGACAGCAATCGGTTCAATTATAAACGGCTGAGTCGGATGTCACCTAAAAAATTGACAATAACGAAGTGTGCATTTGATAGTGTGAAAATCGAATCATTACATAAGAGGTTACAAAGATAAGTTTGAAACTACATGTTAAGAAATTATACTGAAAATTGCACCGAATTTTGTCGCTCTTGTTAGGATGGGTACAGATAATTGTCTGTACGGTAGGCCCTAGGTGTGTGAGCTGTTGAAAACGCATGCCTATAAATGTGTATGTATTTAATCCTACTTTAAAGCTACTTCCAAGATGAGACGTCCCACCATCTCATGATCGGAGCTGCTGGCGAATCGAAAGCAACTTTAAACTTCCGCCTCCACTCTCAGGCCGATCCTTCTCAGACGGTCGATCCAATCAGGGTGCCTGCTAGCTTCTCAGACTGCCAAAGTTATTGCTTGATCGACACTACACCCAGACAGGTCATCCGATCGAGGTAGGGGAGGAACACTAAAATGTCTAATTAATCATGCAGTAAGTGGTGACCAGCCGTCTCTAAAGGTCAGTCCTACTTCTGTTGGTCAGATCGGTGGTACACTAAGCCCATGAGTTATTTTTCCTTCGACTGCTTCGTTAGCGGAGCTCTTCCGCATTCTCACTAAAGAGAAGCACCCAGACATAAGTCCCGGGCCGAGGTCTCTCACGTCCAAGTTAGTCGTTACTGCTTCCAGGAACGACGCAGCGATCGGGCTTCTGTAGCCGCTGAAGGGGTTACCCTGTTTCCGTTTTGTACTACCGACTTTGATTGTGGATGCATCAGTTTCATCATTTCATTGTGATTTTTTACTTACCGTGAATTCACACCAAAGTGTAGAAAGTCACTGACCGTTGGTGTAACAGATAATGCATATAACTTATTTTGAATTCGTTTGATTTCTCATTCGTTTTTTTCGAATTTCTTTCTACAAATATAGACTCTTTGGCACAGCGGAACACTATGATCATTCTTGGTGATCTAAGCGCCGTTATAAGAAAGTCTGATCTAGCTCCTTTCGTCAGCCCCCGTGAAAATGCCAATACTGACACTATAATGGACTTCATTTCACGCCATGACCTCGTTTCCGTAAACACTCAGCTTCGCAAGCCCCCACAACGCCTTGCTACATTTGTAGGCTGCAAACGTAGACGCCGCAACGCTACAGGAAGGAACGCGACAAGAAGGCTGGCACAACTTGATCATGTGCTTATCCGGCCGAGAGAACGCAATAGGTTCAGTAACTGTGATACCATCATTCCTTCATCTCTTCCTACTGATCACAAACTGCTTTACTGTGATGTTCGAATTCGTGACCCACTCTTCCGACCACCGAGGACACTTTTTAAGTATGATTTTCTCGCCCTACGTGAAGAAGAAACTCAACCACTCTTCTCTACGACTTTCTTATCAATCCTTAACAATTCAAATCATCCTAACAGCTACGGTGAAATTGCCCGGGCTGTCAAAACCACATTAGAAAAGACAATAATACCCTTCGTTCGTCAGCCGCAAAGGATGTGACAAGGATGTGTTAGCCGCTCAGTCGAAAGTAGCGCACCTCCGTCGATCCGGAAGGACTTCTGAGGCGAGATAGGCACATAAAGAACTTGATCAAACTTACAAGGTTTGTCAGAGAGCTGCCCTGAACAAAGTCATTACCACAATAGCAGCGGCTGGCAGTGCGCGCAAGAACGATGCGGTCTGGACAGCCGTGAGAACACTGACGGGAAGAAGATGGAAAAGTGGGATCACCGTTTCTGGGGACACTCCAACTGCCCGCAAAGATGCAATTAAGGATTATTTCTCCGCAACTTTGAATGCAGCCTCACCGAAATCGATCAACATCCGCTCTACCCTCTGAATCAGACTTTAATGTGACTCCGATAACTGTTGATGAAATAATGCAACAGGCCATTCAAACCCCAGGAGGAAAATGTGCAGGACCTGATGGCGTACCAGCTGAGGTACTAAGCATTCAATGTGTTGCTGAGCATCTTGTCGGGGTAATGAACAGCCTGCTTCAGGGTAGACCAGCCCCACCAGAATGGACATCTGCTAATATCATCGGAGTGCCAAAGAGGCCAGGTACAACTCGACTGGAAGAGCACAGAGGTATGTCGGTGATGTCATGTGCTGCAAAACTTTTTAACAAGATCATCTTGTCAAGGATTCGACCTGTCCTAGAACTCTACCTACGATTCGAGCAAAATGGCTTTCGTCTGCACCGAAATACGACCTCACATATACTCTGTCTTCGGAGAATATTGGAGGAGTGTCGCATTCACCAACGTAATCTCGTCTGTGTTTTCGTGGATTTTCGCAAGGCCTTCGATTCCGTTTCTCGAAGCGCTCTCGCCGGTGTACTGCGAGCTTTCCGCGTTCCACCACTACCTGTGCATTCCATCATGGCACTTTACAGGGACACAAGAGCTGCGGTAATAACCAGCGACGGACCTACAGACACCTTTCCAACCACCTCTGGAGTCCTTCAAGGAGACACACTCGCACCGTTCTTGTTTGTGCTACTGCTAGACTGGGTTCTCCATGACGCCATTCCCTCATGTGAACACGGACTGCTTCTAAGCCGTCGGAGGAGTCTGCGGCATCCCGAAAAGCGTCTGTCTGTCCTTGCATATGCTGATGACCTCGTGCTATTGTCCTCAACGGTCGAGGGAGCAAAGAGTTTGGTCGCCAACCTCCAGACTTCAGCAGCAAAAGTGGGCCTGTCAATCAACATCAAGAAGTCCGAAGTTATGACTATTTCATCTGATCTCAATGTTCACATCGAGTCCCGCGACATCGACGGTAGTGTAAAACGCCTCCCTCGATCAAGCAGATTTGTCTATCTTGGCGGTGTTGTTCCATCAATCCAATCTGACATCGACAGGCCAAGATCTTTGGCCTGGACTGCCTTCCGCTCTGTTAGGGTAGTCCTACAGAGTGAAGCGTTGCCTAATGCTCTCAGAATTCAACTCTTCTCATTAGTGATCGAGTCGGTGCTCCTTTACAATGCGGAAACCTGGACTCTAACAAGGACTCTCGAGAGGCAACTGGACTCCGCCCATTCCGCTTTACTCCGCGCGGCTTTCTCCATGCGCTACACAGACAAGGTAAAGACCGACGATCTGTATCGAAGATGTGGACTCATTCGACCGAGCCAAACCCAGAATCAACGACGGTTGATTCTGTGCGAGCATCTGGTTCGAGCAGAAGACTATTGTCGTGAACCAGCTCAAGACATCTTGTTCATGACTTCACATGAACCCCGTCGACGAGGACAGGCAAATTCTACGACCTATGTCGACTGCCTGTTTGAAGACGCTAGTGCTCCAGATCAAGTAGATGGCATTTCATATGTCAGACAGTTAGTCCGAAATCGGAAGATCTGACGCCTTCTGGCGTAACTACAGGGTGAGTAAAAAGTAACGCCCGATTTCAGCTACCTGATTTAATATGCAAATACTGATGTCTCTCTTATCTTTTATCGCATATCCCCGGTGAAATCATGAAATTTTTGAGTGCAAAGTAAGAAGGTCTACTTTAATAAAATTTATTTTCAGAAAGATGAAAAGATTGTCTACTAAAAGTGTTCAAACTGTTCGCCGTTGTGCTCGATACACAGTTCCAGTCGAGTAACAACACTTCGGCACACTTTCTCGCACATTTCAATACTAATTGTTCTCATGTGGTTGGTAATGACATCTCGAAGTTCAGGTAGTGTACGAGGCCTCCTTGAATAAACGAGATCTTTTAAAACTCCCCACATGAAAAAATCCATGGGAGTTAAATCAGGTGATCTGGCTGGGAATTCAATAGGGCCTCGTCGTCCTATCCATTTTCCTGTAAAGTTGTTGTCTAACCATTCACGAAAACGTGTAGCATAGTGCGCTGGGGCGCCATCCTGTTGGAAGTAAAATTGTTGATCTTGCACTAAAGGATGGAATTGTTCTTTTAACATGTCCATGTAGTTACTTCCGTTCACAGCATGGTCAAAGAAGAATGGTCCGATAATTCCTCGGGAAGATATGGCTGCCCAAACAGTTACTCCTGGCAGATTTACCTCCTGCTCAATCGTCATATAAGGATTGTCTGTCGCCCAATACACACAATTGTGCTTGTTGATATGGCCATTTAGTTTAAAAGTGGCCTCATCGGACCACCATATCCGGTCGAGAAGAGATTCGTCCTGTCGTAAAAGGGTGAGGAAACCTTCAGCATACTGAAGGCGTCTGTCTGCATCTCCGTCGTAGAGGGCGTGAACCAATCGGGGCTTTTATGGTCGGAATCCGTTCTTTCTTAGTAAGTTCACAACACCTAGTGGACTTCTGAGGGCTGCGTTGAAGACTTGCAAGCAGTTGATCGTCTTTTTCGTCTGAGGTGGCAGAGATGGGCCTTCCTGAACGATGCGCGTCTGCCACAGAACCAGTAAGTTCAAATTTATTGACGATGGATCTGAGGTTGCGACCTTGCACAGGAGGAATGTTAAATTCTTGACTGAGTCGTCTGCTTGCTTCGGCAGCATTTTCATTAGACAAGTAGAAAAATTTCACAGCAGCTACTCGTTGCTCTGTAGTAAGTCGCACAGCCATTATAGCAAGGCAAGGAAAAGCGACAATAAAATTTCGTTCTTACCCCTATCAATTTTATAGCTGAAGAGAAAGTCTGACCGAACGCTGTTCACATTGAAAAATCGATTGGAAGACACACACGCGTGCTTGCACCTAGAGAGCCTAAAACTTGCACGCGCAGGGTCGATTTCCAATTCAACATTGTCACCCACTCTCAAGTCAGATTACTGTGCAAAGATCGGGCATTACTTTTTACATTTACCTGATTTAACTCCCATGGATTTTTTCATGTGGGGAGTTTTAAAAGATCTCGTTTATTCAAGGAGGCCTTGTACACTACCTGAACTTCGAGATGTCATTACCAACCAGATGAGAACAATTGGTATTGAAATGTGCGAGAAAGTGTGCCGAAGTGTTGTTACTCGACTGGAACTGTGTATCGAGCACAACGGCGAACAGTTTGAACACTTTTAGTAGACAATCTTTTCATCTTTCTGAAAATAAATTTTATTAAAGTAGACCTTCTTACTTTGCACTCAAAAATTTCATGATTTCACCGGGGATATGCGATAAAAGATAAGAGAGACATCAGTATTTGCATATTAAATCAGGTAGCTGAAATCGGGCGTTACTTTTTACTCACCCTGTATGTATGTATGTATGTATGTTTGATTTCAATGTATCAATTTTCTTCATGCTGATTAGTAAATATTTTTTATTGCCTCTCCTTCTGTCAACTGCGGATAGTCCGTGGGCGGCTCAGTTAATATCATAACATTTCCGCTGTCCACTTGAGTGCTTGGTCATTGGCGTGTTGGAAGCCATCCACTTGTTTATGGATATCGTTTTATCGTTTGCTTGGCGCCGCTGAGTTAGCGCCCTGCTGAGATGTATGTTCCCGACTGCGGAGGAGTTTGAAGTGGGCGAGTCGTTAAAGATTTAGTGTGTGTCGATCTGTTTGAGCCATCTTGCGTTGGCGTGATTGACTCTGATTGCGTGAGAGTGTGTGTGATTAGCGGTCCAATAATGTTGCCCAAACTTTAGGACCTCTCTTAATATTGAAACTTCCTATGTACAAAGATGATCCCCATCGGAATTTCCAAGCTCAGAGGAACGAGTGATTTTTCTTGTCTCAAGTAAACGTACACGACCAGCCTAGTTTTTTTTGACAAAGAGTTAAGTTAGGGGTATCCAAAAACGAACCGCAGAGAACGCTCTGTAACAGTTGAGAAAGAGAAATCTCTTGGGTGAGCACGATAGAAGTAAGTTCTTGCTTTCCATTTTGTTATGTTTACCAAAACACATTTTTTCTTCACCCACTTGTATTTGCCAGAGACGATTTAGTAAAAAATATAAAAATTTTACAAGACCGACGTTTCCAGTGACCACACTCTTCATCTGGGGTGCCAGTTTTTGCTTTGCCTGGGATGTTATCCACCAACATTTAAGAAATATTGAGAACGAATCGAATGACAGATACATGCTGTAGGCATTCCAATTGTCAAGCCATCACACATGTATAGGTGGACGGTCCAAGGGTCGCTCGGATTTGAAAGCACTTCATCAACTTTCTTACATTACAAAGTTGATGAAGAGAACATCTGTTAACTTAAGTGATCATGTAGGATACGCAATATCGCAGCGGATGATCAGCATCTCAGCTGCTTGGGCATAAACATTCCCTTTGTGAAGACCGCTACATTCCTTGGTTTTACATGCGTCAATGTTGATTAGATATATGACAGTTACGCAGGCGGAAATGATGAAGCGCGATAGAGGTCGTTTCATCGTCTGACTTTTGAACTTACCCAATGCATTGCCAAAATATTGCTTGGATAAAAAATTTAATAAGACACAGATTTATGCAAAAGCATTGAATTTACAATCAAGATATCATATACCTGGGGCGAATCAATGTAGGGTCTAACTACCAGGGAAAATATTCTTCCCCCCCCCCCTGGGAAGGAAACCGCAGCTTCAGTGCCGGGGATGCGACGATGCAGTGGAGGGGAACTTCCCCACCCCCGTCAAATCCAACACTGGGCACACCTGTGTACACATGGATCAGGGACTGACGGAATATCTTCAACAGTATAAGCACGATTGCTATCAATAGCAAAATTGGGTGGGCGAGAGCAAGCGGATTCCATCTCTGGCAGTAGGAAATCCCGTCACCATGATGACGACGCGTGATGCGCACTGGTATAGGAAACTGAGGATTAAATGATAGAGGCGATACATGCACTGACGTGGAAACACATGGCCGGATGGAGTCTTCCGATGGAGAGATTTGGGAGATACAGTTTCCTCGAGTGATGGCGAGAGATGGACGTGCAGGCAAGGCAATAGAGAACACAGATTGGCATTGAGGCGAAACCACAGACCTAGGATTAGCCCTAATCCTAGGTCTGTGGGCGGAACACATGTAGGAGATAAGCGCGAACGGTGAGGCTGGTCATGACTGAGCAGTGTAGCAGATTTAAGCGGATCGATGACAGAGTGGCACGGCGGAGAGGAAACACAGAGAGACGATGAAACCGGATGAACATGAGAAGGCCCTTTCAGAACCTGGTAAAACCATCAAGCTCTCCGTGTCTGTCTATCTAACCTTGGGGTAGGTAGAGGTCGCAAACGAAGGAGGTCATGGCAAGTGTACACCAGCCGGGAACTTTTGCAGGGATTAGTCATCAATTACTGATGATAAAGGCGGTGAATAAACAAAAACGAAAGAAGAATGAACGAATAGCAGAGAGAGCGGAGAGCGGCGAAGTTGAAGTTGATGTTTTCGGAGACACCATAAATAAACGAACATATTGATGTAAAAAATTATAGCAAGGAGTCCAAGTAACAAAACAGTGAGCGAAGGAAAGTTACCGAGCGCGAGACAGAAGACATACGTCTTTCCTGTCAGAGCGCTAGACAGCAAGTGGCTCCAAGCATACATGCACATATAGACTTGCATGTGTATGCTCATGCTATCAATGAATAATATACACTGTGCTAGAAAACGAATAAAACTTTCAACCGGATCTACACGTGCATACGGCATTAATTGATTTCATTACATTTGATTCATGCGTTAATATCAACAATCAGCTACGAAATGTACATGGTCAACTATCAAGAGTTTAGGGCCACGCTCAGTTAGAATCTTAAATGCTTGAACAGCCTTTTTTTACATAAAAATAAATAAATAAAAGCAAAAACAGATCTTCTAATCTGATTGAGCTGTCCCCATCAGAAACCTGTTCGCACGCCTCTTGAAAGTATCAAGATTGTATTGGTCAGGGAAAGTGGTCTGGGGAAGCTGATTCCAAAGCTGTGCCGTGCGAACAAAAAAGCTTTTCGAGCAATTCACAGTACGTACACGTTCTAAGCTCACATGTGTGCATTAGCTCTGCGTGTGCATCTGGAGAAGATCCTAGGTTTGGGTACGCACTCATTTGCTGCAGAGCTGCTTCTACCGAAATAGCACCTGTTGAAGAAAATGAGTGAAGCAACATCCCGTCTGACAGAGAGAGGTTGCAATTTGTTGGCAAGTTTTTCACACATAAGATTCTTGACACGTTTCTCAACCCGTTCGATGAGGTTAAGATGCGTCTGTGGGTCACCAGCCCACAGATTACCACAATACTCCATCAGAGGACGAATAGTGGACTTGTAAAGATAGTCTGTGGTGGAAGATCGCTGCTGGCATGATAGATACTACCAATGCGTTGAGCTGCCTGCTTGCGGTTTCCATGGCAAGTCTTTCGTAACCGCCAATCCAAGGGAGGAGATGGAATCTTGTTCTCTGATCTTATTATCTGACATCTTAATGCTATGATTATCATCATCTCCTTTAAGTCGTGAGTGCAGAATACTCTGAGTTTTTGAAGGAATGAAGGAAACAAGCCAATTGGCGCCCCATTCTGAGACCCTGCGTAAGTCTTAATTAAGAACGTCGCATAACTGCTGACGTCGCTGAATGTTCTTAGCAAGTCGCTCATTGGAATTGAAGAGTCGTGTCATCTGCATACATCACCAGTTTACTCACTAGACAATCTGGGAGGTCGTTGATGTACAGCATAAAAAGAGTTGGTCCCAAAATTGACCATTGAGGAACTCCTGCATTGTCAAAATTGGTGGACTACTTTTGGCCATCTAAGACGACAGATATCTGCCGGTCACTAAGGAAAAAAGCAAAAAATTTGTGGAGTTGATCAGCAACTCCATAGAACTTAAGCTTCCTAAGGAGTCCCTGATGCCAGACTTTATCGAATGCCTTGGAAGGATCCACGGTAACTGATCTCGTCTCACCTTCTCTGTCAAGGACGCGACTCACATGTTCAGTGACATATGAAAGAAGATCTGCAGTTGATAGAGAATGCATGAAGCCATACTGTTCTTCTGATAGAAGGTTCTGAGTTTCAAGGAAGTTAACAATATGTTAGTTATTCACTGCTTCAAAAATCTTGACAGCAATTGGAAGCAGGCTGATAGGATGGTAACCAGATGGAAGAGATGAGTCAGAACCCTTCTTTTTGAACTGGAACCACAGAAGCTACTTTCCAACAAGAAGTAAACTGACCGGTGGATACACATCAACTGAACAGTTTGGATAAAAGTGGAGAGAGCTCAGGTGAGAGATGCTTGAAGACCGAAACCGGGATGCCATCTGGTCCACTAGACTTAGAGCTATCGAGACCTGCAATGATCTTTTTGTGGTTTCGGACTGTGACTGAAGGAGGACTAACTGTCTCATCAGTGCGCGTGGGAATTGGAGGTGGAATTCTACCTCCAACGTCTAATGATGAATTCTTCGCAAACTCCCTGCAAAGAAGCTCGACTATGTCTGCTGAGGTTGTCGCCATATAAGTACTAACTTCGGCATGAAGAAGTGCTGGGATGGAGGATTTGTTCCTATTGGTGACGCTGTTGTAAATCCTCCAGAAGTCCTCAGAGTCAAGCTTTTGTCTAGAAATGGATTTCTGTACATACAAAGCGTAACGGCTTTTCCGATTAACCAAATTCAATGGCACTCTATGGTATTCTATGACACGCAATGGGAGTGCCATAGCACACCTCAACATTCAATCAAACTCAATTGGATCCAATTGCACTGGAAGTGTGAAAATATGAGTGCCATAGAAGCTATCCAAAAGAAGCAAACGCGCAGCGACGGTTTTGACTCCGTAATCTGACTTTGTCCAATGACATTGCAACATTTGCATGTTCAATACAATTTCAGATGCCTTTGGCATGTGCAACAGTCATTGTTAATCACATCCTTTGGTCGTGTCTCAGTGTCTCGTATTTTCATGAAAATCCGTCGTTTGTTAAATTAATCATCTTATCCGGTTTGTCTCAACCATCACACCAATGGAGTAAGTTCAATTGAAACTAATTTATCATTTGTATAGTCCATCAGTCAAATCATCAAGTCCTCATTGTTCCAGCAATTCATTCACGCACTGTTTTATTGAATTATGCAATAATGTAGATTTTTCAAGCTAGGAACTAGAACTACTGTATTATCAGATTTATGTAGACAGTCTTATCTATTCCTCGTTCAATTGTCGTATAAGTCTGGCAGCCAGCACGAGTTTCTGCAGGGAACGAGGCCGAAAATGAGACTTTCACAGAATGATGTACACCCTATGTCTACTACGAATCTGCACATCTGCCGAGTTCTACATGTAGTGAGCTCCTCTTCTTGTCCGACAAGATCAAAGAAAAACACATGTAAATCCAATGGGACGCAGATTGCAGTTTTTGGCTAAAATGAAATCGTCTATGTTTTCTCTAATTAAACGAAAAGCACTAAGCCCAGGGGCATATTGTTTTGGCATGGAATGTCTTCAGGTCATTTACTATGGTGTGCATGCGCTATTATCATGCATCTGTTCGGCAATGTATGTGAGAATGTGGTTGAATGTGGATAAAGTTGCTCAAAATGTCTGTGTTTGCCGACATTAGGAGGCTCGCCAAATCTAAATGTGTTTAGCTTTATACACAGGGGTGCATGAAAATGAACGGAATTAGCTTATTGACATTCCATGTCAATAATTATGACTCCGGGCTTAGTACTTTTCGTTTAATCAGAGAAAACATAGAAAATTTCATTTTAGCCGAAAACTGCAATCTGCGTCCCATTGGATTTACATGTGTTTTTCTTTGATCCTGTCTGACAAGAAGAGGCAGACGTGCCGATTCGTAGTAGACATAGGGTGTGCATCATTCTCTGAAAGTCTCACTTTCGGCCTCGTTCCCTGCAGAAACTCGTTCTGGCTGCCGGACCATATGTGTAAAGTAGCCAGTTCACCAATACGTTCAAGTGCTATGCGATGTGTGTTATCATAGCTTAAAAATTATTATAAATTTGAATATCTTAATTTGATTTAGTTATTCAGGATATTAATTAAAAATCGTAGACCTTTCTAAGCGAAGACCTACGCATACATTTGTGCTATAAGTCTTGAAGATACGCTGTAATCACTTAAATGATGCAGCAGTTAGTTACATCGAAATTATAACAGATTTTTTCTTATTTTAGATACCGGGTACATATTTTGATTCCGCTTGATTCATAGCTTTCTCACTGGCCTAAGCATATTATCGTAGATTGTCTAGGGGTCTAGCAGTTAGTTCAAACAGCTGCGCAAATATCATCCAATGCTGTACGCAAAGTTTTTAAGTAAACAATTTTGATTATGTTTTTAAAATTTCAGTTTGGGTTAATCGGGTTCTTTCAACGAGTCTGCTGCGTCTTCTGAGAAATCCACGTTTGGTGAAATCCTCGAATCGGTGTTTTAAGCCATGAAGTAAGTTATCAAGTCCTCGGTGTTCTAACAATTTATACACTACTATCTGATTGAATTATAGTCCAATTATTTTTGGTCTTTTAGCTATCATTTAGAAAATCGTTCCTTAATTTCACTTTCAAAACCTTTAATAGGTATTCTATCAGGCTGACTCCACTGTTTCATAAGTGGGTGGAGAGATACGGAAAAATCAAAAACAAATTTTCTTCAACCAATTAAGAAAAAAATATTAAATTATTATTCTGTGTAGCGTTTCCCTTTCTGCTTCTGCTGGTGCCATGTTAAAAAATAAAGGGAACTTCAAAATCACATTGAGCGAATTGTGCTAGAGTCTGATGCATGGGAGCTGCTTTCTCTTGTCCCCACAGGCCGAAGAATTTCTATGTTCTTTGCTGAGGTGGATAGTTGACCATTGAATCACTTTCATAGATGGATTGGCACTGTATGCAATTAGCAGTTGACAGACATGTGATGTAGGGACAGTCACGTGCACTCACACTCTAGATCTTATTGTGCGAGCCGATTCTCCAACATATGACGATCTGCAACCTTTACATTCAATGAGACATATACAAAACTTTAGCACTCACACTACAGATTTGTAAGACAGTGTACAGTATTTACAGATGGCTATCATATGTAAACTAATGCCATTTTTTATATATCCTCCTTGGTTCATCCTTGGTTTCTTCCAACTTTGGTTCTAGAGATGGTAGAAAGTTGTGTGACAGCTTGTTGGAAAGCTGAGGGTGAGACAAATTCAGTGAATGAAACGGCGTATCTCTACGCTCTTTCGTTGAGGTGTGAGACGCCATTGAAGATTTGGGAAATTTCCGAAAAAACGACAGAGTTAGAATTTTTACGAAAATGGCTCTAGCGGGCAAACGAAGCATTGGACACGAAAACTGAGGGCAGATTCAGACTTTACGTGAAATTTCGGGTTAGGGAGGTGATTTCCAGCTCAATCGGAGAGAAAAAGTTTTTCCTCCCCACCCCCTCGAATCGAACTTTGTCAAAAGTGATGTTTTGACCAAAGTTGTTCAGAATCTTGTGAAACAAGCTTCCATCAAGGTTTGGTGTTGAAATTCGTACAAAAAATTTTTTCGAAATTTTCTTCACTATGGGTCGACACTTAGGATCCTTTCGTGAAAATATTAAATTGTGGCCTACTTTGATGACGACTCTCTCAGGAATGGAAGTGAATGAAGAGCTCAGGCTTCTTTTAGGGGAAAGACCGCACTTTGTTCTCTAGGATCCTACCTTTTCAGATGTGTGGAAGGTTTCGTTTCCAAATGAGAGCATGTTTAAAATAGAATTTTTGTGCATTTTCCAAGATTTTGGATAGTTTGAAAAAACGACTATTTTTTTCAACTCAGCTTCTGGTAATCGTAGAGAGTCGAGGGATGGCTTAAATGAAAGGTGAGAGCGAGAGCAAGAAAACGTGACTGTCAGAATTTGAAGTCAATCGGAGCACTAGAACCGGAGATAGAAGTATTTAAAGTTTTGGATGATTGAGATTACGTCATAAGCTGATCGCCACAAACTATGTAAGCTAGGAACCGAATGAGAAATTTCATTAAGACGAGAGAGATTGTCAAAGGTAGGTCGTCTCTCCGGAGCTCCGATGATAGCATCGGAAATTTCATTGCTGATATCAGCTAAGGCGTCAGACTTATAGGTTAGCCAGGAGATGACCTTAGTCTCCAGGCCATAAAAGACTCAAAAACTTTAAAAGCTTGTAGGCTAACTTTGCTTCTACAAGTCCTTTTGACTTGATTCAAAAAAGGTTCGAGAGGTCATGATTCAGGTCAAGTCATAGACTACTTACAAAATTTCATAAGTAGTGCTAAAAAGTTGAAAATTTTAAATTCGTTATTTTTGGAAGTTTTCTGGGGTTTTCGACCCTGCTGAAGTCAACTTGAGGATTTGTAATGATGTCTGAGCCAGTCTTTTCATGTCTTTACATGATACAAGCGGCTTTTCACTGAAAGCGAGCATGGTGCGGAGAGTTTCGCTGTAATATTCCAATGACAGGGTGTTCCTTCGGGACGGCGGATGATGCCGTAGTGATAAGTGTGGCAAGGGAGTGTGTCATATTTTAGACCGAAACCTCTGGGGCAACTCATGTTGGGCATTTGACACACTTCTCAATGTAGCACTTTGAACGCCAATCGGTTGAGTCTTAGCTATCTTTTCATGGGTGGCTACTAAATATCTCCATTGCAAAACGCTTGTGAATCACGGCTTGCTATCACTCTCTACGTCTTGCCATCAAGCTGATCAAAGCAACGACTTGGGATGTTTCCTCTTGTAAATAACTCCACCGGTTTTCATGTCTGACTATCAAGTCATTGACGGTGCAAGTCACGGAGATATTCGGTGATATATCTCCTTTTGGTGGGGGCTCATTCGAGACAGCGGTGAAGTCCGTAGCGATGAGTACTGCACGGGACGTGGGCAATGGTAATCCTTGTGAAACCTCTCTGCGTCACGTTTCCAAGTGGTTGCCTTTCGTCTCAACGTTGTACTCTGACCGCTAGGGCGACATTAAGCAATCTGCCACAGGTTGCCTCATAAAATCTCGATTGCACTTGTCTCTCGATAGTTGGCGATACATGCGAGAATGAACCATGAGTTCTGCTTGCCTCTATCACCGAGGCAAAATGAAATGGAATGAATTGGAAGGGACATTCATGTGCCACAAGCAACCACAAGCTCATTTCTCTCTTCGCTAGTGAACAAGCTCTTGTTCACGTAGTCAGAAAGTTTATCATGTCTTGCAAAAGCAAAGTTTAGTGTAGTCAAATAGTTTTACCGTGGCACACGTTTGTGAAAGCAAAGTTTGATGATCGAAGTTTTATTTGTGAGTGTAGTCAGAAAATGTATCATGTTTTGCAGAAGCAAAGTTTAGTGTAGTCAAATAGTTTTACCGTGACACACGTTTGCGAAAGTAAAATTTGATCATCGAAGTTTTATTCGTTTGTGTAGTTAGAAAGTTTATCATGTTTCATGAAATGCAAGTGTAGTCAAATAGTTTTACCGTGACACACGTTTGTGAAAGTAAAGTTTGATCATCGAAGTTGTATTTGTGAGTGTAGTCAGAAAATGTATCATGTTTTGCAAAAGCAAAGTTTAGTGTAGTCAAATAGTTTTACCGTGACACACGTTTGTGAAAGTAAAGTTTGTTCATCGAAGTTTTATTTGTTAGCGTAGTTAAAAAGTGTATCATGTTTCATGAAATGCAAGTGTAGTCAAATAGTTTTACCGTGACACACGTTTGCGAAAGTTAAGTTTGATATTCGAAGTTTTATTCGTTTGTGTAGTTAGAAAGTTTATCATGTTTCATGAAATGCGAGTGTAGTCAAATAGTTTTGCCGTGACACACGCTTCAGAAAGTAAAGTTTGATCATCGAAGTTTTATTCGTTAGTGTAGTCACAAAGTTTATCATGTTTCATGAAAAGCTTCACAATAGCTCCCAATCGACTATATGCTCACTCGATGATCATTTCGAAGCCATGTAGTTTATATGAAGGAAAAACAACACTGTCATGATACACATTTATTAAAAAGAACTAAAAGCGATACGCTTTGTAATAAGACGGTACATTACGTCTACCAAGTCAAACTCTTCTTGATTGCGGGGCTGCCTAGAAGGAGAGAAGAGGTCTAGCCAGCTCCGGAGTCTCAACACACCGCTCCATCATAACGTTCTTTGGAGACACACTCAGGAAGGCAGCCCTGATTGTATCTGTACTGTCCTCTTCATTGCTCACCATTTCATCGTCGGAAATGATGATGATGGTTTCCTCATCCAACTGTAGCGGCTCGACCTCACCATCGTAAATAGTTTTCACGTGCCTCTTGCGTGGAGTATTGTGCATGAGTAGGGCATAGGTATTCGGTGGTGTATTCATTTTAGTGATATTATGAGGAAATGGTCATTTGCACCACACTTATATGGATTCTCTCTCCCTGCTTTGCACTCTCTCATTGGACGACAGCCATCTATCAATCACAATGCATCATTCTCATATATAAAGAAGAGTGTCCTGCATTTCACTGTTTTGTGATAGTTAGAAAGAAACGTGATTTAGATTCAATATCTTTTGCAGAGGTCCACTTACATAAAATCCATGGGAAATAGTAGTCGGTCTCAAGTAGAGTGTATCTTTATGTAGATTTGGATCCATCTGCCAGAACCATAGATCCTTTGCCAAATCATTCATAACATTCAATAGGCGTTGAATTTTCATATAATAGTATGATTGCTCTAAACGATGACGGAATGATGGGTTTGTAGGTTGCTTCCATTTCAGTGGGGAAGCATTTTTAGCAATGGGTATGTCTGTATCTGCAGTGATAATTAAAGCAGGGCCATTTAAATCTCATCAACAACTCGCTTTCCCCGACGGGTGTTTACTGTAGGAATAGAATTCCACTCTGCTGCATGTTCATTCAAGTTGTAGGTATGTACTTTATCATTTCACTCTAGTTTTGGAAAGTACAAGTCTTGATTCGTTGCAGTGCCTAATGTAATCTCTTCATTTGCAATGGTTCTTATATTATTCACATAGCTCAAATCTTGCAGGGCTACTTCCCAATCACCATTTAAGTCAATCGGCTGTGTTAAATCAGTCTCAAACTCGGCAGCTGTATTTTCATATCGCTCAGGTTGAGCATTACTGGGAAACACTGCTGTAAACTCCATGTTAAAGTATCAACATAAAGCGTCGTTTGCTTAGGCGTTATGTCGCATGACATAACGAACTGCTGCTTTCAATCTGTTCACAGTAGGCACTTTTGGTCGTCCTAGGAATTTGGTTAAGAGTGATTGCCCTTTCACATAATGTGCTCCCCTAAGTATGCTTGTACCGCCTTCTTTCATATTGCGATAGTTGATACAACCAAATATTACTTGATATCTTGGTCTTCTACATTTAAAATCTGCAAGGGTTTGAAATATTTCACGTTTTATTGATGAGCTCACACGACAGCTATTTTTTAATTCCATTGCAATGCGACGTACAGGATTGATCAAATCGATGCCGCCTACAGGCGATCGCCTAAAGCCATAATCTGTTAACAGCATTTCCCACGCATGACCCATTCGCTGACGTAAAATCTGAAGTTTGTAAGCATGATTTTGCCAAGGATCGGCTACGTCGGAAAGAATTACATCTTCAATAGGTCTTGTTGCATGAATAGGTGATTTGATTAGACGAACTGCGTCATCTAATCCTCGTCCCGCTAATGTCACTATTGCAAATGATAATATGATGATGAATCTTAACATGGCTTCGTCCATTTCTGATGAATGCTTTGCTTAAACGAGAAGACTAGGCAAAAGCTTTGCTATGACTAAAACTAACCATGATTGCCAAGCTCTCTTCTCAGTGTCACGTTGCATGGAAGGCTCGATGCATTACCTTTTACGATACTCACGAAAGAAGGCGGTACAAGCATACTTAGGGGAGCACATTATGTGAAAGGGCAATCACTCTTAACCAAATTCCTAGGACGACCAAAAGTGCCTACTGTGAACAGATTGAAAGCAGCAGTTCGTTATGTCATGCGACATAACGCCTAAGCAAACGACGCTTTATGTTGATACTTTACATGGAGTTTACAGCAGTGTTTCTCAGTAATGCTCAACCTGAGCGATATGAAAATACAGCTGCCGAGTTTGAGACTGATTTAACACAGCCGATTGACTTAAATGGTGATTGGGAAGTAGCCCTGCAAGATTTGAGCTATGTGAATAATATAAGAACCATTGCAAATGAAGAGATTACATTAGGCACTGCAACGAATCAAGACTTGTACTTTCCAAAACTAGAGTGAAATGATAAAGTACATACCTACAACTTGAATGAACATGCAGCAGAGTGGAATTCTATTCCTACAGTAAACACCCGTCGGGGAAAGCGAGTTGTTGATGAGATTTAAATGGCCCTGCTTTAATTATCACTGCAGATACAGACATACCCATTGCTAAAAATGCTTCCCCACTGAAATGGACGCAACCTACAAACCCATCATTCCGTCATCGTTTAGAGCAATCATACTATTATATGAAAATTCAACGCCTATTGAATGTTATGAATGATTTGGCAAAGGATCTATGGTTCTGGCAGATGGATCCAAATCTACATAAAGTTACACTCTACATGAGACCGACTACTATTTCCAATGGATTTTATGTGAGTGGACCTCTGCGAAAGATATTGAATATTAAAGGGGAAATGAAGCACTTTTTCATGTTATCATCAAGTCACCAGTTTAATCCTCCTGCATTGAAAATCGAAAACGCGAGTTTAATCCGATGCCAGTGAGGTGAGATATGTGTCATTTACCGCCAGAGTCTCTATTGTCTAGCATTAGCCAATCAAATCGCGAACAGCGCTTGACGTTGTTGTGCCAGCCGCAGTGTTGCTCTCTCACTCTTCCCAGTACCTGCTATGCAGTCAATGTGCAACTCGATTCACCGGCTGCACATTCATGATGAGCGATAGTGAAGAATATGATAGAATTACTGAAAGTGAGATATCTCAAAATGCGATGCCGTACTTGTTTGAGCCGGTCAGACCCTTATCTATTGATAGTTTTGAAGCAATCGAACGAAATGAACAGAGGGAGTACAGTACCATTGTCAGTGTCAGAAATGTCCTGCAGCCAGTTCTGCTACGTAGCCCCGGAGCCTGTTGTGTACAAAGTTAGCTCATCAAACGAAAATTTGACCCTACGTGTAATTGTATTACTGACACGTCGACTTTTCGTGTTCTTTGTTTAAATGAAGAAGTATTGAAAGTTTGTTTTCAGAGAATGCTAGCAATCCGAAAAGACGAAAACCATCACGAGAAGACTTCGATAACAGCGCTTGACGATGGAGTGCCTACTCTCAATTAGTATTTTGGATTCATGAGGGACCTATAGGTAAAGAAGTTAGGAAGCTTCTTCCTAGTTGCGTCTACGATACAATACGCAAGGAGTTTCCATCTGTAGATGGTATCTACACTGACTTTCAACCTCATGATAGCGACCGTATTCTGATTGACTAAACACCTTTACCAGATACTGTAGTTATTACAAGCCTATTAAAAATCTGCTCGTCAATATCCGTGTTTTTACTTCAGCTACAATGACCGCGTGATAAGCAATGGAATATGTATTTGAATACACCGGTATATACATGTAGGCCTACATGCTTTCGCTGAAAAAATACGTACTTTCTTTATTTAACTGCTACTTGCTATACTCAGCACATTATCCTTCCTCTTATTTATATACAGCCACGTACTTAGGCATGTTTGATAATCGTTATCATCATTTCATTTCTTCAAATCACTAAAAACACCGCTGTTGTTTATTAATTATTGATATCCCTCTTAAAATAAGGACTTATGTAATTGAATTCCTAATTAGTACCGCTATGTTTCATGATTACCTAAGAATATTGCAATTCAAATTAAAAAAACATGAATGATATAGATATAGAAAATGATATCTAATATTACAGAAATTGCTTGCCCAACAGAACTAGTGAATACGTCTCGTATTTTCTCTGAGTGAAGTGAGTAACTGTTCTTTCTCAGGCATAGGTACCGGAGCAATATTTTTTGGTATATGAATGTCAGAAAAGGGTGGATCACAATCGGGTAAATGAATTCCAAATTGTCGCAACATTACGGCGTCTTGCAGAAGTTTTTTCCTCCATGTGTAATCCTTTGTAACGTACTGCTGTCGCGCAATCCAATTTCCCGTTGCCTTTGAATACTGGTATTTGAAGGCATTTGCTTTCTTTTCCCTGAGGATGTTCCTGTTGTGATCTAGGTAAGCTAGACAAGTCCGGAGGCTCATTGACGTGAAAGAGAAATACAGTCGTTTCGGTGCGTATTTTAACATCAAATTCAGAAGTAGAGAGGGTGAGCGTACAATGATGCAGTGCAGACAGGATAGTCTTCGAAGTAATGATATCACGCAACACAGAGAAGGCCTCAGAATCCGAATGGAGGTAGGCTTTTCAAGGCCCTCTGATGCTAGCTCTGCATCAATATCGTCATGAAAGCAGGAGAGCACACAGTGGAATCTCGGTCCTGCCTCCCAGCAATGAATTCCACGAATATGGTTTAAAAGTGAAAGCCACTTATCGGCATCTCCGTTACATGTTTGTGCACAGAAGTATAGATGATTGATAATACTACGCAGCCAGTCAACTAAGATGCATGTAGATTTTCTTTTACTGGCAATTATAATCCTTTTCTTTAGCGATTTTACCAAATGCCAAATGTCATATTGATGATTGATCTGGGGATAATTGGACTTCATGAATTTGATTACTGACGGACTGTGGTCAGTAGCGAGAACAGTCACTGGCAAACTGCAGATAACATCATTCAAGCAGGATTGCAAGCCTACTTTTTCCATGCCAACACTGGAAGTCGACTCTTGACCCAACTGAACTACTCGACCACTGACGATGTATTTAGTATCGTATTCCATCAAAGTATAAGTAGAAGAATATCTGGCTGAAAATCCCGGTGAATCACACCTAGCGTCTCCTGCTAATCAAACTTCTGATTTGTTCTTCAACTCTTCGTGGATATGCTTTCACTGAAGACACCATGCACTAAAAACCACTGGTGAAGTAAAATGGCGCTGAATTTTGTAGAAAATAGAATTCGATATAGTTGCCAAATCCATTGTTTCACAAATGGATTCCAAAAATGAATATGTTCCACCACAAAGTACTATGGAAGCAGCCAATTCGAAATCTCCAGACCCACTTCGAAATCGATGTCAACTAACTGAAGATTGCGATGTCCAAGTATAGTAGCATCCACTCAAGCATTCTATCTGAACACATAACATTCCGCCGACAATGTTGCTATGACTAGATCGGGAGTCGACAGGCGATCCACATAAGGGACAGAATTTCAACAGAGTTTCAATACTATCCATCAAAACGACGAAATATCTTGGCTTACGTCGATCAGCTGTCGCGACAGAGTTTTCGTCTGTAGAATCATCATCTTCTACAATATCGATGTTTGGTTCAGCATCAGCTGTTTCACGTTGAGCAACATAACTCGAGATACGTCGCTTAGAATCTGTTGAAATGTCCGATACAGCAGCACTCCGCTTCTCTCCTCGAAGAAACTGAGATTGCAGCCTTCTTTAATCGTCGACGACTTGTGTGTCCTTCACACATTATTTTCGAGTACATATCTGTCTCAAAGTCCTCATCACGGAAATGAGCGGAACACACAACGGCGTTGCGTGATGGAGTCCAGATATTCTACTCAATTTTGAAATCCATGAACGTCGCATACTTGGGTCACATGGAAATCGGTGATGAGATATAGATCTGCTTTGTTCCTGACATTCTCCATTCACTTTGTGGCACCCATAAGCACTGCACTGCGGCATGGTTGCTCAGTCAGAAGTCGGCGAAATGCGACGAAATAAATGTATCCACTTTGTGGCGCTGCTGCCTGCCTCGTGGAGTCAAGGTCAATTCAACGGGTAGATCGATACAATAACATTAGCTGCTTGACACGACACGAGAAAGAAACGGGATTCCCGGCACAGTGACGCTATTGTCTCCCTCGCGATTTCATTGGCTGATCTATTGGGAAGACATTTCTCGCTGTAATTCGTAGACGGTGTCGAATCTGACCTCGTGAATAGTAGCACTGCTGTAAGTTATGATCAATGACTCAACTAAGATCAAGTTGTAAAAGTGCTTCACTTCCCCTTTAAATCACGTTTCTTTCTACCTATCGCAGAATTTTCAGAAGTAAAAGGAGGTGGTGCCTTCCCTTTGAGAGCTCAAGTGTCCATGAAAGTATCAAAGCAGATTAAGAAATATCCACATTGGCACAGGAGAAAATTCAATATTACTCTACTTCCCCTTGATCGCATGCATGAGCGCTTGTGCTTTTTAAATCTGGTACTGTTGATGACTTGATCAAACAGGTAAATGAAATAAAGAGATTATCTATGTCCATCACTCGAGCACACAATAAAGCAAGGATTGATTTCCGAAATGATTATGAGCATTCACACATTGGATTTGTTCACATCAATTCCATATTTCGCGATTTGCTCTCTTTGAATACAGACGTCTTATGGCCACACCATGAATGGGGGAACGTAAAATCAACATCTGAACAGCAATCCGATTGTCGAATGGTCCTTTATTTCAAACGCACAGACCCTGTTTTACGTCCCAGTCTTACATGGAAGCCAAATGAAAAGTTACCGATACCTCTAAAGCATTATAACAATGGCTATGATGTTTGTACATACTTGAACAAGGGTGTATCAAATCTACACTCATATCATTTTGACTATGAGCCTAAAGCAAATACATTCTGCATCAGTGTACATGGTAAAACGGTCATTCACATTTCAAAAGAGTTAACAAAGATTTTAGGATTCAAACGTGTCATATTCTACGACGAGAAGTACTGTGGCTCAACATCCTTGCTCGATATGAATATCAATCACTTTTACATTTACGCTAACTTTATCCATTCAACACAAGTTGGTGGTCAAATGGTTCCCCTTTTAAGATATATTCCTATTGACAGTGGCAACTTTGGTGTGACCATGCACAGGGACTTCCTGAACAAGGTATGCATTCCAGTCAATGTATCACGATTATCCCATTGCAAATTTGGTATCTATGATGATAGTGGTAATCCTATCCAATTCAGTGGTGGTCGTACTGTCTTAACACTTCATTTTCGTCAGATATCATCAAATCATTAAATTTGTATGTTGCGTGTGGCGCAGTCAATGTCTTTTCTTTCTTGATTAGGTGGCCGTTAAGGCCGTGGTCTCATAAAGACCGCTGGGAGAAGTCTCTGGTCTCATCAAGGCTTTTCACTCCTGAAGGTCAGCCTCGTTTAAGAAAGGCTCACTCACAACCGTTTGTAGAGTGAGGTGCTTGCAGCCTTCAATCATTTGTCTCTCTTCCTCTTCCTCTTTTCGTTGAAACTTTCTCTCAACTTCCTTCTTCGTAGGAGTTCAGTTGGCAAGAGGTATGAATGTTTCCTCTGTATCGGATATGACTATGATAGCGAAATGCAGGACACTCTTCTTTATATATGAGAATGATGCATTGTGATTGATAGATGGCTGTCGTCCAATGAGAGAGTGCAAAGCAGGGAGAGAGAATCCATATAAGTGTGGTGCAATAACCATTTCCTCATAATATCACTAAAATGAATACACCACCGAATACCTATGCCCTACTCATGCCCAATACTCCACGCAAGAGGCACGTGAAAACTATTTACGATGGTGAGGTCGAGCCGCTACAGTTGGATGAGGAAACCATCATCATCATTTCCGACGATATAATGGTGAGCAATGAAGAGGACAGTACTGATACAATCAGGGCTGCCTTCCTGAGTGTGTCTCCAAAGAACGTTATGATGGAGCGGTGTGTTGAGACTCCGGAGCTGGCTAGACCTCTTCTCTCCTTCTAGGCAGCCCCGCAATCAAGAAGAGTTTGACTTGGTAGACGTAATGTACCGTCTTATTACAAAGCGTATCGCTTTTATTTCCTTTTTATAAATGTGTATCATGACAGTGTTGTTTTTCCTTCATATAAACTACATGGCTTCGAAATGATCATCGAGTGAGCATATAGTCGATTGGGAGCTATTGTTAGAATAAGATATCCTATCATCTAGACACTTAACATAGTTACTAGAAATCATTCAACATATGAAAAATGATTTTAGGTTAATCAATTGAAGAATGTAACTTACTTTCAACACTCAAAGCTTGTTCAAACTTTATGTTTCATCTAACGGTTAACTTTAACTTGTGCTATATAAAACCCTAGATCCCTAAATCCAACCGTAGATGACCCTATCCTTCAGATGATGAACTTTAGGACTTGTGATGTGTGATATGACCAACGTGATGGTTTTAGTGTTATTAAATGTCACTGATGCTTCACATACTTTTCTTGTCTTCATTTCATCAATTTTTCACCCATCCTCTGAGTTATACGGGCTTGGAACCGTCGTGAAAGCAAATGACTTTCAGGCCTCATTATGGGTAGCCTCGTAAAGGCTCATGGATCATTCACGGAAAAAGGCAATGAAGCAGTGTGCTGTGTGTATGTGTGAGTGTGTATGTCTTCATGTTTTAAAGGAAGGATGTTCTTCACTCATATTTATGTTTAGGTCCAAACCATCTGCCTTCTTTTAGCATGTTGAATTGTCTTTGATGACTAACTATTGTTGCTTTCTTCACATAGTCAATCGTTTCTAGGCAATCCAATCGGCAATCTTCCTTGGATCACCTGTCTTGATTGCCATGGAGTAGCACCTTTCTGACAACTCCATGATTGTGTTCTTTTCTTTCTTTTGACGAATCATTAATTCAGCTTCTGTCTCACTCATGATGCAGGATCACTACACTGTAACAATTGTCAGTGAAAAGTGAATTTCTATAAAGTGCTACCTCCTTATATCTAGTCGCAGGAAACCTAAGCCCTGGATGGCGAACTTTAGGACTTATGATGTGTTTCATTAACTTTCAGACTACATTATCATTTCATAAACTTGTGTTTCATAAAACGTCATGATCAAACTTTCTAACTATACATCAACCTGTGTCGCAGTAAAACGTTTGTACAACATGATAAACTTTCTACCTACACAAACGGAGTAAACCTGTTCAATAATAAAACTATTTGACTACACTTGCATTTCATGAAACATGATAAACTTTCTGACTACACTAACGAATAAAACTTCGATGATCAAACTTTATTTTCACAAACGTGTGTCACGGTAAAACTATTTGACTACACTTGCATTTCATGAAACATGATAAACTTTCTAACTACACAAACGAATAAAACTTCGATGAACAAACTTTACTTTCACAAACGTGTGTCACGGTAAAACTATTTGACTACACTAAACTTTGCTTTTGCAAAACATGATAAACTTTCTAACAACACTAACAAATAAAACTTCGATGATCAAACTTTACTTTCACAAACGTGTGTCACGGTAAAACTATTCGACTACGCTTGCATTTCATGAAACATGATAAACTTTCTAACTACACTAACGAATAAAACTTCGATCATCAAACTTTGCTTTCACAAACGTGTGCCACGGTAAAACTATTTGACTACACTAAACTTTGCTTCTGCAAAACATGATAAACTTTCTGACTACACTAACAAGAGCTTGTTCACTAGCGAAGAGAGAAATGAGCTTGTGGTTGCGTGTGGCGCATGAATGTCCCTTCCAATTCATTCCATTTCATTTAGCCTCGGTGATAGAGGCAAGCAGAACTCATGGTTCATTCTCGCATGTATGGCCGACTATCGGGGACAAGTGCAATGGAGATTTTATGAGGCAACCTGTGGCAGATAGCTAAATGTCGCCCTGGCGGTCAGAGCACAACGTTGAGACGAAAGGCAACCACTTGGAAACATGACGCAGAGAGGTTTCACAAGGATTACCATTGCCCACGTCCCGTGCAGTACTCATCGCTACGGACTTCACCGCTGTCTCGAATGAGCCCCCACCAAAAGGAGATATATCACCGAATATCTCCGTGACTTGCACCGTCAATGACTTGATAGTCAGACATGAAAACCGGTGGAGTTATTTACAAGAGGAAACATCCCAAGTCGTTGCTTTGATCAGCTTGATGGCAAGACGTAGAGAGTGATAGCAAGCCGTGATTCACAAGCGTTTTGCAATGGAGATATTTAGTAGCCACCCATGAAAAGATAGCTAAGACTCAACCGATTGGCGTTCAAAGTGCTACATTGAGAAGTGTGTCAAATGCCCAACATGAGTTGCCCCAGAGGTTTCGGTCTAAAATATGACACACTCCCTTGCCACACTTATCACTACGGCATCATCCGCCGTCCCGAAGGAACACCCTGTCATTGGAATATTACAGCGAAACTCTCCGCACCATGCTCGCTTTCAGTGAAAAGCCGCTTGTATCATGTAAAGACATGAAAAGACTGGCTCAGACATCATTACAAATCCTCAAGTTGACTTCAGCAGGGTCGAAAACCCCAGAAAACCTCCAAAAAAAACGAATTTAAAATTTTCAACTTTTTAGCACTACTTATGAAATTTTGTAAGTAGTCTATGACTTGACCTGAATCATGACCTCTCGAACCTTTTTTGAATCAAGTCAAAAGGACTTGTAGAAGCAAAGTTAGCCTACAAGCTTTTAAAGTTTTTGAGTCTTTTATGGCCTGGAGACTAAGGTCATCTCCTGGCTAACCTATAAGTCTGACGCCTTAGCTGATATCAGCAATGAAATTTCCGATGCTATCATCGGAGCTCCGGAGAGACGACCTACCTTTGACAATCTCTCTCGTCTTAATGAAATTTCTCATTCGGTTCCTAGCTTACATAGTTTGTGGCGATCAGCTTATGACGTAATCTCAATCATCCAAAACTTTAAATACTTCTATCTCCGGTTCTAGTGCTCCGATTGACTTCAAATTCTGACAGTCACGTTTTCTTGCTCTCGCTCTCACCTTTCATTTAAGCCATCCCTCGACTCTCTACGATTACCAGAAGCTGAGTTGAAAAAATAGTCGTTTTTTCAAACTATCCAAAATCTTGGAAAATGCACAAAAATTCTATTTTAAACATGCTCTCATTTGGAAACGAAACCTTCCACACATCTGAAAAGGTAGGATCCTAGAGAACAAAGTGCGGTCTTTCCCCTAAAAGAAGCCTGAGCTCTTCATTCACTTCCATTCCTGAGAGAGTCGTCATCAAAGTAGGCCACAATTTAATATTTTCACGAAAGGATCCTAAGTGTCGACCCATAGTGAAGAAAATTTCGAAAAAATTTTTTGTACGAATTTCAACACCAAACCTTGATGGAAGCTTGTTTCACAAGATTCTGAACAACTTTGGTCAAAACATCACTTTTGACAAAGTTCGATTCGAGGGGGTGGGGAGGAAAAACTTTTTCTCTCCGATTGAGCTGGAAATCACCTCCCTAACCCGAAATTTCACGTAAAGTCTGAATCTGCCCTCAGTTTTCGTGTCCAATGCTTCGTTTGCCCGCTAGAGCCATTTTCGTAAAAATTCTAACTCTGTCGTTTTTTCGGAAATTTCCCAAATCTTCAATGGCGTCTCACACCTCAACGAAAGAGCGTAGAGACACGCCGTTTCATTCACTGAATTTGTCTCACCCTCAGCTTTCCAACAAGCTGTCACACGACTTTCTACCATTTCTAGAACTAAAGTTGGAAGAAACCTTGCCGAAGGGGGAGGTAGCGAAAACTTTTTGCCACCAATTCACTTGAAACTCACCATACCGATGGAGAATTGTACGTAAAATCCAAATTTGGCCTCCATTTGTCCATGCGAGCTCTCCTGCCGGAAATAGGACCTTTCTCACCCCAAAACGTTCAAAACCCACCTTTTTCTAACTCTGTCGTTTTTCGGAGATTCCTACCTTTTTCAAGCCATTTTTCACTCTAAACCCAGGAAAGCTTGGACATATAATGCTTTCCACTGCATTTTTCTCACTCTTAGCTTTCACGTGAGCTATCCCACGACTTTCTACCATCTCTAGAACCAAAGTTGGAAGTCTGTCTGGAGGAGGGGAGGTCAGAACTTTTTGTCACCGATTCACTTGAAACTCACCCTCTAGATGCAGAATTGCACGCTGAATCCGAATCTGACCTCCGTTTGTCCATGCGAGCCCTCCTTCAGCCCGAAATAGGACCTTTCTCACCCCAAAACGTCCAAAACCTGCCCTTTTCTAAAGGTAAAATACTTTCCTACCCTTGCCTCACAGGAGAGCTCATCCTTCCTTCCTTCTTTCCTTCCAGAGGGGGGGGGAGGGAACGGTTTCCTCCTCTCGGACCCATCCCTTCCAGCACATCCTTGGCCCTCTTCTTCACCTCCTTCCTTCCTTCCAGAGGGGGGGCTGAGTCAGCATGACGACTCATCATTTCACATTTTGCACTTGATTTTGCAATGGGATCACTACTGTTTAAGGCTTTGACTTTCGACTCAGGTATATACTGCAGGCTTTAAATTTCAAATCAAGATATTAATCTTTGTGTTATATTTAGCTTGGCCCGTTTTTGCCATACTTAATTTTTTTAAATCAAATTAGTTGCTTAACATGTTTGGTGCTTGTAGATAGCTAATTGAGAAGTGTTTCAATTTCTTTGTTCTGATGTGAACGAGACCGCATTATACTGCCAATCCAAGTATTGAAAAAAATCACATTTTTTTCATAGAAATGAAGTAGGAAAAAACGAATAGGAAATGACATTTGCAAGCATGGAAATTATGTGTTGAAAAATCAGTTCTGTGTATCTACTTGTTATAAACAAGATAAACATATGAACTTACATTGATTGCGATTAAGTAATGATTCACATAGATATCAATCACATATCGATATGAATAACTCCATGTTTAAAAAAATGTTCTACATCAAAATTTTGACCTCTGGAAAAAAATTATCAAAACTGAAGACAAATGATTCCATTTTAGTTCGGAAATTAAAACCTGTAGTCAATTGCCGAATCAATTGTGAAGGGCTTGAACTTTTTTATACGAGCATGTGTTACGCAATATTTTGATTGGAAGTTGGGGAGAGTTGCAAAGTCACCAGTACATGGCTTGAAGTCTTCCAGGACTTTGGGACCCAAAATTATTTAATTTCATTTAGTTGTTTTCAGACATAATTTTGAAAGAATTTTTTTTCATGCACTTTTCTGGATGGTTCAGATTTTGCGGATTATCATATTTAATGTCCTGCTCCCGCAGTTTGATGAAAGATATCTTTCCGCATGAATATTACTAATAAGATCAGGACTAGGATTCAGTTCTGTGATCCTGCAATTATCAAATTAATACCTGTCATCTATCTTTTACATCTTGCTCTTGAAATGATTGATCAACGCCATATTTTTTCAAAGATCTGACTTAGTACCCTTGAGAAATAGTATGATATTATTGTATATTCGCTCTACATGTCTCGTCAGATGACACATAGAAAAAATACGTGATATATTCTTATTTTTTTGAAAATTATATTTTGCCTTAATTGATAAAGCTATCCGTCTATTTTTACTAGTTCGATATGTGATTTATCAGAAAAATGCACCTTCACTTTTCTATAAATCTGCGATCGCTTACAATGTGTTGTGACATAATTTCGAAGGCAAGCATGGCAAATTATTTATGCAAAATATGCAATTACTTATTAGGTTAGTAGAGTTGATTAGCTGCAATCTACTTATCATCATCCTTTGGTATGTATTTTTATCGATGCTCAATGGTAGTGCATTTTTTAGTAAATTTTTGCTGGTGGGCACACATTAATTTCAGGGCACTTAAACGCATATCCCTATGTGAAGGCACGGATTATAGGCCTACCATCATGTGCACCAAAGTTTTGGGTACGCATGGGCATAAAGCCAAAAATCGTAATGTTTGTTCTTATATTTCATGTATTTTCTGTTTCTCTCTACCCGCATGAGCAAAGGGTTTATATCATTAGCACATAAATATCTAGTCGGAAATCGCATTTGCTTTCATTTATCATGCTTCTTCTGTTATGTTACATGCGCATAATAATTTTGATAATTCCAATGTTTCTTTTGAGTGTCTTAGAGGCTATTTTGATCATTGTAATTATCGCTAAAACTATTCTGATAATTCCATATATAAGCTAATTCTATCCTCTTCACGCGCGCATTTTTAATCTTTGATGAAAAAAATCTTTCTTTCGGTTTTGGTCACCTATGAGGATATATAAGAAAATCTGAATCGGTCGAATTAAAAATAAATAAGTTTACGTCATATTTTCAGACTGTCGACATAAGTCGACAGTGCGCGTTAGGACTCCTTTTACTGAAAATTTGTTGTTAATCAAATTTTTTGTTATTGACTCTCTTTCATTGAATTTCGATGGGTACCATCATATTCTATCACTGTTTACAGTATCCGTTACTGATATATTAATTAAATGTTCATTCTATTTTAGTATTATCAAAAAATGGAACAGATTCCTTTGAATAGTCTATCATCTTCAGCACCAATAGGGCCTACAACAATGAAATAAGTTATGTGGGTTCAAGTGAATTTTGTTCAAATTTGACCAATAAAAAACTAAATTAGACTTTGATTATGTAAAACAGCTAGACTTGAATGAACTTTAAATTCATAGTATGTACATGTAATCTATAATCCTGCAATTTCTTCGGATAACTTTTTTCGAATAGGACTTATAAAAACCACGTACTTGTTATCATTACAAAATATGTATTAAATATGAAATTGTACAATCATACTTCAAAATATATTGAAATGGAATTTAACTGCTATACATGAAAGTCAGTGAAGCAATTTCGTTCACTGGTCAAACACAAGAATACGTTGCACTTTGTGCATTTCACTCGACCACTCTTGTTACAAAGCTCTCGTTTACAACGTTGAGCAGATTTCATTTGACAGACTTCTGGCCAATGTTCAATGCCATCGTAACGAACATCTTTAGCTGGCAAAACGGCTGGAGTGGTCTTTTTGTTTGGAACTTTCACATAGTTCAAAAGAGATTGAAAAGCCGGTCGACCCCGAAGTCGTGTTGGTTCGCAATTTGCCTTGCATAAAGCATGAGCGATTTCTTGTCGGAATGACAACAAGTCAAGGACATTTCTCTTTCTGACACCTCTTTCAATTTCTTTCCTTCTATATTCCAACCAGCAGTTCACAATGCTCAAAGAAAGAAGATGTAATATAACCCTCGTTGGCCATCGCTTAGTTCGCATGGTCAATTGGTAGTATGAAATCAATCGGTCCATAAGGTCTACACCTCCCATATAGTCATTGTAATACTTGACTGCTTCTGGACGTTCAATTTCGATGAATTTCTTTTCTGACTTACTCCAGCGTCGAACTAAATCGACCTCGCCAATTCCAACGAAGGTCGATGCAAGATTCACAATATTATTATCTTGCCATCTTACCATTGTCACTTCATCTGATTTCGAGACCCGACTATCCATGGTTCCCCGTCCTCCACGCCTCATCTCACTTCTTGTACTCATCACAGCTCCAGATATTCGATTGGATTTCAAAACCCCGAGAGAGTAAAACCCTTTCTTTTTTAATTCAAGTAATAGAGGCACACTGGTGAAATAATTATCAAAAATACCTTGAAATTTTCGTTCTCAGGGAGATTTTCAACTAATTGCATGACTATTGACCCTCCTAATCCTAAGTACTTGTAATCTTCAGACACACCTATTCCTTTTCCTTCATAGAATTCGAAGTCATACGCAATTCCGGACTTCCCACAACGAACAAAGCTCTTAATTCCGACTGGATTCGGCTTACCCTTGACATACTGCTGTCTACCAGGTATCCGTCCCTGGAACGGAATCATTTGTTTGTCGATGCTGTTAAATTCCTCTGGAAGAAATGACCTACACGCAGTGCGAACTGCATCGGCATAACAGGTTGAATCTTCCAATAGATACTCGTTCTGTCCTCAGGAGCCTCTTCAGCACTAGATGCTGCTAGATTTGCAAAGAGATGAAGAAACCGTTTTTGAGTCATCGCGTCGGCGACTGAAGGTACGCGGAACTGTTTTTCCCAATACATTCTCAACCTAGGGAATTTCAAATTGCCCATGTGAATACAAATACCAAAAAAGCGTCTTACTTCTGAAGCAGTCGCTTTCAACTCAGTGCCAGTTTTCTTCATACATCGATTATTTGTTTCGTTGGCTAATAACTCGAAAATATCAGGAGTGAAATACTTTTCAAGAAGCTTTATGGGGCTATTTTCCTCACCTGCACTTATACCTGATGTAAATGACGTATCATGCAACCATGTGCAGTCCGGCTTGGGGAAATCCTTTTTGAGCCAAGTATTTTTCGATCGCTTACTTTTACATGACTCACTTGAAGAACTAGGGATCAGATCTACCTGACCGACTTCGTGGTCTTCGTCACTGACATCGGTTTCATGGTTGGGAGGGAGATAATTATCGTCTATAACACAGTCAAGTTCATCAAAGTCATCTTCATCTAGCTCTATATCAGAACCGTTCGTTATGACTGCAATCATCTCATCGACGTTGTAGAGCCTCTTTTTGAGTCGAGTTCGAAGACTGCGAGATTCATGGGCAACATTGAGAACCACTGACTGCGGCAAGACTTGAGAATTAGATGAAGTTTGTAAATCGTTGAAATTTGGATCCAATTGAGCGTTTTCATTGTTTTCTTGGGAATCTCTATCTGTGATACCAATCAGGACATCTTGAGGAGTGAGTTTGCGTTTCCTACCTGAAAGAAGACAAACATACATAAATAAATCTACATACTATAACAATTTGATCATTATAGACCTGTATTCGGAAATGTGAAATAATTATCAGCACTCATCTCATGCAAAATACAAGTGCAGTATGTATTGTCGATCTACATGTACAAGACAATGGCCAAATCTTATGTGGAAATAATTGCACTAAAACTTACTTACACTAACGATAGGCTATTTACCTACGCGTGCAGTAGCTCATCCAATGGAGCATGGGTTATTATTGAAGACAACGTTTATATATGATCACGCTCTTATATGATATACTAGACCGTATTAAAATGAAAAGACAGATTTGTAGTCGCGTATCGCTAAAGTAGCAACGATAATTATAGGCCTATTGACTCAGAAATTACCTAAGAAAATTTGAATGGGTCACTGTTGCTCGTACTTTCAAAGAAATGATGTTCCAAAACTCAAGAAATAATAATATAAAAATGATAGGTTCAAATAATTTCGCTTTCGTTGAATTGAGATTCATATGTTAAACTAGTAAAAGTAGGTATCAACGCGCATTGTCGACATATGTCGACACTCGAAATCAAAAAAATCCCTAATGTTAGATACCAGCTATTTGTATAAATTTTTACATCTGACACATACGTCAGGGCATAAATATTCATATTTGATCACTTTTATGCAACCCCGAAATATCTATGGTATATAAATTCATCAATGGACTTACCATGTTTGGTTGTATTTTCGTCAGAATCAGCATCCATACTTCGAAGCGGTGCAGAGACACAGATATACAAGTCACAGTCGAAAATGTGATTGAACCCGATAAGACAAGACTAGAAGTAGCAGAAAATATCTTCCCTAGCTGACGTCATTATGTTATATATTCGCAAGATAACTCAGAGTCGTTGTCGACATATGTCGACGTCGCGCGTGAAGAGGCTATTGTGATTTACGAAAAGAAAGCTTAAAGTTTTATGAGCAAAACTGCTCAATGTACACACGTACAGTTCTTCAATTTGCCCAATGTTCTAGAAGTAATTACGATACTCATTCGATATTCTGAAATAAAGTTCTCTTTCTCTCTTCCTCTGTCTATGTGAGTGACTGCCTATGCGGACGCGTCCGCAATCTCCTTGACCCCTCCCTTCATGAACGCCCGGAAATGTCTGCACTTGCCAACTCTCGCGCCCCACGTTGCGGACGTTCTTTATGAATAGCCCATGAACTTTTCAATTGAAAATAAACGATGGAAAATCCTGGAATGAAAAACTATGCAAGAGAAAGAATCTAAAGAAACAAAAAACATGTTACTTGTTTCAAAGCTAGACTTCAAAAAAACATATTTTTTAACTATGGATGTGAGAAACTCATAGACCACACTGATTCGGTATGTTTTGTTTAGTCTGTTGCATCACTATTTCTTAATATATATCCGAATTCAAAGGCGATCAAATCCACGAATTTTAGTTTTTACAATGGCATACGTTCATTAATGGAACTCTTCGACATTCCCACTACAGAAAAACGCGCGAACAGAAGTTCGGGACCGAGACTTCTCACATCGAAGTTAATTGTCAAATTAAATTAATTTAACCTGCGACAAAGTAAGGCTTAACCTGCTACAAACCTGGCTGGTGAGACTGGAATAAGCTGGACGACAAGACTCCTGAATAAATGTTTTCAAGAAGGTCGAATTCCTAAGGATTGGCAAGTCGGCTTAATAGTACCCATCTGGAAAGGCAAAGGAGATGCCCAAGATCCATCTAAGTATCGGGGCATTACTCTGTTGAGTCACGTCCTCAAAGTTCTGAAGCGTGTCATCGATAAAAGAATAAGAAAACGTTTGGAAGCCTGCTTCAGAGAGGAACGACATGGTTTTCGACAAGGGAGAAGCACAACGGACGCTATGTTTGTCTTGTGACAAATTGTTGAAAAAAAACCGAAAGGAAGCAGAACATAGCTATGGGCTTTGTTGACCTAGAGAAAGCGTACGATCTGGTTCCGAGACAGCTAGTATTTTCGACACTCCGGTGGATGGAAGTAGAAGAAACAGAGGTGTGTATGATCGAGGGTATGTACGAGACCACCAAGGCTAAAGTAATGCTGAGCGCCGACTTTTCGAGCGAATTCGAAGTCAAGGTTGGATTGAGACAAGGAAGTGTACTTAGCCCAGTACTTTCAATGCAATCATGGAGCTCATAAGTAGGAAGATAGGTGGAGACGCACTAGGGAAGATCATGTATGCGGACGACTTAGCACTGATGGCAGAGGACGAAATGGTATTGGAGGACAGTTTGAGACAGTGGCAGGAAGTTTAAAAGGCACGGCCTAAAGGTGAATGCTGATAAGACAGAGACCATGTGGATTGGAGAAGGGACAAACCTGGAAGTAAGGATGGATGTTCACGTACTGAGGAAAGTCGAAAACTTTGTCTACCTGGGAGGTGCAATCCAGAATGACGGAGGGGCGGAATTAGAGGTGCGGAGGCGAATTCGAGCAGGTGCGAATGCGTGGAGACGAGTGGAAGGAGTGATGACAGATAGACGGATGTCAAAGAAGCTGAAGGGCAAAGTACTTGATGTATGTGTGATCCCAGCATGCACATATGGATTAGAAACAGTGGCGCTCAAACAAGAACAGTTGAGAAGACTTGAGGTGTGTGAGAATAACTGGATAAGACGAATTGAGGGTGCAAAGTTGGTGGATCGAAGAAGATTGAGTGATCTGAGGAAAGAGCTGGACCTGAAAAGAACGTTGAGACAAAGAGTGGTGCGGAGCAGATTGAAGTGGGCAGGCCATGTGGCACGTATGCCGACAGAGAGACTACCATTACGAGCAATGGAAATGAATTGTGAAGGAAGAAGGCAAAGAGGAAGGCCAAAGACGAGGTGGAAGGACTAGATTGTAAAAGACGTGAGAATGGATGGAGATGATGAAGAATGGCAAACAGCAGCGCAGGATCGAGCGGAATGAAGAAGAAAGGTGCAGAAGATCAGTCTGAAAGTGTGACTTTGTTTGTGTTTGTCCTACGAACCTCACCCGTTTTCTTTTGTAAATGGAAATAAAAAAGGAGTTGCAAAAAAAAGTAAGGTTAACAATGCAGCGACCGTACTCTAGAGCTGCTGTGGGATGAACCCCATAGTGTGCTTAACCACCGACCTTGAGTATGAATCAATGTCATCGAAAATATCAATTACCGTCTAGAATCAAATCAGAGTAGAAGTATTACAGGGGACAGTACCCCCGGTCCGAGGACTAAAGTCAGTCAGCAGGACAGGTCAGCTTAGTCCGCGAAGTTAATGTGAAATAAAGATCGCTTTTGGTATAGATCGCATAATCAATGGAAGATGTGGTCCAAAGACGTCTTCCACTGTTTTTGATTTGGTTTATTAATACGATGACACTGTCTCAGAGTCGAAGAAGTACATGTATTTCTTCAACATGATTAGCATAAAAAGCATCTAAAGCAGGGTTGGAACCAGTCACCGGCATTTGTTGAAAGCTTAAAGCTTTCTTGTGGAAGCGAGATACAGATGTACACGCATGTATTAGTGTTGTTGTATCAATGTTATTAGTACATCAATGCCCGTTTGGGTCATTATTTTAATAATCTGATTTCAACTTGTGTGTTTTGATTGACTTTGAAAATGCAGTTAACATTATCATAAATTATAAAGTAGGCCTACAACTCATTAAACTAGTAAATAAATCATTGCGAGTATTACTGCTCATCACACAAAACATGATGTCAAAGTGCGAATAATTGCATTGTATGTTATTGTAATACATGTAGGCAACTCTCGTACCTGATGGCCTACCATTCATGCATTTCATGTATTCTATGTTGAAGTTGAATAATGTCTAATGGCATGAGTTGACCAAATAATGTCTGACGATCAAAGCTTTAACCAACGAGTATAGAGGCGACAGACACCTTCCTATACCCGACCGGTCGGTTTTGAATACGCCGCCCAGCCCCGGCCGGTTCCAACCCTAAAATCTGCAGATCATGTGTCTTCATATGAAGCTACGCTGATAAAGCTACATCTGACTCGCTACCATTCCTTACACATGACTTACAGGACATCATCTGTAGAAAATCCATTTGAGACAAAAATGTTAAATTGTATTTCAGCCCGATGTAATAGAGGCGTTTGCATATGATGGATCCGCATTTATTGAAATAAGACTTAGTCCACGTAGTTCACTTGGGGCTAGGGGGAGCGCTTAGTCCGCGATAAATGAAGGTTGAGAACACTGACATATGAGGTGAGAGGATATAAAATTCTGTTTATCAGGTGAATGCCATTGAAGGACAATGCATGTATATCTTGCGATATATTCGTCAGCTGCAAACATTCAAGCAGATATTGAAAACGAATCGAATGACGGACATAAGTTCTAACCATAGAGTAACTCTTCTCATTGGTGAACTGGACACATGGTCTATGTTTTCGGTCGTACGGATTTGTAATACGCAAGAAGTGAGCAGTCGGTACTGCTGTTGTCTTAGTTAATGGAGATAACACCTGCTTTCAAGTACATCATTATATGAGTGCTATATCGCAGAAGGCGGGCGTTCGTTCGTATTCAAAGAGTTGATTTGATAACCATCAAGCAAGGCTTAAAAGTGATCACAAATGTCTTAGTTCCACATGTTCTTCTGTGATTGACTGAAGTCAATGATGCAAGCAGAAACAAGACATCGCATTCAAAGTCGTTAAGTCGATAACGTTTGCACTTTTAGAGGAAATTGGAATTTTTTAATAATTCAGATTTTCGCATTTCATTCTTTTCTTTATTTCCGTTACTTTCTTCTATTGAATCAATTAATAAACGCAAGGGCATGGGTCCACCAGCGACTTGAAAAAACGAAAACTGGTGGGCCCTTTTGATGGGACTGCTGGGCCCAAAGGCCCAGCAGTTACTATGTAAAAAAATGCCCTGCTCAATGGTGCCCACCTGAGCAGGCCCGTCGTCAGCGGGGGGGGGGGCAAGGGGGGCGCCGCCCCCCCCCTGTTAAAAATTTCGCCCCTCCTGTTAAATAATGTTCACATGTGTCTACTTTTAGTTGATGGCAATTGTCATACAAGAAAAGCCTAATAGCATAATTCCATTGCATTGTGAATGGAGTTTTTGACTGACGATAACTATTGACTCATTCAGCGTGAACATTTCCCACCTGTTACTCATTGCGAATAATTTATGACTTCATCACTTCAGTCCTTCACCACTATTTTGTGTCTCTTTCTGATCATTAGTTTCTATTTAAGTTATTAGTTTCTAGGAATTTCCCTCTTGATTAATTCCTCTGCTGCTCGTCTTTGTGTTATTTCGTGAACTTAACCTCTACGACTGATCTAACCTATCCTAAAAGAAAATGCAGTTAAGTTCGGCTAAATTTGTTGATTTTGAAATAGATGATTTGTGGAGAGCAAAGAATAGAAGTACCGCCAAATCCACATTCATAGGATCCGACTGCAGTTTTCCGGGGACATAATCAAAGGAGTGTTTGTCAATTAAATAAACGGAGATATCCGGTAACGTAAGATTTTATTTTCTTCTTTTTGTCGGTTTCAAATTCAAAGTCATCTGACAGAAAGTGTTTAGCACAGACTTTCATCCTGTCAGTTACTTCATTAACACTTTTGAGATCAACGCGTTGTATAGGAACCATTTATTTCGTTGACTATATTCGTTCTCATATGGAAAACTGAATAATGACACCTTTTCGGTTCCATCGGTCTTCTACCCACTTTTGCAACCTCCAACGCAATATTTGTTTGGCATGGTACAAAATAATAGTTATACACGAAATGAGTTGACAGTCAGTTAAAATTTAAGTTCACGTGAACACAACATGGTAGCATCGAGGATGCTTGCCCCTCCAGTCAAAAGCTGAGCCCACCCCTGTAAATCTATTCTGACGACGGGCCTGCACCTGAGGATAGAGGTCAAGCACAATTCGTCTTCAGTATTCAGGGAAGAGAGAGAGAGAGAACAATGCCCGACTTCGACATTTTTGTGCGGCTGCTATACGGTCTGCATCCCGGTTCCGTTGCCTATCTATACAGGTCACTTAAGTATATTACTCTATTAGTTTTCATCCATTGCATAATTTGCATTCTTGATTTTGCTAATAATCCTTGCAAAGCGCAAAGAGAAATATGAAAACCGCTGATTGTGGCAACTGATTGCGGAACTTTTCTTCTGTCTTCTACAGGCCTGCTATATCGCGGAAGTTGATACCATTTATCGCTACTTGACAAGTAAATCAGTTAAATAAATTAACTATTGGTTGTTGAAATTTTAGACGGCCGCCTTAAATAAAGGAGTGTAAATTCCGACATTTAGTTGTTCTGATAGGAAATAGATCACAATCAAGCAGCGTTTTACGTGTGTGATAAGAAAATGTCGCTTTGCATCTGAGAATTTTTAAATGATAAAAAATATAAATATTTTATTTGAAATTCTCTTAGAAGGAAGGAAACAATTACGAGAAAGTATTCATTTTTCGAATGCAGTAAAAGTCACACTAATAATGAAAGAGAGCTAATCGAGCTTTCCACCTTCCTTCAGATTTTCATAATCATGAAATGAATCAAATTGAGCACGCATTTACACGTGCCACTGAAAGATAAAAATGAAGAAGTTAACAGGTAAGATAAGAACAGACCGCGCCGACACAGGGGGGATTAGCATTCAGGAGGCGGGCATTCATGATAAAACATTCAAGCACCGCGAACAACGAGATTACAAAATTGGCATTTATTTATACAGTAAAAGCTGCTTGTAGTGGACCCTCTCCGTAATGGACACTCGTACGCAATGGACACTTTGTCCTGCATAATTTGCATTTCTCATTGGAATGCCCCTTGCCATAGTGGACACCTGCTCAACGTGGACAATGGACAACATTTTGTGACAATTTCCCTCAATAGGTGTGGACAAACACATCATCAAAGTGGTTAATTCTCAAGATGAGATTGCTGTGTATGGCAATCTCGTCTTAAGTTTTGTTATGAAAACACGATGATTGACACGAATTGACATTATTCCCATCTCATGATAATTAAATTAACACATTGCCGCACTTGTAAACAGTCCAAACCAAGCAAACGATTGATGATGTTGTCTGAAACTCTTCAAACTCGTCGGCCACTCACGATGAGGTGACATAATCGCTTAATTGACTTTCATGATAAAATATGTCTTAAGCAATGCTGAGTCTTTCAGAAAAAGTGAAATGCATTCGTTTAAGTGAAAAGGGCTTACCAGTAAGAAAAATTGCCAAGGAAATGAAAGTTGGGAAGAGACAAATTGGCAACATCTTGGGAAGAAAAGAAGAAATTCTACAGACATTTTCATCGGGAGAAGTTAGCATCGTAGAAGTTAGAAAAATCTACGATTGAAAAGTGTTTCTACAAATGTGGATTCAAGTTTCCCTCTGAAAGTGATATACCGGAAGCGGTTTCAACAGACTTGGACCTAGATTCTAACCACCGCATCCTTGATCCCGAAATCACTCTAGACGAAGTTATTAGTTTCGACGACAACATTGAAACCAATGATCCTACAGATACGTGTGATCCTGATCCATCAGATACTGAATCTGAATCAGAATGTGAAGAGAGACCAACAGCTATGAAACCATTGAGTGAATACCAAACGCATTTAAATGACTTATTAGCAAGGGCAATGGAATCCAATGACGAAGAGAGTGTAGATATGATAATTAAGCTTCAAGAACGTTTTCGCATAATACAGTTAAAGAGTTCGAAAGTGGCCAGACAAACTCATATTGACAATTTTTTAAACCACAATAGACAGTTATCTTCTGAACTTGCGTACCTTCTTGTGAGAAGAAATCTCTCAATACAACATGTTCAATTAAACTGATCGATGTATTTAATTTTTGGTTTTAACTTCATGATAAAGGAAAGTGTGTAGATCATTATAATGCGTATATTAAGTGATCATTGAGATAATTCACTGACCAGAAAATATATCAATTAACAAATTCGTATACACGTAGCAAAAAGCATAAATTATTCAAATAATTAAGTTTCTCATGATACAGAAGTACGAATAGAGTTTACAGTGATCATATACAATAACATAATATATGCATAATATTATACATTCTATAATGTATTTGCAAATAATTTCAGTATTTACATAATACTAATATACGCATGTGCAGAATACTCATATGATTTAAAAACGATAATAATAACGACAAAGTGAGTATTGAAGTAAACGCAGATGGACCCCTTTACATAATGGACACCTGTTCTCAATGGACACTTTGAGCTGCCAAAAATGGTGTCCATTAAATAGAGGTTTTACTGTATTGGTGACTGGTGAAACCGGAATTGAAATTAACAGCATTGTCCGGAATCGGGATGCGATCTTGTAATAGAAGATGTTAAAAATTTCCTATTGTGGAGGTCATTGCAGGAATACCACATGATGGATAATGATATAAAACGGTTAATGATCATTTCCAAAAGAGCCAAAAATGATCCAAAAAAGCCAAAATCACAAAAGAGCCAAAAAAGCCACCGAATTCCGCCGATTACCCAAAAAAGCCAAACTTAAGCTCACAACACCAGTCTCCATCCACACTATCAGTTTCACTACCATAGCCATCGATGCCACTCCTCCACAGCTATTCAAATCCACAAAATCAGTCCACATTTCCATACTCAAATCCAAAAAAGCCAAAATATTCTGCGCTACTGCACCGATTGCCCAAAAAAGCCAAACTTAGGCTCACAACACCAGTCTCCATCCACACTATCAGTTTCACTACCATAGCTATCGATGCCACTCCTCCACAGCTATTCAAATCCACAAAATCAGTCCACATTTCTATACTCAAATCCAAAAAAGCCAAAATATTCTGCGCTACTGAACCGATTGCCCAAAAAAGCCAAACTTAAGCTCACAACACCAGTCTCCATCCACACTATCAGTTTCACTACCATAGTTATCGATGCCACTCCTCCACAGCTATTCAAATCCACAAAATCAGTCCACATTTCTATACTCAAATCCAAAAAAGCCAAAATATTCTGCGCTACTGCACCGATTACCCAAAAAAGCCAAACTTAAGCTCACAACACGAGTCTACATCCACACTATCAGTTTCACTACCATAGCTATCGATGCCACTCCTCCACAGCTATTCAAATCCACAAAGTCAGTCCACATTTCTATACTCAAATCCAAAAAAGCCAAAATATTCTGCGCTACTGCACCGATTGCCCAAAAAAGCCAAACTTAAGCTCACAACACCAGTCTCCATCCACACTATCAGTTTCACTACCATAGTTATCGATGCCACTCCTCCACAGCTATTCAAATCCACAAAATCAGTCCACATTTCCATACTCAAATCCAAAAAAGCCAAAATATTCTGCGCTACTGCACCGATTACCCAAAAAAGCCAAACTTAAGCTCACAACACGAGTCTACATCCACACTATCAGTTTCACTACCATAGCTATCGATGCCACTCCTCCACAGCTATTCAAATCCACAAAATCAGTCCACATTTCTATACTCAAATCCAAAAAAGCCAAAATATTCTGCGCTACTGCACCGATTACCCAAAAAAGCCAAACTTAAGCTCACAACACCAGTCTCCATCCACACTATCAGTTTCACTACCATAGCTATCGATGCCACTCCTCCACAGCTATTCAAATCCACAAAATCAGTCCACATTTCTATACTCAAATCCAAAAAATCCAAAATATTCTGCGCTACTGCACCGATTGCCCAAAAAAGCCAAACTTAGGCTCACAACACCAGTCTCCATCCACACTATCAGTTTCACTACCATAGTTATCGATGCCACTCCTCCACAGCTATTCAAATCCACAAAATCAGTCCACATTTCCATACTCAAATCCAAAAAATCCAAAATATTCTGCGCTACTGCACCGATTACCCAAAAAAGCCAAACTTAAGCTCACAACACCAGTCTCCATCCACACTATCAGTTTCACTACCATAGCTATCGATGCCACTCCTCCACAGCTATTCAAATTCACAAAATCAGTCCACATTTCCATACTCAAATCCAAAAAAGCCAAAATATTCTGCGCTACTGCACCGATTACCCAAAAAAGCCAAACTTAAGCTCACAACACCAGTCTCCATCCACACTATCAGTTTCACTACCATAGTTATCGATGCCACTCCTCCACAGCTATTCAAATACACAAAATCAGTCCACATTTCCATACTCAAATCCAAAAAAGCCAAAATATTCTGCGCTACTGCACCGATTACCCAAAAAAGCCTAACTTAAGCTCACAACACCAGTCTCCATCCACACTATCAGTTTCACTACCATAGCTATCGATGCCACTCCTCCACAGCTATTCAAATCCACAAAATCAGTCCACATTTCTATACTCAAATCCAAAAAAGCCAAAATATTCTGCGCTACTGCACCGATTACCCAAAAAAGCCAAACTTAAGCTCACAACACCAGTCTCCATCCACACTATCAGTTTCACTACCATAGTTATCGATGCCACTCCTCCACAGCTATTCAAATCCACAAAATCAGTCCACATTTCCATACTCAAATCCAAAAAAGCCAAAATATTCTGCGCCGCTGCACCGATTTGGCTTTTTTGGGTAATTGGTGCAGTAGCGCAGAATATTTTGGCTTTTTTGGATTTGAGTATGGAAATGTGGACTGATTTTGTGTATTTGAATAGCTGTGGAGGAGTGGCATCGATAGCTATGGTAGTGAAACTGATAGTGTGGATGGAGACTGGTGTTGTGAGCTTAAGTTTGGCTTTTTTGGGTAATCGGTGCAGTAGCGCAGAATATTTTGGCTTTTTTGGATTTGAGTATAGAAATGTGGACTGATTTTGTGGATTTGAATAGCTGTGGAGGAGTGGCATCGATAACTATGGTAGTGAAACTGATAGTGTGGATGGAGACTGGTGTTGTGAGCTTAAGTTTGGCTTTTTTGGGCAATCGGCGGTATTCTGGGGCTTTTTTGGCTCTTTTTTTGATGTTGGCTTTTTTGGATCATTTTTGGCTCTTTTGGAAATGATCATTAACCTATAAAACACATCAAAGCAGTGAATACTACGAGCTTATCTAAGCTTATAAGTTAGCACGTTCGACAGATACCTGTGTCGCACTTTGTGCTTATAATCATCTTTCGGTGTTACATCATCAAATCTCATTAATTGATTAATTGAATAAGTGAAGAAATAGATCGTTAAAACGAGAGACTCTACAATTGAGAGTGTGTGTGTCGATCCCCAGCAAATAAGTGATGCTTCATATGTTTGTCGTTATGCATGTATGTAGTTATGTATGCTTGATCCATTAATGTATTATTGAGAAAAAAGATATACTAGCCATGATTCCCCTTTTTATGTTATTCCCATGCTACAACTCCCATCAAACTGAGGTGACCGACTTTTCATAGAAATAAAGAAGAGAATCTATTCATAAGCATGATGACTTCCTCTCTAAATAAGCATGCATGGACCAAATGTAATGACAAATCTAATGTCACCGCCACCACAGAATATTAATTATCTATGAAGCTTGAATCCATGGTCCACAATTTTTGAAACTATTTTATTTATGTATTAAAATTAAAATTCATATTTGAATTTAAATACAAACATGACAAATCACCCTAATGAGCTTAACCTCTTTCGTTTCATCTGATGCGGTTTTAGTAGGTGAAAGCATAGGAGCATAAATCTTATCAAAAATAGCATTGCTTTTAATTCTAAAATTCTACCAGTACCACAAGATGCTTACAAAAAGTTAGAAATGACAATAACTTTACATACTTGCACCTTGAATACGCGCATACATACATGCATGGAAACCAATATAATGTTCCATAAAGTTTCATTCTACCTACTTATTGTCAAAAGCGCGTTTCGTCTGCTCTAAGTAGGTGTGACACGCAGAATGAATCAAACTGATAGTAGTGATCCCCTGACAAAAGGAAGTGCAAAATATGCAACAATGAGTCATCATGCTGACTCAGCCCCCCCCTCTGGAAGGAAGGAAGTAGGAGCTCTCCTGTTAGGCAAGGGTAGGAATCTCTGTAAAACGACCGAGTTAGAAAAATGTAGGTTTTGGACGTTTTGGGGTGAGAAAGGTCGTATTTCGGGCAGACGGAGGGCTCGGATGGACAAGCGGAGGCAGATTCGGACTCAACGTGAAATTTTGGGTTGGGTAGGTTGTTTCCAGCTCAATCGGAGAGAAACAGTTCCGACCACCGCTCTGGACGAGACTTCGATCTTGGCTTGTAGGAATGGTAGAGAGTCGTGCGATGGCTCGTTTGAAAGCTAAGAGTGAGAAAAATGCAGTGGAAAGCATAATATGTCAACGTTTTCCTGGGTTTAGAGTGGAAAATGACTTGAAAATGGCAGGAATCTCTGAAAAATGACAGAGTTAGGAAAAGGTAGGTTTTGGACGTTTTGGGAGAGGAAAGGTCCTATTTCGGGCTAAAGGAGTGTCCGGATGGACAAACGGAGGGCAGATTCGGATTCTACGTGCAATTTTGCATCGGTATGGTGATTTCCAGCTCAATCGGAGAGAAAAAGTTCTGACCCCCCCCCTCTGGACGAGACTTCGATCTTGGCTTGTAGGAATGGTAGAAAATCGTGCGATAGCTCGTTGGAAAGCTAAGAGTGAGAAAAATTCAATGGACGAAACGGCGCGTCTCTACATACGTTCGTTGAGGTGTGAGAGTGACTTTAAGATTTTTGACCATCACCGAAAAAACGACAGAGTTAGAATTTTTAGGAAAATTTCTCTAGCGGGTGAACGAAGCCTCGGATGGGAAAACAGAGGCCAGATTCGGATTCTACGTGCAATTTTGCATCTAGAGAGTGAGTTTCAAGTGAATCGGAGAGAAAAAGTCGAAAATTTTCTTCACACTGGGTCTCAACACTTGGGATCTTTTCGTGAAAATGTTAAATTGTGGCCTACTTTGATGACGACTCACTCAGGAATGGAAGTGAATGAAGAGCTCGGGTTTCTTTTAGGGGCAAGACCGCACTTTGTTCTCTAGGATCCTATCTTTTCAGATGTGTGAAAGGTTTCGTTTCCAAATGATAGCTTGTTTAAAATAGAATTTTTGCGCATTTTCCAAGATTTTGGATATTTTGAAAAAACGACTCGGCTTCTGGTAATCGTAGAGAGTCGAGGGATGGCTTAGATGAAAGGTGAGAGCAAGAGCAAGAAAACGTGACTGTAAAAAGTTGAAGTCAGTCGGAGCACTAGAACCGGAGATAGAAGTGTTTAAAGTTTTGGATGATTGAGATTACGTCATAAACTGATCGCCACAAACTATGTAAGCTAGGAAGCGAATGAGAAATTTCATTAAGACGAGAGAGATTGTCAGAGGTAGGTCGTCTCTCCGGAGCTCCGATGATGGCATCGAAAATTCCAAATTTAGAAAATTTCATTGCTGATATCAGCTAAGGCGTCAGACTTATAGGTTAGCCAGGAGATGACCTTAGTCTCCAGGCCATAAAAGACTCCAAAACTTTAAAGGCTTGTAACTTTGCTTCTACAAGTCCTTTTGACTTGATTCAAAAAAGATTCGATCGCTATTGATCAGACCTATACTTACAGATTACTTATAAATTTCATTAGTAGTGCTAAATGCCGAAAAATTTAAATTCGCTATTTTTGGTGATTTTTCGGGGTTTTCAAACCTTCTGATTTCAATAAAGGCCTTTATAAAGTTGTCAGAGGCGAGCTTCGGCTCGAGACTTGCTTCCTGACGTAAATAACTCCACAGGTTTTCATGTCAAAATCGGGGTCCGAATACCAACACAGTGATATGACGCACGCTCTGTCCGGGGAGGTTGGATTTGAGGGCCGAGGCCTTGGAGTCGGGATAAGATCCCCTCTGAGTGATGCCTGTAACGGATTCATCAGCCTAGCTTAACTATCCTCATTGACATACTAGTTGAATTTTAAAAATGATGGTCAATGGAAGTTTTAACACCTAAACGCTTGCTATCAAGTCGCAATGGCTTCTGCTATCAGGCCTTTGTGAAATCTCGTCTAGCCTCAGCAAATCAGGGTTGGGAACGTCGATCGTTTGTCATTGTAACTTGGTAAAAATGAGAGGGTTACTGCAGGCATTGACGTCAAAACTTCTCGCGTCATAGGGTAACCAGTCTTTGTGTTGGGAGTTGGTTACTGAAAGCATGATGACTGCCGATGCCCATATTTGGTAAAACCGCTGTTGTCATGTCAAACGCATGGCCAAATAAGGAAGGTCTGAATCATGGCTTTGTGCTCACTGAGTATATAAACCATTGCCTCTCTTTCATTTTCATTTCATACTCCATCATGCAGACACCAAACGCGCTAGTCAGCTCTCCTGACAAGCTTTGGTTAAAGCTGAGAAATTTATTTAAAGAGTTTTCGCAGTTGGAAGAGCAAGAGAGATTGCGGAACAATCTTGCTCGAATTGGTTCATCAGCTGCCGATGATGATACCGATTCAACAGAGTGGGGTATATACCGCCCTCTGACAGTGGGATGGTAGTAGAGGAGGTCGATGCCGCTGACATAGAGAGATTAAGAGTCTCTCAGCGGGATCGGCCAGTCCCACCCAAGTTAGATGTTTGTCTCTTTTATAAACATAAAATCAACTTTCATACATACAACACATTCTTTCATCACCCTTCGTCGGGAACGCCCATGAGCCCTCTTAAGAGCTACCTTCTAATGCAGCTAAAGCGGTTCCAAGCCCGCCACATATCTTCCGAGATGGAATGCAGAGGGGAAGATAAATGATGAAGTGGAATGAATTGGAAGGGACATTCATGCGCCACACGCAACCACAAGCGTTGACATATTATGCTTTCCACTGCATTTTTCTCATTCTTAGCTTTCCAACGAGCTATCGCACGATTTTCTACCATTCCTACAAGTCAAGATCAAAGTCTCGTCCAGAGGGGGGGTTAGCACGTTTTCTCTCCGATTGAGCTGGAAATCACCATACTGATGCAGAATTGCACGTAGAGTCCGAATCTGCCCTCAGTTTGTCCATCCGGACACTCCTTCAGCCCGAAATAGGACCTTTCCTCTCCCCAAAACGTCCAAAACCTACATTTTTCTAACTCTGTCGTTTTTCAGAGATTCCTACCCTTGCCTCACAGGAGAGCTCCTCCTTCCTTCCTTCCAGAGGGGGGAACGGTTTCCTCCGCTCGGACCCATCCTTCTATCACATCTTTGGCCACTTCCTTCCAGAGGGGGGCTGAGTCAGCATGATGACTCATTGTTGCACATTTTGCACTTCCTTTTGTCAGGGGATCACTACTACTGATTGAAACATGATTCCTGCTAGAATATCGATCAAGCAATGGACAGTCACTGGACAAGCAATCACGAAATGAATAAGTAGTAGCTAAAAAGTACATATACAAGAAAATTACTAGTAGGAGAAGAAGTGCATCGACAACTTGAATAAAAGGAAAGGACCATTGTTTGATCGATATTCTAGCAGGAATCATGTTTCAATCAGTTTGATTCATTCTTCGTGTCACACCTACTGAGAGCCGACGAAACGCGGTTGTGACAATGAACAAGTAAAATGAAACTTCTGGCGATATTTTTCATCTGCAAGATGACAGCGGGGCGCAATTGCTTTATTATACTATAATCCTATATGAATAACATAAATCTCCAACACAAGAAGCATAGCAATTATCAAATATTCTTCAATTGTAATATTTTGCATCATTTTTCATTTAAATGAAGTTTATCTGCCTATATACATAACGTCTATGTTCTATCATCAACTTATCATTTATCGCATATTTATCATTTATTTCCTGTTTGTTGCAGATCAACTCCTACTACATTTCCCAATAGAAGAGAAAAAATATGGAGAATGATTTCTGAGAAACTTTTCATAGAAGCAAGTGTTCAAAAGACTAAAAAAGAGAAGATGATAAACATCATTGGCTGTTTTTTGAATAAATGGCGTTTTGTGAATGATCATGAAATTAGTTAAAAAATAATGCTCCATAGTGTGATAGATTCTCAAACCAATTTTTTTGAAATCTGGGCAGGACTTTCACTGACATGTCAAGGGGATCGAAAGTTAAAAGTGCAAATACCTCATGCATGTTGTTGTCTTTATATTGACATTATCACAATTGCTAAACTAAACCGATTATTCTTTACAATCATGATCACAGAAAGCGTCAGTATGTCGCGGAAAGGGTTAGACACGCTGTAGCATTAGGAGATGCCATAAACACTGAATTTCCCAAAATTCTATGGAACAGGATTTCCAGAAGATCGATAGGATTGGATTTCCAGAAATTCGATAGGACAGGATTTCCCACAAGTCTATGGGACAAATTAGCCCAATAGGCAATAGGATCAAAGTTCCCCAAAATTCAATGGGACAAAACTTTCCAACAGTGCCATAGAATAGAGCTCCATAGCAATAGCACTACCCGCGATAGGAAAATTACAATAATTCCGTAGGACGCTTCCTATAGGAGTGTCATAGATTTTGGTTAACCTTGACTGCTAATGACTAGGCATTCTAGTCATGGCTTGTGTCATCCTGTGTGCGGCTCTAAAATGGTCACTTTAACCGCTTGTGTGCTGGAGATGTTGTCAACAGATTACAAGAATGATTCCCATCGTGATAATTACCTTCAAACAATGTCAATATTTACTAATTCGATGTCTGAGCTAATTTGGTTACATAATGACAGCTTTGCCTAGTCGGCTCTGCTGGTGAATGGTATAGATAACATCTTTCATAAATTAGAAGCGGATAAAGAGTAACGCATAAGAATTGTGAATCCTCGCTTGGGCATGAATTTCTTTATAGCCATTGATGTTTATAGGAAAGACCGGGATATGACTATGAGACGTAATTGCTCTTCGCTGTTTCAACAAAATTTCCCTTGCCCGAATTGTGTGCGTTATTACAAAGCGTCGAGAATTGCGTATCGATAGCAAAGCAGCTAGACCTGGCCAAACTAATTACTAGATGTTCTTTAGATTAAAAACCCATTTTCCAATTTTACATTACTTTGCTATTGATGACGTTAACTAATTAGATGTATACCAACGATATTGAAATATATAGTTTCAAAATAAATGTAAAATGAAATATCGCTTTTATTCTATTTTTATTACTTAGTATTGCAATTTAGAAATGACAAATTATCCAAATCCACTGTACTCTTTCTCATAGGCCCTATTTCTTTTCTCTTGTTTCAATTTAACTTTTTCTTAGTTAAATTTAATCAACGATTTACTGTTATGTTGATAATTGCTTTCTAATATTCTGTTATCGTAACCTGATTATCATTAATTTTTCTTATCAAATTAAAACTTTCCAGAGAGACCTCCGTGCTTTTCAACACAAAATATGATATATGATTGACCGGCCAATGAAATTTGTATTATAACCGAATACGTGTAGGGATTTTTAAGTAATAGATCCCATTCCAAGTATAACTTCAATAATAAAACGTCAACATTTCGCTTCTGTACGTATATTCAAATGAGCATATCATTAGAAAGCAAACTAGAAATCCCATTCTAAATTTGTATACTGTATTTTACATTGAATATAATAGCATTATTGTTCGACGTATTTACAACTACCCAAACTAGCATACAAATTTGACATAATGTGTATGTTTATTTTGCGTGAAACTTTTTAAAACAATCTGTGATGCACAGACCAGGTTCACCTGGACACGTTTCACATACATACAATTGTGGAAAATTTCTTGCGACCTTCACGGTAGCACACACGACATCTTTTAGTCGGGTATCTATTCTCTCCTCGCGCTGACAATTTTTTTGGATAGTGACAGACACTCACATCAATGGATTGAGGTAAATGTACCTCTAATCGTCCATCACCTGTACCTAACAAAAGTTTCTTTGTACATGAAATCAAAAACTGTTCAAAACGTTCTTTACCACCATATTTGCGGTACACAACATGCGTATTTAGACAGAGTCTTTGTATCAAATGAACGCCTATCTTGACAAACCATCTGTAAGATTTCCTTGCAGCATCATATGGGTGCAATATTTGATCTGATCGATCGACGCCACCCATATTTCTATTGTAGGAAATCATACTTTCACTTTTTTGAAAATCGATTTGTTTGCTTTGTTCTGTCACACAAGATACATCATACATATTTGCAACAATAAAAGTATCGATAATGTAAACAATTTTCAGTCCGCTCGATTTTTTATCACAAAATTTCGACAAAAGTATGCTACCTGATCTTACAAAGGAAGTTGATCGAGTAGCAACAGTTCCTGATTTCAACACTACAGGAACACCTCTGTTTGGACGAATAGTCCCAATCAAAAAAGTTCTTCTGTTCAAAAGAAAATTTGCGAGGCGCACACTGTTGAACCAATTATCGGCATATATTTTATGTCCCAAGTCCAAGTATCGATCGCATAAGTAAACGACAATGCGTTCAGATACACTGAGGCTTGAAGCGAATGACGCGAACTTGTCGTGTTCAGCAAAATATCGTGTGGTATGAAAGGAAAATTTAATAGTGTAACCTGTATCACTTTCACACAAAACGTAATTTTTTATATCGAAACGTCGCCTTTTTGATGGTATATATTGTTTGAAGTGAAGTCTCCCCTTGAAGAGAAGGAGAGATTCATCAACAGTCAGACTTTCGCCGGGTTTGTATGATAGAACTATATCCTTCACTAGGAAACAAATGGTAGAATATTCTGTAGGGGATTTGGATCTTCATCAAACTTGGAATAGTCTGCGAATCGAATAAAATGCAATAGCAGTAAAAAACGATCCCGAGATAACGAACACTTTGAATGAAATATCGGTGTTGTAACAAAAGGATCCGTAGACCAATAATCCGAGAACATTGGCTTCTTGATGACTCCCATTAGCAGAAGTAGTCCAATGAATTTCTTCATCTCTTGATTATTTGTGTTATTCCACGCTTGAAATCTTGAATGCGGTTTGAGATTTTCAGACTCTTGTGGTAGAAGAAGTTCCGCTCTGACATTTGTGAATCTGACAAGCATGTCAATCAACTTATCAGAGAAGCAGATCCATACATTTAGTGATCAAATCCTCATGTCCAGAAGACCTCATGTTCATGTCTATAGTTTCGCTCACAAGCCGCCAACTTTCCTCGCTTTGTGTAGAAGATTCATGTAGAACCAGGGTTGTTGACGTCGATGACGTGGCTGAAGCCGATGGCAAGGTGAAAGACGATGTTGATCGACATGGATTTCGCGTTGGCACTCTTGGAAAGGAAGTTTCTAAAAAATCCATATTAATGTCTGAATCCCCATCGCTGTCAAAGCTGTTGTCAGAGTCTGAAATCTCAAGTTCATCCTCGTCGTCAGATAAACAAATCATTTCAGCGATTTGATCTATCGTGAGTTCATGGATTATGAAACTCAGGATCTTTGAATAAGTAAAAGTCTCAGTTATAGGGAGCACGATTGAAATTGTAAAAAATTATGGCGGCAAGCTCTTTCAGAGTTGCTGGTGGATATTTAATCCTATCACCTTTCCTCACGTCTGAAAAAAATACTTCAGACAATATTTCGCATCAGATTTATTGAACTCATCAATATCTTTTAGAACTTTGAGTGGGACATTCAATTGCACTTTCCATTGAGCGAACCAGCGTTGGAAAAGTTTCATAGTCACATTCTGGTGTGTAAACCAACGTTGGGAGTGGGGCTTCATTTGGAAAGTACGGTGAGGAATGTAGGCCAACATCCCTATCTGAAGCCACTAAATTGGAAAATTACACAATTTATTGCTGTATTCCAATATCATCTTTGATTAGCTTTCATGCATGTCATACGTTCCATGCTATGTTGCTTTTTAATGACACAGTGGACTACATTCATGCAAATGACGTATTGCTTTTACGCTTTATCTTTAGTTGACGCTTCGCACCTGCGTATGCACGCATGCACTTCATTAGCAATCCTGGAATGTCAGGTAAAATAATGCATAAACATTACATTAATACTCTCAAAAAAGAAGTCCATTAAGAAATGCAACCCTGGAAATCTATTGGAGAGCACACGATACATGCATCAATGCTATGTTATTCAAAGCTTAATTCATCCAAGCTTTCTATTTGTTGAACGTTCAATAAATTAATAATCAATATTCAAAACCCACATTAAATTTGTTTTCATCTGGACTAACAATGTTCATTTTGAAATACAAATTGCGGCACATTGTAATAAACCCGAAGTTAGAGAGAAGCCATCTGATAAAAGTGAATTTGCAAAATGTGCTTCAATTGAAGTTTAAAAAAGCGCTTGACAAATTCCTTCTGGTATGTTCGACTCAATAGATTCGCTATTTTTATCTATGTCCCGTAATCGCTCTGCTTCAATTGTAATTTTACCCCAAATTAAAATGATTGTGCTAAATCGTTTATCATCATAAGAAAATGTTGTGAAGTTATTTAAAATATAATTAAATAATAATATCAATAATAATAATAATATTAAATAATTAATATTAAATTATAATATTAATATTTAATATATATATAATAAATATATAATACTATATATTTATTTTATAATATTAATATTATTAAATATTAAATAATAATAATTAATAATATAATATAATATATTACTTACATAATACTCAAAATGTATTCTTTATGACTTTAAGATTGTCCATGCACCCTTCTTGCAAAAAAGAATGTCCGATAGTTAAATTTATTCTCAGTTTGTTCCGAGTGTATCCTGAGAAGATCAAGAGGGACTGAAAGCAGCTCTCAAACGACCTGGTCTATGGGTCCATTCAAAGTATTTCTGATGAGTTTCCGGTATCTCATTATGCATCAGATCATCAACAATAGTGCAATTGCATGCAATTCAATGAGGACGCAACACATTTTCATCTCAGCAGTGCTGGGAACTACTAAATATTCAGATGAAATGTTGACAATAGCTATGAGATAAACTTTCTGATTTTCAATGCCTGCGGGAATTTAAAGTCCTTTTACTGATCAATTTTAAGCGCCAGTCAATTTCAATCTTATCAAGGGGCCTCAATGAAACTTCTCGGTCCTGTCCTTTGTCTCTTGGATACAACAGATTTCCTTCATTGATCTTCCAAATTTTGTTGTGGACCGGTCTGTGTGGCATAATTTTTACGTTGACTTCAGTTCTACGATCACGGTGGATTCTCGAAAAACTGCAGTTTCCAGCGCTACACATATAGATCTCTCCAGTGAATGTAAATGTTGATGCATAATCAGAGTAACTGAACTTGGGGTGAAAGCGGGCAGACCTAGATATTTGGAAACACGACCGGACCTGGCCCGCGCCGCGAGCTTTTAATACTATTTTCCTACACGACATCTTGAATTTGTTCTCTCGTATATTAGACATTTATGATTAGGATGTCTTCTGACATACACGCATAATCTTCACTCTATTTATGACTTAATCAATGGATCTAAAGACCAGTGATTTTCGCAGACAAAGTCATGAAAAATGATTTCTGCGAAATATGACGTTATTTTCACAGCACTTTATTGGCAGGAGAAGTTATTGATAGCATGGTGGGAGCCAGTCATAATTGCGGTTTGAAAAGCAAGCACACGTCTGCACATTTCGAATTATGAATAAGTATATTTGCAAATGTGGATACACACACTTTACTATACACCACCATACATCAGAAAATGAATTTAGTGGTTATGTGTAATGGCTGTCGATGCTCATATGATCTTGAGTGAATTTTCAAATTCATTGTTCAAGCATGATTTGCAACTGTATTCAAATGGTTATCAACTACAACAAAACGGACTGCGATTTATATAATATATCACCGATCACAAGCATCATGATAACATGACACACGTAATCCGAAATGACTTGAATTTGACAGTCAAATCTCATTGTTTTATAAAAGTTTTGCGACTGCAAATCTTTGACAAAAATAATATGATACATGCCTCTATAGCGGATTTAAATGGTCAGAATGCCCGACTGGCGAAGCCACGAGGACATTTGACCATTTGGATCCGATAGCGATGCATTTATAACATATTTAAAGCACTGCCATGGACTCCTAAATATAGATTGCCATGGACGCGTCACGGGAATTCCTTCATTTACCAAAGAAGGCAGATGATCTTATTATCGTAGGTGAAAATGATCAGGATTGATATAAATACCATTATTTCTCTTAAAATGACTTTATTTGTCTACTTCTTGCTTTCATTAACCCACAGATTATAATCAAAGCAATCTGTGATGAATAAGTCTCTTATTCTCATGATATTATGAATAATTCTCTTATAAGTCAGAAATCAAATGAAATATGAGAAATAAGACGAAGATCATTTTGAGGACATTTCTTCAATTTTCGTTTTTGCCGTCAAATCTTTCATCATTTTAGCTTTCACTTTGCTACATATAAAGTATTTTTTGCCATGCAATTGAAAAACTGGAATGAAATCATCTTCATCAATAGTGGGATTGAATGAACGCAATCAGTTTCAATTCGGAACAGCAATGGACATTCGACGCTTATTTTTCGTCAAGTATTTCAATGAAAACATTACGAGAGCTCCTCATACCCATAGAAGATGGAAGAATATTTTCGCAACAGAACTTATAAAATATTGAAAAGCAAACAGTTGATACAGAAAAGACAACATCAGAGGGTCTTGTCAACCCACCACGATTTACTATATCAATAAATGTTGTATAATCGCGCTTATTACTATCATGAAATACTGGTTCTGGCAAACATTTACTGCTACGCAAAATTTCCGAACAATTTCTACAATTCATTCTTTATGCTATTGAATTTGCAATATAAACAGATACATAAATTATCACATTTAAGTCGGTCAATTCGATGTTGTAAAATATTTAAGAGTCGTTTATATTATCATAAAGAAATTCTTGATTTTCATATTCTGATTCTTTGCGGAAGAAGGAAAATCACCGACTGAGATGTTACTAAATTTAAGTAGCGATAGAATCCGAACATTTCTTCGTTCTCAAGAACTTGGCGAACCTGGGCAAAAAGATTTCCGCCTGATAACTGTCTATACCAGTCAAGACGACTCTATTGGATCGGACTGGAAATTTCCGGTTAGAAGGTAGCGATAGCCACGAGACCAAAGATATTGAACTAGTTCACATACTGCTCGACAGGTTTGATTCCGGACATCAATCAACGAAAGTTGCTCAGTTAAATAATTCAGTTTCATGTGGTCGTCTTCGGAATCAAGAACATCACCATACAACTCTATGGTAGTCATTGCCTTCTCAAATATGTCATTGATGAGATTCGTCTCAAAAGAAGCTAAGCTTGCCATGACATTGACCACTTGCGAACAACATTGAAACATGGTGATTTCATGTCTTAAATTCGGTAATGAAGGACAATTTTATCAGCAGTGCTAGCAACGAAACTCACATCTTCTTCCTCTGTCAGCGAGCACACTACTTTCGGTATGTGATCACTTAATTGGAGTTTGATAAAAATCAGACGATTTTGATCTTTTAGCACATGATATCTCGTCGGAATAACATAATTTTGTAATTTGTCATACAAAAAAACTGTATAAACTGGACAGACTGTCTGTCTGATCATCTTTGAAATATTTGTTCACTTTTATCGTACCTAAGCATGTCAGTTTCACGGCATTGATTTGGAAGGGAGTTTGAAGATCACGTAATCTTTTCCTTTGGTGACATATAGGACAGATGATTTGGAAAAATGCTATGAATTGCCGTAGAAGTAAGAATCACCCACTTCAGTTGTCCTCGTGATTCTTTCCTGTCTCGATTGGCATCTGTTCTATCTTTCGGGAAATCAGAGCTGTGGAAATGAACAGGACAAACTCTTGAAAATCTTGTTGGTTCTTGGTATCTTTCTTAGCCACTCTCGCTCGGCGCAAATTTTCATTAGTTGGAATCCGATGGAAGGAAACATTTCGTTGACATTTATTATACACATCAGCATGAGCATTGCGGAATACATTACTTGTATGGCATGACTTTATTGTAGAATGAAAAGTTGACTGAATATTTGAATTCTACACTATCAATCTACAGTGATGATCATAAAAAATGGACCACCTAAATTTTGTCAGTTACAGATTCAAATTTGGCAGAGAAATGAAAATAGCCGTTGAAACAAAATTTTCTTTGCTGCTCAGTGGCTCTGTAGAGCCAGTTGGCTCTTAAAAGGGCCCATGGTACGCTAGCTGGTGGTCACTAATATTTTGTAACCTCACCAGAAAGTTCAATCACTTGTCGAATCCGGGAAGGCATGCTTTTGATCAGGCGGTTGATTATTTCTTGATCTAAACTCTCCCACGTTTGCCTTAGCAAAGTTTCAAGTCGAGGAAGACCATCTCCAGGAAGAATTGATCGCCTCACATCGCGCTCCTGTAAACTCCAGACATTTTCAATTGGATTGAGGTCTGATGAGCAAGCGGGCCATTTCAAAGTTTGTATGCCGGCTTGAGCTTTGAATGAATTAGTTACACAACTCCTGTGACAAGTGGCATTGTCGTCCATGTAAAACCAGTTGGAGGAAGGATCACCCAATTGGGTAGACAATGGAAGAATGTGCCTTTGCAAAATATTCACATGTCTATCGGAATTCATGTTATCCCTTTGGAAATGGAGTTCAGTTTGGCCATTCATCCATATCGCAGCCCAAATCAGCAGTCTTCCACCTCCTTGATTCATAAGAAATGTCAAATGATCAGGAATTGCATCACCTGACTTCATCCAAACTCTCAAACGGCCATCGCGACCTCAGAGACAGACAGAAGCTTCATCACTCCAAACAACTCGATTCCATTGAGAATGCCAGTGCCAATGTTGCATCGCCCACTTCAGTCTCAAACTCTTGTGGTTGGTGGTCAACTCGATCCCTGATGGTCTCTTACGGCTTTTGAAGTGTTCACTTTTCAGACGACGTCTCGCTGTTACGGCAGAAGCCGTCGGCTGTCGAAGTGAACTCCTCAACTCGGCTGAAGACAAAGAAGGATAGTTTCTTACCAAGCGAATAATCATCCGATCAGTTCGAAAACGTGTCTTTCTTTTCCGACCGGATCCAACTTTTCTGGAAAGGGAGAAAAAAATAGTTTTCCACCATGGACGGTGGTCTTTGGGACGCCTACTTTTCGGCTAACTAGGGTTAATGATTTTTTACTATATAGCCAAAATAAATAACATCACGACAAAAAGAACACATCGAGCCAAAACTTCCACAAACCTTTGTGGAAAATGCAATAGAGCCAAACTTAAGCTCTACACTACCTCACTCATCTTCAAGTAAAGTTTCATCTAAATCCATCCAATACTCTGTCCTACACAGCCTTCACAAACTGTCCTTCTGACAAAAGAGCAGAAACATTGCCCTTCAAAAATACCTTCGCATGCTTCGAATCAGTCATCATGACATACGATGAATTCAAAATCGAATGGAAATTTTGTTTACAACTTATCTGGGTCAACACTTTGATCTGACTATGCAGACGTCTAGACATCATAGATATTCAATGTCTGAAAATGTCAAAAATCAATTCATAGACAACTAGATGAATATGAATTACATTAGTCAGGGAAATCTTAGATATGGACATTCATCTGAATATTTAGTAGTTCCCAGCACTGCTGAGATGAAAATGTGTTGCGTCCTCATTGAATTGCATGCAATTGCACTATTGTTGATGATCTGATGCATAATGAGATACCGGAAACTCATCAGAAATACTTTGAATGGACCCATAGACCAGGTCGTTTGAGAGCTGCTTTCAGTCCCTCTTGATCTTCTCAGGATACACTCGGAACAAACTGAGAATAAATTTAACTATCGGACATTCTTTTTTGCAAGAAGGGTGTATGGACAATCTTAAAGTCATAAAGAATACATTTTGAGTTCATCAACTTCACAACATTTTCTTATGATGATAAACGATTTAGCACAATCATTTTAATTTGGGGTAAAATTACAATTGAAGCAGAGCGATTACGGGACATAGATAAAAATAGCGAATCTATTGAGTCGAACATACCAGAAGGAATTTGTCAAGCGCTTTTTTAAACTTCAATTGAAGCACATTTTGCAAATTCACTTTTATCAGATGGCTTCTCTCTAACTTCGGGTTTATTACAATGTGCCGCATTTTGTATTTCAAAATGAACATTGTTAGTCCAGATGATAACAAATTTAATGTGGGTTTTGAATATTGATTATTAATTTATTGAACGTTCAACAAATAGAAAGCTTGGATGAATTAAGCTTTGAATAACATAGCATTGATGCATGTATCGTGTGCTCTCCAATAGATTTCCAGGGTTGCATTTCTTAATGGACTTCTTTTTTGAGAGGGCCTGTATTAATGTAGTGTTTATGCATTATTTTACCTGACATTCCAGGATTGCTAATGAAGTGCATGCGTGCATACGCAGGTGCGAAGCGTCAACTAAAGATAAAGCGTAAAAGCAATACGTCATTTGCATGAATGTAGTCCACTGTGTCATTAAAAAGCAACATAGCATGGAACGTATGACATACATGAAAGCTAATCAAAGATGATATTGGAATACAGCAATAAATTGTGTAATTTTCCAATTTAGTGGCTTCAGATAGGGATGTTGGCCTACATTCCTCACCGTACTTTCCAAATGAAGCCCCACTTCCAACCTTGGTTTACACCAGAATGTGCAGCTGCAACCTGCCAGCGTGACCACTTTTTCCATAAGTATAAGCGGGAGAGTACTGCTGGCAATCTTGAATTGTACAAAACCGCACGTAGAAATTGCAAGGAAACCATGCATCAGGCCAAAAGCCGTTACGCTTTGTATGTACGGAAGTCCATTGCTATACGAAAGCTTGACTCTGAGGACTTCTGGAGGATTTACAACACCGTCACCAATAGGAACAAATCCTCCATCCCAGCACCTCGTCATGCCGAAGTTAGTACTTATATGGCGACAACCTCAGCAGACATAGTCGAGCTTCTTTGCAGGGAGTTTGCGAAGAATTCATCATTAGACGATGGAGGTAGAATTCCACCTCCAATTCCCACGCGCACTGATGAGACAGTTAGTCCTCCTTCAGTCACAGTCCGAAACCTCAAAAAGATCATTGCAGGTCTCGATAGCTCTAAGTCCAGTGGACCAGATGGCATCCCGGTTTCGGTCTTCAAGCATCTCTCACCTGAGCTTTCTCCACTTTTATCCAAACTGTTCAGTTGATATAGATATCTTAGTAGTCCCTGCATTAGTCAAGCAGTTTTATGCTACACTGACAACTTCTGAACGAGCATGGCAACATCTAGTATATTTTCGTTCACAACCGATGCTGAAATTGCAAGAAATATGCAGGAAGTTATTCGAAAACATACGATTCAAGAAGCCAAATGGACTATGAAACTTTTCCAACTCTGGTTCACTCAATGGAAAGTGCAATTGAATGACCCACTCAAAGTTCTAAAAGATATTGATGAGTTCAATAAATCTGATGCGAAATATTGTCTGAAGTATTTTTTTCAGACGTGAGTAGTAAGGAATCCTTCCAACTTCGCACAGCGCCCCCGTCTCTGGAGCGCGAGTTGGATTGGTGTGGTTCTGGGTCGACCGGCCGGGTGTGTCTTGGTCGACCGTCGTTGTTGTTCGTGGCTGCCGGTCTTTGTTTTTCGTGTGTAGGATTGGTTATAGGGTTATTTTGTGTTTAGATTTGGTTTCCTGATGAAATTCTGCATCGACATGTTGTGTTTCTTGGGTGTAGGTGTGGTCTAGCTGTGTTTTTGCGTGTTTTTGAGTGAGAAACTGGCTGTAGCGGCTAAACGAAGCCTCGTACGTGGAAATGGACGTCCGATTTGGACTTTTTGGCCAATTTTGGGTTTAGGAGAGTTGTTTCCAGCGTCATAGGGCTAAAAATGAAGAACTTCGATCCCCCCTCGGCAGCGTTCTTCCAACTTTGGTTCTAGAGATCGTAGAAAGTCGTACAATAGCTCGTTTGAAAGCTAAGAGTGCCACAAATTCATTGGAAAGCACAGTTTGACCCTATCTTTCTTTGCTGAGGCTTCAGAGTGACATTGAGACTTTTGGCCATGTTAGAGAGCCATTAGAGGGTTTTTGAGTTCTGTTTTTGGCTCCAGCGGGCGAACGAAGCATCGGACGAGAAAACTCAGACCAGATTTGGAATCAGCTTGATGTCATTGGCCAATGAGGAGCACATCCAATGAGAATCCAGCAATTCTTTATAAATAATGAGGTTTTCAGAGTGACAATCATTCTATCTTTGAGTCGCACAGGTGTCGGACGCACGTTCTCCCTCTACATTCCTATTATATTATCCATCTGAAATGGTGAGTCGGGACCTTCCTCTCCTCTCCTTCCTTGAGTGCTAACTTAATAGCATCTCTTTTATTTTCAGGCACCTACTACATCTACTACATTTACAGGACAAGATAGTGCTCAGACGTTACAAGGATCTCTACAATCAGATCGTCTTATGTTGAGGCCAGTAGAAGAGACAACAAAGGTACATAATCCCACCCCACTACAGCGTAAATTTAGACAAGCCATACGTTATTACGATCATGGTATAGTATTGTAAACGGGAATGATTCCTTCCACTGAAGTGAAGATATTGAACAATCAGTATGGGGACTACGTAGTCATTCCTGTGAATCCATGCATTCGTCGCCAACTCGATATTATTGAAGAGTTTGCAACATTAAATATGGACATCCGCACTCCCCTTAGCAAGGAATGGAAGGCGAGAGACGACAATGATACTCCATATAGAAAGATTTAAAATTTTAGTGGTAAAAAGATTTCTATACCACTATCGCATTGGTGCTCACACTATAAAAAGGAAGGAGATGAAGTGACACCCATCAGATGTGAAGACCTCGCAGAAGGCACTTGGAATATTGGTTTTGCTATCAGTGGAATATATTATGGCTATCACCAGAACAACAAATTAGCCTCTATATCGATGCATGCTCAATCCATCCTATATATACCAAAGCAACAAGACGTTCATGACATTATTGATCAAATCCTCAACGAGAGCGGTACAAAGCCCAAGTCAGAGAAGAATGCTTCCGCTAAACGCAAGCTAAAGAAGGAGAATCAGTAGTCTTTACCTATCTCTACCGTATGACAATTCGTTCATGTGCTTTGAGTGTCGTAGACGTGGACTTATCAGATATATTTTACTTCTTCGCTGCCATCACGTTATTCGTGTATTTTGTCGTGAACAGCATCAATGTACTTCATCATTTTGTAATATGTTGTAGGACTCTTCATCAGATAAGTAAACATTTGTAATTTCCTTTTTAGTCATCTATCATCATTTTTATGGATTGTGAGGGTGAACCTGCACAGGAGCTCAGTGCTATTGCTATGGACAATTGGTCGTATCAAGTTGTTAGTGTCTACCATCAACATGCCAACTGTGATCCCAACGCTGATAGCTGGGCGAGAAAACACATCCATGGACTTAATCAGCAATAATTGCAAGACTATGGCTTTTCTAATGAATGTGCTCTTCTTATTGTGCTTTTAACGTTGTATGTATCTTTTGCAATGATCCTACTAAGGAGAAGAAACTATTTCCAAATCTAATCATCAATGATATTCTACTTCCACCTTGGGATAGTAGAGTTAATCAACACTATCATGAAGTCACTAAACGTTTTAAGGAATTGAGTGTTCCTATTTTAAATGTTCGTTGTAGTCGCTACATTCATAATCAATGCTTTTTTCCCCCATATCTCAACACTGCTAGAGTAATGCTTGGTCATCATTGTTCTTTATATGATAGCTACCAACTTGCTTTAGCCCACAACTGAGTATTGAAAACAAGTTTTAATACTCTCACACGTCCGTGCTGTTTATTTGTCAAACGACAGCTTATATAGCTCTGGATGAGCCAAGTTAACAAAAATCAGCATTGATGCATTTTAACTAACAGAACAATAGCAATGTCCACAACGCGCACTTTGAATTTCACTTTCGATTCTGCATATCCACGCTTTGAGGTGAGTGTGCTTTGATCGCGGCAAAGGCGCATCGGGCTCGGAGATTCCACACGCTCGCTAGACAGCAGATGTAGTAGAACGCGATAGGAGATTTGAGCAGATAGCTGTCACAGATTCCTCCCCGTTGAGAAATCGCTTAACCACCGAGGAGCAGTTCGCACTCCTGAGCTTCGGCGGAGAGGCTGCTGTTGGGGTGTGTTTGTGTAAGGTGCAGAGGTGTGTGTTGTAGTGTTCTGTGAGTTGGTGCAAGAGGAACAGAGACGTCTGTTTGTGTAGAGGGACTAGATTCGGATGTCGGCAATTCAAGAGGCAGAGGGGAAAGCGGCGGAGCTGCAGACGATGAAGACTGTGTCCGTGCGGTGCCAGGTGTAAGTTGAGGATGAGGAGGTGCAGGTGACGTAGGTAGTGCAGGTGACGTAGGTAGTACAGGTACAGACTGAGACACGTTGGAAGACTCTCCTTCAGCCGTTGATGCAGTTGGTGAAGTTGGTGCGTTAATATTGATCTGATCTATGTGCCGCCGATGTAAGGTGCCATCGCTCAAGTCAATGACGTGAAACATTTACTGACCCATTGAATTTAAGAGGAGACCACTAGAAGGCCGATTGTTGTTGCCTCTATAGAAAGTCACATCGGTAGAGTCGAGATTCGCCGTGGTTCTGGCTCAAGAACTGACGGGCTTTTACCGGTACTCGCATGAGTGGAATTCCTGTATTGAATTAGAAAGGCGTCGATGCTTTCCCACAGATCGTCTAAAGTTTGTGGCTATTGAGCGAAGATGGCGGTCTTGAGCGCTTTCACAAAATTCTCAGCCAATCCGTTAGACTGACGATGTCTCGGGGCGGTGAAGACTGACCGGCAGCCGATTGATTGCAGCCAAGCGTGTTGCGATTCAGCTGTGAATTGCGAGCCGTTATCGCTTACCAAAGCTTGTGGCACTCCCTCCCTCGCAAAACATCGTCTGAGAGCCCACTTAGTGAAGTCTGCATTAGCGGTAGCTGTTAGGAATACATCTGGGTACTTGGAGAAGGAGTCTTCAATGATCCATGCGTAGTACTTTTGCAAAAACGGGCCGCAGAAGTCAACATGAACTCGCTGCATGGGCTTGTAAGTGACTGGCCACGGGTTCCAATGAGGATAAGTTCGTGGTTTCCGACAACACTCTTCGCATTGCTGCAGATAGTTGCTAATGTCGTTGTTGATCGTGGGCCACCAGCACAGCATTCTAGCTAGAGATTTCATCTTATCTCTCCCCAGGTGCCCGAGATACAAGTGCTTAAGCATGGCATCTCGACAAGTGGGTGGTATTAGGATGCAGTCGTTGTACGCAATAATGCCATCTATTTGAATGCGTAGGTCGGTTCTTTTGGCGTGGAGTTCTGGGAATCGTTTGCGTGCTGTTAGAGACCATCCGTTTCTAAGACCAGCGAGAACAGGTCCATAGGCCAATTTGGTTTCGTGGATAAGACGGTTGCGGTCAATCGGAAGCGGATTAACAATGTAGGAATCCACTTGCTGAGGAGAATCACTCTCTGCGTACCTCGACAGAAAATCGGCGTGGGGAATTTGCTTTCCAGGCTTATGCATGATGACGTAATCGTGATGTTGTGAAGTTGAGCGGGAAGTTCCATGATTTGACGTTGACGTAATGTGAACCTCTGAAACTTGACTAGAGATAGCGGTGTTCACATCGTCCCAGGTCTCTAAGAGTGCTTTAGCCTTTCTATAGGTTAGAGACGGTTCCCTGAGTAAGCGTTTCTGTATCTCCGGTTCATTGACTCCGGCTACTATTCGGTCACGTAGCTGGGTTTCGAGTCCTGACCCAAAATTGCACTTCGCCGACTGCTTTCGAATGCGCAGTAAAAACTGTCGCAAGTTCTCATCTCCCCGGCGGACGATGTTGTGAAAGCGGGCACGCTCCGATGTCTCGAAATGTACTGGTCGCAGATGCTTCATGAGTAAACCCTCCAGGGCGGGTTCCGTCATCGAGCCGATGTTGTCCGGATGAGCGAGATCCTTGAGTAGATCGTAGGCCTCATCGCCTATCATGGTGAGGTAGAAGGCAATCTCGTTGGACTTGTCGATTATGGGATTCGTTCTGACGTAGAATGCAAACCGCTCGTGCCAGTTTGGGAACCCGGCCGGTTTGTTGATGTCGATCTTCTCCAAACAGCGTTCCATACTTACCACCTAATCCGAACTTAATCCCTACGAGAAATAGGAGGACAAGTGAAAGCAGTAGAAGACAACAAAAGAAATAGATGAAACCTATTTATGTGAAGGACTGGGTTTTTCGAAGAACTGACGGCTCTCAGGCGAGCTGTGCGTCAGTATGAAGTCGAAGAGGATGAGTGGAAATTACTTCTGAACCACTGAAGTTTCAATACGCTCTAACCGAACGTATTGGGCCACCACACGACTGTCTACCTGCTTAACCACCAGGGTTAAACAAAAAAACACTCTACCCGAGCGTTTTAGTCCAACTGTGCACTTGCAGTGAGTGCAGTAATAGTAAGCAAAGGCTGCTGCGCGACGCCAATTGCTTTAGCCCACAACTGAGTATTGAAAACAAGTTTTAATACTCTCACACGTCCGTGCTGTTTATTTGTCAAACGACAGCTTATATAGCTCTGGATGAGCCAAGTTAACAAAAATCAGCATTGATGCATTTTAACTAACAGAACAATAGCAATGTCCACAACGCGCACTTTGAATTTCACTTTCGATTCTGCATATCCACGCTTTGAGGTGAGTGTGCTTTGATCGCGGCAAAGGCGCATCGGGCTCGGAGATTCCACACGCTCGCTAGACAGCAGATGTAGTAGAACGCGATAGGAGATTTGAGCAGATAGCTGTCACAGATTCCTCCCCGTTTAGATAGTTGTATCTATTTTATCTGCTTCAAACCCAAAATTTGTAATGCATGCCTGTTAAAGTCGTTTAATAAATGCTTTATGAAGAGATTTGTTATTTTCATGCAACCGGTGGGATAGATGAAGGATGATAATGTCTTTCTCAAATGATTGTGGAACACTAAGTTTTCATAGACAAAGCTTAATAGGAACTATTCAAGATTATGTGATAACTTTTCATAAAGATGAGATCAACATCAAATCAGTTATTGGTGATACTAGCACTCTATTTTTGAAGTTAATGGACACGTTTTCTAATAGAATTGTAATGGCGAGATTAGTTGCAAAAATTCATTTCAGCCATTTTGGGAAAGAAGAGGTAGAAGCTCCTTTCTTCCACTTTGCTTCTTATTCGATGGAAGTTGTAGATAATCCCGAAGAATTTTTTGAAAGACATATGGGAAAAATTGCTCAACGTCTTAATGCATTTAACCGTCATGGTATCAGTTTAGTGATTGAAGCGATTTCACATATTCACATTCAACTTTGTATAAAAGAAACTTAAAGATGCAATGGTACTTGATCGTAGCACAATTGGTTTTCGAGTTGTGTATGCTTACTCTCGAAGTATATTCTTTCTGCACATGTGTCTATTATTTAGAAAAGACTATCAAGTTCATGTTTTCAAAAAGACTTGCTTTAGAAGTTGTTAGCAAGAGTGAAAATATGTGCGATGTATGTAAGCGAAAGGATGGAGGTGAAAAACGCATCTTTAAGAGATGTAAGCATACTTTTTGCCAGCGCTGTTTCATACGATACTGTATTCAACTTCGTCAATGCAGTCACATTGATATAGCTCATTTTGAGTGTCACTTCTGTCATTGCAGTTGGCACCTATGCAAATGTGGAAAAATCAAGTTGTAACAATGGTTAAATGAGAAATGGCGAAACGCAAAAGTCGAAAGTCTTCAAAATTTTCTGAGGCCATTCGAGCTCTCCGACGAATGAAAGGAAATCATCGATATAATGCTATACGACATGCTAATGATAAATTTATTCGAGAAATTGTTTCTCCTGTGAGAAGTTTGAGGACAAAGAAATTATCACCACAACAACGAAAGTTACTTAAGCGACATACTACAAAATTGAGATTCATCTCCAATCCTAAAGTTACCCTTCAAAGAAAGAGGAAAACTCTAACACAAAAGAGTGGTTTCCTTTCAGCAATACTTCCAATGTTAGCTCCTGTAGTGGGCAACGTATTGGGTAATATCTTTGGCTTTAGGCGTTAATTGTGCAAATGTTGAGTCTCAAAGTATTAAAATGGATTTCAGACTTCAATGTGATAAAGTTCTGACTGTATCAGGTCCATCCCATGCAGGTAAAACTGTTTTCACGCTGAATTTGCTAGACAAAAGAAAAGAATTGTTTAGGGAACCTATCAATCGAATTATTTGGTGTTATGGTATTTATCAGCCGTCACTCTTTCAGGAACTGCAACGTCGTAACTTTATTCGAAATGAAGGAATTATTCGAGCTGATAAGATAGAGTCCAACGATGTCGTTGTATTGGATGATCCATTGAAGGAAATCAAGAATTCTAAAGACGTTACAGATATGTTCACTCGCGTAGCACATCACAAAAGGTGCTTTATAATCTATATCACGCAAAATTTGTCTCCTGATGGGAAAGAATCCCGCACACGAAACCTGAATACGCACTATTACGCTATCTTTAAGAATCCACGAGATAGAAGTCAATTTGAAATTTTAGCGCGACAAGTTTCGCCAACAGGTTCAAAAGCCTCAATTGAAATTTTTCATTTTTCACACGGTTACTTATTTATTGATTTTACACAAGAGTGTCCGGAAGAATTTAGATTTCGAAGTGATATTTTGAAAAAGCCTATGATTATCTACAAACTATGAGCTCCTATTCTCGCATGAATGTTATTCCTCAGGATGAATATGTGCAATTGACTGCTTTACAGCAAGTAAGGCAACCTCTAGCAAATCAAAGTTATAAGAATGAATTAAATTATCAGCCAAATGCGCAGATCAAAGATCCACATCGCGCAGTTTTATTGCAATCGGAAACTGTTGAAGAATTGAAAAGTTTGAAGAATAAGATGCTTGACTCTGTTCCGACTGCTACACTTTTAGCATCTCGTGCACATGCAATAGCTCTTTTCAACAGCATTGAACCATATCTCAATGTGAATGATAGAAGTGAAATAATTTCAGATGATAATGAAATTATTGGCGCTTCACGTTATGAAGACTTGATTCAGTATGCAACACGCAGAAAGCGCCGTCAAGGCTATGTCCCACCTGGTTGGTCTTACTTTCTTAAACTATTGAAAAAGCACAATGTTCCAAAATTTGCTTTGAATAATGAAACATTGAAAGAACTTGATTCTATTTCAGGAGTTGATGCTACTTCATCTATTTCACCGGTTAAGAGTAAAATGAAAATGCCAAGGAATTGGTTTAACCCATTTTTTCCCACTGTTCCCGTAGTGGGAACAAATAAAGAAACTTGTCTAGATCAATTATAAATCATCATGGGAACAATATTGACGCTGTATATTGTCGATGTAAGGAACCTTTATCATAATGTGCATGTATTTGTTTCTACAGTTGATTATAAATATCAATTTGATCGACGCGAAATTTGAATATTTGACTCATTATATTTTTCAAGATGGTTCGTCGAAAAACGTGAGTATTGTGACATTCTTTATATTGCGTAGAAAGTAACTAAATGATAAATCTACATCAGGATGCAATGGGTATTCGCTCTAATTTGTAATAATTGTATTTTAGAAATACCATTTTCCAAAAAATGCAACTGAATATTTTTGTTCCCGCAGCGGGAACAGTGGGCAAGGATACCCACATGGTTTTTGACATATCTCAAATTACTTATCTGATTGGGAGCGCTGTTAACATGGACTGTAGTACTCACAGAATGTACAACAATCATCTTCATTATATAAAAAAACCACAAAGAATAGACAGAACCAACAAGTGGAGTCAAAACAATACGCGTGAATTGCATTTGAACCCGGGAGCTTCAGACTCAACACCGTTGACGAAATTGTGTCATTAGTGGAACATGACGATGACATTCACGCTGCATCGGTAGCCATACTTCCACCATCTGATGGCGAGGAGTCGCAGGGAGACAGTGGTGATGAAGATGTGATCGGATGTCATAACCTGGAAAATCTGACCGGACGCCAACTTCATGCCGAGGCTGATGCCATTGTCAGGGAAAGGTCCGGAACCAGTCGCTCTCTTAGCGATAATCTGCGTGATGAGGACGATGACGACGGAGAACCGGTGGCACCTCCCCCGAAAAGAAGAAAGATTGAAAGGAAGTGGGTGAAGTTCGACATAAGCAACCCCTTGAATGATTTCTGCTTTGATCAAAGCGAACTTTCTACTGGTGATGAGGGCTTATGTCGATACCTAGCTGACATGACTATGAATTATGCTCGCAGTAAAGGCGATCATGATTTTTTTGTAAATTATGAGGACATCCGCACTTTCATTGCGATTCTGGTGTTATCATTATTCTATGTCAGCATTCCACGATGGCGGCTGTTTTGGCAGAATCCAAGGGGAACGTACAATGCATTTGTTGCTGAAGCTATGTCAAGAAATACCTTCGAAACCATAAAGAAGTATTTAACATTGCTGTGACAATGCATGCTTGGATCAGGATGACAAATATGCTGAGCTTAGACCATACTTCGCAATGCAGAATGAGCGCTTCCTGACTTATAGCAAGATTTTGCTTCAAGAAAGTTTGTCTGTGGATGAAAGTATGGTGCCATACTTCGGAAAATACGGATGTAAGCAGTACATCAAGGGGAAGCCGGTGAAGTTCGGCTATAAGATATGGTGTCTCTGCACTTCGCTGGGATATCTCATACAGTTTGAGCCATATCACCCGAGGCCACATCCATTGAATGGATTACCAATTGGTGCAAGTATTGTGATTGATCAGCTGTCAGAGCTTCCGCCGATCCCCTACAAGATCTACGCAGATCGATACTTCAGTGGACTGCAACTTGCCGAAATTCTTCTGGAGAAAGGCTACACCGGCACAATAATGGCAAACAGGATTGAAAAATGCCCATTGAAACCTATGAAAAAGGAACCACTTGGCTCCATTGATTACAGGAAGGACCAAGGACCGAAGCACCAACGTACTTTGTGCAGAGTGGCAAGATAACACCACAGTCACAATGGTTAGCACTGTTGACGGGATAGAACCCATAACAAATGCTACACGATGGGACAACTCGGCTAAGAAGAAAATCAGTGTTCCTCAGCCGTCACTGATCAAGAAATACAACGAGAATATGGGTGGAGTTGACCGGCTCGATCAAAACGTGTCATATTATCGGGTTGGAATTAGATCAAAAAAGTAGTACTTTCAGTTGATTGCCTTCGGCATTGATGCTGCAGTTCAAAACTCATGGCAGCTCTACAGAAAAGAGCCAGGAAATAAAGAGGATGGTCTGGGCTTCAGACGAAATATAGTGCAAGCATATCTTTTGGCAGCGAAAACCAGACAACAATACAAAACGTGAAGGAATCCGAAAAAGATCGCCAGTCGTGTTCCTGAGACAATTCACTATGATAACAGGAATCACCACATAACTCATGCAGCGAATCAATCTCTCTGTGCTGTATGCAAGCGAAACTCGAGGAGCAAGTGCGCCAAATGTGACATGAATCTACATAATGCATGCTGGAAAGACTTCCACGGCATTCTGTAACTCTTTGTGAATTTCTGTAACCAACATTTTATAATGCGTTGTCAGTAAACCACATAGTCCCCTTCGTGCCCACTGTTCCCACTGTTCCCACTGTGGGAACATTGCATATTTTCTAATATACTGGTTGAAAATTCAATATGAGACGTTTTTCTTATTATTGGACCCTTCCAGAAGTCATGATATGAATTTAGGAGTCAGGCATGCTTTATTTCATATACCGGGCAAAAATGGGTTAAGAGATCACCTTCTAAATGCCCTCCCACCCCCATTAAGCAAACAAGGAGAAGAGAACGACGTAGAAGAACTCCTCCAAAGAAATACATGTTCTCAGACTATTAATATGAAGCAGATGTGTTGCTTACCATGTAATGAGCCGCCGGCAGTAAATGTATCTGTAACTTGTACTTGCTGTGCCAGCTCTCACAATGAGACTCCTAAGCAATGTAAACGTAAATCTCATAAATCCTGTGGTTGCTGTAAATGCAAAAAGGTAAGAAAGCAAAAACATGAGAAGAAGGAGGAAGAGTCAGTCGTCATCGGATGAGCTTTTAAAGTCAATATATTATGATGTAAAACATCCAGCAGGATTTGCATCTATAAAGAAATTGTCAAAAGCGAGTGGTCTTTTGCAATCACAAGTTAAACAGTGGTTAAAGGGTCAAGCTACAAGTTGGTTGAATGCTGACGATGTTAAAGCTAAAGTACAGCGTATTGCAGATGAAGCTACGTTGAAAGCTTTTGAAAATGTCTATTCGCTAGATACCTTACCGACTACTGTAAAACAGTATCCCATCTTTATCGTATTGAACACTCATTCACAGAATTTAGAAGGTGAGCATTGGAAAACTATCTTTTTTGGAAAAGACAGACGTGGTGAACCATTTGACTCTCTTGCTCAACCTCCGAATATACCAACACAGCAGTGGTTGAGAAAACATACTCGTCAATATCAACGAAATGAGCGCATACTGCAGCATTCACTTTCATCAACTTGTGGTGCTTTCGTATTGTACTTCATTTTAAAACGTTTGCATGTAGGTCGATTTAAATCTGTCATTCAAGAGTTTTCATGTAATCCATCTTCTAATGAAAAGATGATTTGTATGTTCTATAATGATTTGAAATAAAAAGCATCATGTTGGAATAAAAATTGTTTTTATTTTACAATCCGTTGGTTATGTACATACTCGATTAGATAGTCTAGGATCGTATCTGCTTGCATTTCAGATTTCAGTCCAGTAATGATAACTTTACTATTATGAAAGATTGCAACATGTACAGGTAACCAGCAAATAATGAGAGCCGCGGAAAAAAGTTCTGCTTCATAACACAAATTGAAACTGCTGCTATGAATATTAAAAAACGATGCATCTTCACTCAATTGAGTCGAGATCACCATATTGTTCACAGTCAGATTCGACATCACACACTTATCCCTCTTCCATATCCGTCGTAGTAGTTTCTGCAGCTCTAAGCGCACTAACCGCGCTGATGAATGAGAAAGGGCGCCAAGAATCTGAACAGCTCCATTTAGAAAGAGTTGAACATTCCGTAAATTGCTCATCTTCACCACTAACATTTGCGGTCGACCCGGATAATACTTGCTGTTTGGAATTTGTTGATGTAATGTTGTGAGATCGATTTTGGTATAGAGTCTGATGCATCGGAGAATGTTGACGATGGTGTAACGATGACGTCTCATGATGAAGAAATGAGTAAATAGAGCGATTTATCTTCCTTTTATACTTTTCCCAACTACCTTGATGAAATGTGAAGCAGATAGAAAGTTAGGAATGATAGATTTATATTCGTTGCTTTTTTAGTCGCAACCATATGCGATTTCCTATGCGCTAATGTCTTTTCACATAGAAGTATCTCAAGTCCTTCATAATATGATTTAGGCATTGAAAATGTCGATATGATAAAGCAAATACTCTTCTTACATTTCCAGTATAATCTTTGAAACATACGTTTCGTTCATGATCAATCTCAACATATTGTAGGATATCCAATTTCCAAGTCTTCAGGATGGAGTGTGACATTGTGTTGAAGATGGTGTATGATTAAGATTTGCGTAGCAATGCGATGAACTCGCGTCGAATGAATGACATAATGGAGCGATGTACACATCTTTTATATTTTTCCCAATTACATTTGCGAAATGAGAAATAGATGGAAAGATGAGAATGATAGATTTGAATTTCATTTCTGTGATGTTGAAGCCAATCTTGATTACCCAAGGAGATGAATTTCAACGTTTTGAAATATTCCAAATCCCTCATGATGTCATTAAGATTGAAAAATTGTCGCCATGTTAATGTAATTCCTTTCGATGTATTTCCATAAGAATTCTTGAAATGAACGTTTCCATCGCGATCAACTTTACTATATTGTAGAGAGTCCAAAATCCAAGTCTTCATGATGTTATGCAAATTGGTAATGTATAGATTACCGAAATGAAAATTTCATTCTATCATGTTTTGCTTAGCAATGTGGCAACAAATAGATTTGTTGGCAATCGAGCTGCTATCTTTTCTACTCCCACTGATAATACACAACAGCTGAATGGGAAGTGGGAAGTAGGCGTCACCCAAGTTGTTCACAGTGACTATGTCTATACCTTTGATCATGAAGTGATGACTATTAATATGAGACGCACAGCTGCCTATCAGTGTGAAGAGGGATGTCGAGTTTACATTCCGAAATGGCCGAAGAAAGATTTCTCAACATGTAAAAAATTCGTATTTGATTTCCTGAATAAAGCATGTAGACACATTGTCGAGTTTACTCCCCACAATGGTGAATATGATCATATGTATGATGCAGTTGATAAAGATTGGATTGCTGCTTTGAGTCCTAGTTTAAGAAATGATTTAGGTTACTTTGCTAGCGCCTTGACAAGCTATGATAATTATAAAGCTAATTACTATCCAAGAGGTTGCAAAAATTTAATTTATAAAGAGAAAGCCTATTATGTGGATCTTATTCCGAAAATTGAAGACGTTGGTGAAGACGATTGTGATTAAGGCAAGAAAGACGAACATGACTCCTGAAGCATTATTGAAGAAATCTAATTATCTCCTTCGAGTAGATGGTGAACAAGTGGCAACATCAACTTATAACAAAGGGTCTAATAATATCGTAATCAATAAACTAAAGGATGATGATATAGTATTGGTTTGTTCAGAAGATTTTCATCAGTTCTTTCGACATCGTTCTGCAGCTCTTCATGGAAAATTCAAAATGCGCTATCTGAGACATAATAGTTAAAATCAATTTGATACAGAATGGTCGGTATCTTTATACAGAAAGTGTATAGATCCTTTAGATGGTATCTTGCATAAAACAAGAGTGTTGATACCTCGCATTATCACTTCAGTGAAATTGGCTATAAATTATTTGAATGAAGTGATTAATGAACAGCATCTTTCTTTTTCTGAAAAAGAGGGTGTTCTGTCTCTTTGTGTAAGTGAGAAAAATATTGATCTGATTATGGACAATACCCTAATGGACATTCTGGGATTTGATCAAAATACTTTTAAAAGTGGTACTGTAACAAAAGCTAGCGCGAGCATATCGTTATCGCGTCGTATTAACTATTTTCAGATATATTCCAATATTTGTGAAGATGTACGTGTGGGAGATGTTGAAGCTCCACTTCTAGCAATGATACCCTACCAACCAAAAAGCAATAGTACTCTATCTGAGCATACTTTTCAGAAAGTGCATTATACAAAATTAAAATCAAACTATATGCCACAAATTGATATTGCAATTTATGACGATGCTGGTGCGTTGATTCCTATTCATAAAGATGCTGTGACAAGTGTCACACTCCATTTTCGAATGAAGAATTAATGCAAAATTGTGGAAATATATATTTCCAATGTAAATGATATGGAAAGTGAAAATAAGGATTCGTTTCTAATTTACTTACCCAGCAATGCTTCTATGAATAAATTTCCCAATAATAAACCATCGGACTATCGAGCAGAATTAAATCGTCCATTACTTCTAGAAGGTGAATGAGAAGTAGGTGTTTCCTGCATTTGTTATGATAGTAATATTCAGAATGTGAATGAATTGGAAGAAATGATATTGACTCCTCGTACCCATGATGGAATACCGATGAATTATGCATTCAAGTTTCCATACAATTTAACATCAATTGGAAAGTGGAATTATGAATGGAATCAGCTAGAATCAGATTATTATGGATCATCAGATGAAGATAGAATCATCAAGACATTCAATAGTGGCAATGCTTCTATTATGAAAAATAAGGGTCAGAAAGTTTATGAGTTTACTATCTATGAATTGCACGAGAGACACTTCTATTGTTTTCACTCTTTTACTAAAGGTCCTACATTGGGGTTGGATAATGAATTCCATCCACATGTCGGTTTTGGACACAGTCTGCATCTGACATCATTGGCTATTGCAGATGTTACAAAAATCTATTCAAACCGAATAAACAAATTTCATTATAAATTCAAAATATGTGATGAAGATGTTGTAGAATGTGAAGAACGCATCATTTTGAAAAAGCGTGATGTCAAGCCTTTGACACTTATTGAGTTAGTAAAACGATGGAATGAGACTGTGGGTAAGAAGTATGGAGAGAAAGTCATGGCTCGGAAGGATAAGTTGGTTATTTAGAAATATAATGACAAACTTGCAGTTTATTTCTCTCCAACCTTGCGTCATTTTGTAAGACATGCATCGGCTATTATTGCAAGCGGTTTGGTTTATGCTTCTCATGAATATCACACTATAGCTGATTCAGTTAATGATGAATGGTGGGTGGACATCTATGGTGATCGCATCAAGAAAATTTACCAATGTTATCAAGAAACTAAAGTTAGTATCAATGCAATGCCGCGTCTATACAATACAGTTGAAAACTTTATTCGTGTCAAAAATCCATACATACAACAGAAGTTGAAGCAAGTGTTGAAAAGTAGATATGATGCAAAGGCACATCAAATTTCGTTTTCAGTTAAAAATCAAAGTGCTGTTCTGAAGCTGGGTGATCACATTCAATGTCAATTGAGTAACATATTGAAAAACTCTTTGGCTTTTCATTGCTACAAGATAAGTTTGCTACTTCATACAATATTGCTGTACGAATACCAATGACACTTGATAAACATGAACAACATCTCTACATTCAAAGTGATCTGATTTCACCTATTTCTGTTGGTGAGAAAAAAATACATTTTACATAATTTCATTCATGATAAAGACGCTTCCTATGGAATCGTTGAAAAGATGTTTGAGCCTATTTTCTACCATCCTGTTATCAAGCAAACTATAGGATCTATTTCTATCAAAATTACAAATGGTTTACATGAGTGCATCCATGTGAAAGATACTAAATCCCTCATAACTTTAGTGTTTCGGAAAACAAAGTAACGTCATGGTAAAATTTTATTGAAATAAAAAGATACATATGAAAAAGTGTTTTGAAGAAGTGTTGACAAAGTGGGAAAGTCTTTTCACAGATATAGTGCGAATGAAGTGACTGTAGGCATATATTCTCAAGAAAGTGCAATCTAAAGCGATACATAAAGCAATAATGAATATCAACAAAAAACATCATCAAAATACTGATTTAAGAATGAATCTATTTACACATCTCCTGAATGTGGTAGTGTGAGTTTAATTCTTTTGGGTGGTGATATGTTTGTGCCGGGATGTCCATGTGGAAGAGATATGTTATGTCCTATCCAACACCTCTTATCCTCCCACACTGAAAGTGCTCGCTTCCCAAATGTATGAATTTTTACCTCATGTGTCTTTAATTTTAAGATGGTCATGTTGACAAACGTTATGTTCTTGTTTATGTAGGCCTTCTTTTAGACCCTATGTTTCATATTTACAACAATCGATTTAGATATGCCTTTTGCGCGCTTAATACTGTCACTGGAGTCTTTTGGGTTCATAGAATACATTTTATGACGAAGAAGAATCATTTCCTTAATCTCCTTGCCTGCCATTTCACCTTTAAAGCATCCTAATTTTGCTTTATTTTTAATAGAGTATAGTGGGTGATCTGTAGGATAATTTGATGTCTCAAAATATTTTTCCTACTTCATTGAAATTTAACTCTTTCTGAGCAGCGATACTTAAAAAGAAACTGTCGGTATCACCGCCCAGCAAACGCACGTCTTTAATTAGAGGGGATGGTTTTAATATTCTGTAGAATAGTTGATACATTTCAAGCTTGGAATAATCTAACACAGCTTGTCCAAGGTAGATGGGCTTGCACAACTCTACTTCTGATTCTATCATTTTAACACCAACCAACTCATCATCTGTAATATCTCTATCAATAAAGAGAGGTGATGTCGCTAACTTTTGAAATTTATCATTATGACTCACACGTTTATAGTCAATACGCTTTCTAACTTTCTCCATCGTCTTGCCAAAAAGACTATTATTCTTATATTTATAGAAATCCTTTTCAAACTTATTTTCGGCTAGTGCACGTTTCTGGCTGTTACTATCAATGTAAGGTTTCAAAAAGGCCCTCTGGCTAAATTTGATAATGCGGTGAACTGTCTTTAAAATCATCCCCATTTCTAGATAAAATTTCAAGATGGAAAAGTGGACTAGATAATTTTCTTTATCAAACTGAGTAAGCAAAAGTTTGCGACAAGGCTTATACTTGGGGTGTCCACTCCCTTCTAAATATTTTTGAAATTGTTTCATAAAGTCCGAAAACATATCTTCAGTCACTTCACCTGATTCGGGCGCAAGGGGAAAATCCACAGTTTCATTTTTAGTACTATTTGGATAGATAAGATCTACCTCAAAATAATATCCCCAATCACCATTATCTGGAATAGCTAGTATGTTTGAAGGGTTGGAGAAATGCTGAATTTCATTATCACCCAACCAGCCAAACTCAGAGTGAGGTAGAGGTCTGGACAGCGAACTACCATATAAATTATTCTGGTCATAGTACTTAAGATGAATCTGATCATCTGCTATTTTTGATTTTATTTGATGCCTATTTACAAATGTAAGATTCCTCGTTCAAATAAATTATACATCTCTGGATCTTGCAAAAGATGGATGCTCTCTCCAGTCAGTTTAAAAGCAGACTGGAATGACATGGCTGGAAGACTGACAAAGTGGATAGGGTCTAATTTATCTTCTTCTAATGCCACTCGTCGAAACGCCTGAAATACATCAGCCAGAAAAAATACATCTAATTTTAGATAGGCGGTCATATAATTGCTAATCGTTTGACAGTCTAATTTTATCCATGCATCTTGAGCATGATTGCAATCTTCTACCTTGCATTCTACACCAGTCAAATCATTTTTAAATTTGCCTATTGATGGAAGAGAACTCTCACTACGTTTAGAAATGTTGTCAAAGTATGCATATGGAGACACTCCTTTGCGTGTGATGACTTCATCCGTCAAGTTACAAATTTTGAGTTAGTGGAAGAGACTTAAGATTTTGAACGAGATGCTAGTGATGAAGCCATGAATTGATAGGAATCTGAAAATTTTATATCAAAATAGACTGTCTTATTTTCTTTAGTTTTGTCAACTACTACTTTTGCTGTCATGGCCATGAACTTTTCTCTCGTTTGAGCTATTACACTTAACTTCCACTCTTCCATTTTTCCTAACCCCCTTTTATTATCATATGAATGTCATAACCTTTGAAGTTATAAAAGATAACGGGTAGAGTACGCCGTTTCAGTCTCAGTGAAAAATTACATCTTGTACATAGCGCGTTTCTAAATTCACCAGTGATGTGATCATGGTCGCACACTTTCTTGATTTTACCTTCATCAAACGTTTTATTACATTTTGGGCAGACTTTACAACTTTCAAATTTTACTTGATCATATGCTGACATATTCAATGATCTGCGTTGTAGTTCACTATCATATTTTTGCTGAAATTTGGTAGCGCTTTCGAGGAATTGTAGGAATTTATGTATACAATCCTCACCTTGCCAGACGTGCATTTAATTATTTTTATTTTTGAAGTAATCACGCCATACCTCATAACATGATATGGCTGCCGCTTTATGAGTGCTATCATCAATATGGCATTCGATGTCAGCATAGATGACACGAAGAGGACTTAATTCATCACCTTTCTCTCTATATGAAAACTCTTTATCTTTGGGCACGCATTCTATTTGCAGTTTACCTCGCTTACACCATTCATAATGTGTTTCAAATTTATATTTTGACCAGATGGGACGCATACAACGGTCACATATGAAATAATCTCCTCTTCTAGATGTTAAGTGGGAATATAGTCGAGTCATTTTAGGAATACCAAAGCAATGCCAATTTTCACTATCATTTTGATATACTTGCAGGAGACTGACTACCCGATCATAAGTTGATGAACGGTTTTTGTAGCGCACACCCTTAAGCCCCTGTTGCCAGATGTGAACAACTATTTTAATTTCATTTGGTTTTTCAAATTTCTCTATATCTTTAAACTTCATGTCTTCGCTATTGCAGTCATCAAACTTCAATTCATGCTCCCATTCATGATATTTGCTTCTACGGAAACGGTTGTTCTGTACATCATGATAGTGGAGAATGGACAATACCGCATACTTAAAACACTGTGATTCACAATCAACAGAAATGACTGCATTCTTAGCGCTCAACCTTTTTGGAAGATTGAAGGAGCCTCGACCGCGGTAATTTTCTAATAGAGTAATTTCAAACTTGGCAGATTCTGTGCCATCAAAAATTAGACCACTATCACGCTCGTTAAATTTATGAATATTTGATTTTAATCCTTGGATGTGAAAATTTAACCATGCTACTTTATCGACTACCTCTGTAGCAGGAGAGGAGGGTACCGGTATGTAAAACACCAACCTCTACTATTTCACCAGTATTAACGGCGTCATACGGGAGGTGATTTTTCACTTTCATGATTGGAAATAGGCTCTCCCTGCTTTTTTGAGACACTTTATTGAAATTAAAAAATATGATCGTTAAAAACCCAACGTTTCGTCCGTCACGGACTTAATCATGGGCAACAAAGTCCAGCCATTAATACCATGAGTTTATATACATCTAGTGACAGCTCGTCAGTTCATGTTTCCGATTGAGTATCGGACCATACGATTTAATATACTTCGCTTCAGCGATCCTGGTAAGAACAGGGTCGTGCTGAACATCGTAGAAGCGTTTCAAATGGAGATAATAAGAGTGCCATCTCAGATCATATTGTCCAATTTCATAGTAATTTGACCCTTAGGTTAGAAGATTTTATTATTGAGTTTATTAATCGCTTCAACGACCCTGTTCTTACCAGGATCGCTGAAGCGAACTGTATTAAATCGTATGGTCCGATACTCAATCGGAAACATGAACTGACGAGCTGTCACTAGTTGTATATAAACTCATGGTATTAATGGCTGGACTTCGTTGCCCATGATTAAGTCCGTGACGGACGAAACGTTGGGTTTTTAACGATCATATTTTTTAATTTCAATAAAGTGTCTCAAAAAAGCAGGGAGAGCCTATTTCTAATCATGAAAGTATCATGAGAGCATCTATCAATGTTGAATTTTGATGGAACCACTCCGGAAAATCAGCAATAGTTTCTGAGGATTCCATATGGTAATTTCTCACTACATTATTGAGTGATACTTCAGTTAGTCGAATAGAGGAGGTGTTGTTGCTATAACTGTCATTTGTGTGTGTGTGGTGAAGTCTGTGTGAAGATAATTCAAAACCTGTTTCAAAAGATTGGAAACAAAAGTCACAAGTAAAGGAGATATGTTGAATAGAATCATCCATACCTCGGGAGATTGATGATGGTTTGGGTCGACACACACGTTGTCTGATGTGTCGGGTGAGATCGCGCTTCCTCGTAAAAATGCCCACAATCAGCACATGTTTTGGATGCTTCGCGTGACTGCGCACTTGAGTTGGAACTGTCATCATCTAAAGGAGAAATCATTCTGTCATCTCTATTGAAGTCATAGTTTATTTTTACAACCTACCTTCACTCAACAGTTGTAAAGCTTCCTGGAGAAGGGAGCGCTTTGATGATGAAGTAGATGCCTGAAATTGAGAAAGATGCTATTAACCTAAAGTTTAAGGGAGATGAGTGATGAAATCCTTAACTTACCATTTCAACGAAATTAAGTCAAAATCTCATACTTTGATAGTCAGAATGTAGTAATTGACTCAAACCAAAATAGGATACGTCAGCAACGTTAGATTATATTTGAGTGGAGAAAAAGGCTCAATTAGTGTTAATATATCTCAAATATGGAATGAAATCTAGTCTATTTTTCCCTTTTATATACTCCCATACTCAACATTCATTGGCTATTCATTTTGATTGATTGCTTGCTTATACTTAAGGACTCAGAAATCAAGTTTATGGCATACATTTCAAAGTCATGGATTCACCATCAACTCAATCACCAGTGTCTGCGTCAAGCATGCCAACTTGCCCACCCGCTCCCAAAAAGGCAACGGTGGCGAAGCAGAGAAGGCTGGATGATATTCCAAAGTTGGAATTACCAGATCTAACGGAGCAAGAAGAGTTAGAAATGATTTATGTGCGATGGAAATACCTGATCTACAATCAGGAAGATGTAAAAACTGAAACTGACATTAACCTTCTTCATGATTTACGGAGATGGTACAGTCCATCATCCCAACCCCGGAATGAAGTGGAATGGAATTATATCCATGGTGTGTTGGTCGCGGTAGAGGAACGATTAAGGCAGTTGGTGTGCAACTGCAGTGGTTGTGAGAATTCATGGGACAATGTGACTTCCGGGGAATTTTTGAATTTTTTGTAAATTTCTTAATAAATGTTTATTTGCTTCATGTGCCTGTTTTCACTTATTTCTGGGTAATGTAGCATGCATAATCATTAACATCATAGTGAAAATCTGATCATTTGGCAGCTCAGTATAAATCATACCAGTTGATGATAGATACAATCATTTTTTCCTAAGTACTACGTCTATCACTGAGGATAAATGATAAAGGGATTGAATATCAAAAACAGAAACATGTAGTTCTTTAGATTTATTTACAATTGAAGCACATATACTTTATGGCAAGGAAAGTCAAGCGGAAGAACCTTTGCGTCATGGTAGACTTTGTAGCACCTTGGACGTTTAGGGGCATCGGGCGCTCTTCTCACGCGCGTTGTTTTCGGCGTCCACTCTTCATCCATCCAGACAATTCTTACAGTCTTGCCTTTTTCTCAAGTCTCCTTCTGACCACACTTGTCTTCATCACACCACCCATTGACGATCACAAAATTACATGGTGTTTCTGAGTTCATCATCTTGGCGTGCTAGTTCGTATGATGTGAATAAGAGTGCTTCAATCTTCCAACTTACGTAGTCTTCATCTAAATTAGAATCATTCTGATTGGTTGTTGAGGAATTCATTGTTGAAAAACATATAAAAGTTCAGAAAATTGAAACACTTCTCATTCTCATCTATCTCATGATGGAAGGTACATCTCCCGCCTCAGAGATCTTCAACAAAATCTTTGGAGTGGTCGACGAGTTGGATGAAGAGTGCGATCAGAAGGAGACTTGTGATAAAGGCAAGATTGCGCAAGTTGTGTGTAGTAATGGTGATTTTACACCAAAAACAACGCGCGTGAGAAGAGCGCCCGATGCCCCAAAACGACCAAGGTGCTACAAAGTCTACAATGGCTTAAAGGTTATTACACTTGACTTTTCCTCGCTATAAAGTATATGTGCTTCAATTGTAAATAAACCTACATACCACATGTCTTTGTTTTGCAACGTATTTATCTAGAAATGGAAACAAATGGAGGAATTTAGATATGGAGTTAGTTAACACATATATTATCGGTCTACTTTTCTATCAAAAGAGATCCCACCATTAGAGAAGATAGAAAGTGATTTTGTATACGTGTGGCGTAAGAGTGACCTCTCATTTGATCCCTTCATCATTTAGCCGGAATGATAGAGACAGTTCTTAAAAGAACTCACAGCTCATTCTCAGATGACGTTGGCAATGGAGAATATAAAAAGTAACCTATGGCAGATGGCTAAGACTCAACCGATTGGCGTTCAAAGTGCTGCGTTGAGAACTGTGTCAAATGCCCAACATGAGTTGCCCCAGAGGTTTCGGTCTAAAATATGACACACTCCCTTGCCACACTTATCACTACGATATCATCCGCTGTCTCAAGAGAGATCGCCCACCAACAGGAAGAATTATACCGAAATCCTCCTTAACATGCAACGTTTAAGTTGACTGATAGCAGATACAACTTTGTGATTTTATTTTTTATTTGTATGATAGATTCAGTCAGACCGAAGTCTGTCCAGAGCAAACCACGTGGAGGTACTATCATATTTTGCCCCATGGTGGTCTTTAAAAAGACTATTGGTTCGTTCTCGGGAAATGAATAGACTTAGGTTTGGTCGATTCCGCTGAGAGAGACTTTTAATCTCTCTTTATCAGCGGCATCGACCTCCTCTACTTCCATCCGACTGTCAAAGGGCGGAATATATCCCCACTCTGTTGAATCGTCATCATCGGTAACCGATGAGCCGATTCGAGCAAGATTGTTATAGACTCGCTGTCGCTCCTCCATCTCTAGAAACTCAATAAATAAATTTCTCGGTCTAAGCCGAGGCTTGTCAGGAGAGCTGACTGTCGTCTTAGGTGTTTTCATGATGGAGTATAGAATGAAAATGAAAGAGCGGCAATGGTTTATATACCCCTCTGATACAAGGACATGACTCAATTTTTCTAATTATGTGATAGATTCAGACCGAAGTCTGTCCAGAGCAAACCACGAGGAGGTACTATCACTCTTGCTCCGTGTGGCTCTTAAAAGAGACGTTTGGGGCGTTCTCGGGATCAAAAGATCCTACGACTGATGTAAAAACTCTGGAAGGAAGAGAATGGGAGATTGGATGCGGTAAGGAAATGATCATGTTGAAGTAACTTACTGGGAACTTTCTTCCGGACTTTTCGGACGACGAAGTCCTCAAGCTCGCCGATGATGTCCATGTTCATGTGGAGACATGGGACTCCGTCGTCCTCGTAGCATTGCTGCGTCCGATTGGGGTCAGTACTGATCGTTGGGGCGTCGCACACATTATTTTCGAAGAGGGGAAGATAGACTTCATACACTCTTCTTTTTCTACACTTCTCACGCTCATGCAATCGCCCTATTTCAGTCACCAACCTCTTGTTCACGCCCTTCACTTCCTCTGTTTCCTTCACCACGCTTCGCATCCGATCTATCTCATCATCCTTCCTCAACAAATTCGCCTGCAGACTACTCACCAAACTTGCTTTCTTTATCAGCTCACTCCTTTCCACCATCCACTCTTTCTACTTCTGCCTCATACCTTCCAACTCTTCTCTCGTCACCTTATACCCTTCGGCCTTCGCAGTCAACTTCTCATTCCGCATCACTAATACTTTATTCTTCTCCTCAGCCGCCCTCAATCGATCTTTCATCCTCACATATTCATCCTTCGTGTTCCCTTCCTCCCTCCTAGGCGATGATGCCGCCAACGGCTTACCCACTTCCTTTCCTTCATCCTTCCCCTTCTCCTCAAGATCACCAATGTTCCCAAACAATTCCTCCAACACGTCATCCAAATCAACATCAATATCAGGCTTCTTGATATCCCCTCTCAACTCCACTTCTTCCTCACTCAAACCCTCATCAGTCGCCTTGGTTACACCTTTCTTCCCCACCGCACCCTCAATCGTTGCCACTGCCACTCTTTACCTCTTCCATATCTAACAAAGCTCCCTCAAACCACGACTTAAACCCCTGCATAGTAATATTGCCACTAGGGCACTGGCTATGGTTCCTAATGAACTCTACATCACTCCCATCCTAACATACTACCCTATGATGCACACACACCCTCAACATTATTTTCCTCACATGCTCTCCCACCGTCCCCTCTTAGATGTGCTTTTTTGAGCTCTCTGCCTCTGGCAATGCGGCCACAGCTACACTTGCTGATGAGCATTCGTGCATTGATCATTTTAGTCATAGTGACGATTCTGTAAAGATAGAATAAAAATTTGCAAGTGTTTACAGGATACTACTTGCTGATATGCATCAAAAGACTAAGTCCAAAAACATTTGATAGCAGTTGTCTAGGCGTTAGGCTCTTGAATCCGTTACAGGCATTACTCAGAGGGGATGTTATCCTAGCTCTAAGGCCTCGACCCACAAATCCAACCTCGGGCGGACATAGCGTGCGTCATGTCACTGTGTTGGCATCCGGGCCCCGATATTGACATGAAAGCCGGTGGAGTTATTTACAAGAGGAAGCGTCCCAAGTCGCAGAGACTCATAAACGACTGCTTTTTATTCAAAAATTTTATTCATCATCATTAAATACGAATCTAAATTTTTCAGTATTTTAGTACTACTTATAAAACGTTTATCAGTAGTCTGTCAACTACAAAAAATCATGAGCTGTCAAATGTTTTTTGAATCAAGTCTAAAGGACTTGTAGAAGCAAAGTTATAGCCGTTTGAAGATTTCGGCCTACTATCATCAAATGGTCAGTCATACTATGGTGACTAACCTATTAGTCTGACTTCTTGGCTGATATCAGCAATGAAAAGTCAGAAGTCCGATATCGGACCTCAAGAGAAACGACTTACCTGTAGTCAGTTTCTCAACTTAGAGAGATTCCTCTCCCGAACTCGTACTTATATATACTTATATATCCTGTGAACATGCAATCGATAAGGGGGGCTAGACATTGGTTATCCAAAATTTGTGAATCCAAATCTGGTCTTAGTTTTCTCGTCCAATGCTTCGTTCGCCCACTGGAGCCCAAAACACAAGACTCAACCTCTGACGGCTCTCTAACATGGTCAAAAGTCTCAATGTCGCTCTCAAGCCTCAGCAAAGGAAGATAGGGTCAAACTGTGCTTTCCAATCAATTTGTGGCACTCTTAGCTTTCAAACGAGCTATTGCACGACTCTCTACCATTTCTAGAACCAAAGTTGGAAGATCGCTGCCGAAGGGGGGGTTGAAGTTCTTCGTTCTTTGGCCTACGACTTTGAAAACAAGTCCCCTAGATCCAAAATTGGCCAAAAAGTCCAAATCAGCCGTCCATTTTCACGTACGAGGCTTCATTTAGCCGCTACAGCCAGTTTCTCACTCAAAGACCCTCTGACGGCGCTCTAACATGGCCAAAAGTCTCAATGTCACTCTCAAGCCTCAGCAAAGGAAGATAGGGCCAAACTGTGCCTTCCAATAAATTTGTGGCACTCTTAGCTTTCAAACGAGCTATTGCACGACTCTCTACGATCTCTAGAACCAAAGTTGGAAGAACGCTGCCGAGGGGGGATCGAAGTTCTTCATTTTTAGCCCTATGACGATGAAAACAACTCTCCTAAGCCCAAAATTGGTCACAAAGTCCAAATCGGACGTCCATTTTTACGTACGAGGCTTCGTTTAGCCGCTACAGCCAGTTTCTCACTCAAAAACACGCAAAAACACAGCTAGACCACACCTACACCCAAGAAACACAACATGTCGACGCAGAATTTCATCAGGAAACCAAATCTAAACACAAAATAACCCTACACACCAAAAGCAAAGACCGGCGCCCAAGAACAACCACGACGATCGACCAAGACACACCCGGCCGGTCAACCCAGAGCCACACCAACCCAAGTCGCGCTCCAGAGAGGGGGTGCTGTGCGCAGTTGGGAGGATTCCTTACTACTGACGTGAGGAAAAGTGATAGGAGTAAATATCCACCAGCAACTCTGAAAGAGCTTGGCGCCATGATTTAGTACAATTTCAATCATGCTCCCTATGACTCGGACTTTTACCTATTCAAAGATCATGAGTTTGCTAGCTCTCGATCAGTTTTGGATACAGAAATGAAATTAGCGGCTGAAGGAAGTTTGTAAAACCTAACAAAAGAGCTGAAAGCATTGGCATCGAAGCAGAAGAATTATGGAAAAAGGGTGTACTTGGAAAGTCTAAATTCTCCCAAAAATAGTTCTCGTAGGGTATTCACAGCATTCAGAAAGCGACGAAAAATTTGTTTTGTGTCTCATCTTTGATTGAGAACTATGTAACGAATACTAGCTTGAGACACGCGGCTAAAAGCAAGCTTGCATCAGCTGGAATCCCTGATGAAATTGCAAGAAAAAAGACAGGTCGAATATGTGACTCTGCTGATTCTGCATAGAAAACTACGTAAACTATTCGAGAAGCGAATGAGTAATGCAATTTACTGCAAATATGATTCGTCGGGGGGAAAAGGTTAGGATTAGGCATGAAACTCAGAGTGATGCAAGATTATGCTTTCAAAATTGCTCTGTAAATATCACGATAAAGGAGTTGAAACATCCAGATGCAAAATTGTAGAGTGTTGAAAATTTTTCTCATGTTACATGTGCATGTTTTCCTCATATTATGGCGGTGCAAGCACTGGCACTTACACTGAGTTAAGTACTTACACTGGTGTAAGTACTCGTTTCAATACAGTGATATCGTAAAGCATAGTATTTTCTTAAAAAGTAAAGGTACTTCAAAAGACATTCGGAGATTTCGTTGACACTGCTTTAAATGCAGATATTAAGGTGTATTCTCATTTCTCAACTGAGGATGCAGCTCAATCTTTAATTATTCCTTTTACATTGTGTTTGCAGAAAGCAGGATTTATTAATTATTGCAGGCGCACTAACATAGGCGATTAAACAGCAGTGTGTTTAAAGTAATATTCATTGAATGTCCGTCGAAATTTCACTAACTGGCTAGTTGCAATCTCATTATTGTAAATAACTTCAGTCTGCTGCATATTCCAATTTCCCTTGATTCTGTTGACAGGAAGAGGAACCGAATAGAACTTGGCAGACACGCAGATTCGTAGTAGTAATAGGGCGTACATTATTCTGCAGGCGTCTGAGTTTCGGCTGGTTCCCTGTAGAAACTCGTGCTGGTAGCCGGACAATAATCTGGCGATGCCCTCACCTGTCCATTCCCGTTGATACTTCCGAAACGTCCCAAATATTGCCATAGAGTCAATAAATATTCTTCATTTGATGAATCAATCAGCATTGTAAAATTTAGGATAACAATGTAAATAAGTATGGCGAACCATAACATCGATTTGAAATATTCAGTCACCTCTTTACCATGTTTCATTTTAATTTTGATATTTCTAAGTCTCAATAATTAAATGTTTTGTTTTGTATGTACGTACGTATATCATCATCATCTGCTTTCAGCATTTCAATCAGAATTAGAATGGGTGCAGGAGAATCTGAACACACTCAATGGAGATATTTTCCTCGTCTCTAGAAATTTCAGTAATTTAGAAAATATTCAGGACGACTTGTTAATTTTGCAACAATATTTCGATTTGACTGATGACGGTGAAATTCAGAAGGAGGATTTGGTATTTCCAAGTTTGACGTCAAAGATCGTTAACACTGTCAGTGCTGACCACACTGTTTATTCGAGCATCAAATGGGGAACTGGAAAAGGCATTTGCAAACAAATACCTGAACATGTCGACTACCTTCATGAATTTACAACCCATTTAAATTCACAGATTTCAGGAGTGATTGAGTTAAAGCTTCTCAATAGGAAAACTTATCGCTTCAAGCCACCATTGAATAGTAAGTTTGTGATGCATGGATGTATTGCATGCTACCGTAACTAAGGAGATCTATATATCTATAATTGTACAAGAGGCAGAATGACGTTTTCTGTGGGAGAGCTTCGAAGGGCTGTTACAGAGATAGGAGCATATGATAACACTGAATGAATTATCAATATTTTGCAAGTTTTCTCGAATTTTTGTGTGACCTCTGAATTATCTGCTCTCTTTCACTGTCATTGAATCGAATGTGAAGATCGGGAGATATTTCATTCAAAATTTTTCTCATTCGAAAATAGGGAACCAGTGAATTCCGCAAAAATTCAGAAATTCCGCAGCGACTACTTTTTCTGTGAATACGTTGGGCACTTAAGGCAAATTTCTTCGTTGGATGCTCGATGGAAAACATGCCAAAAAAGTCAAAACAGCTATTTTGACAACACGTTTTGTATCCTCTTGCAATTGACAATGTCTCACTATGCACGTGCGATTTTGCGTTTACACCCTAAGAATATCAGAGTCAATTTTTGTGACATTCTGTGATCCGATTGTTGCATTATGTTCTTCATCAGATATTTCGGATGAAAGAGAAGGTATAATTAAACATCCGTTGGATGCCTAATTTTCCACGATGAATTCGGATCACAAGGAAGATTTTCATATCATAATATTTATAATTTCCGAGTTGTGGCATGGCAATCACATTCAAAGCTTTCTCTCGTCCCCACATTCTGAAATAACTTTTATCAAAGCTATCAGTTGAGTGTAAGAATTCAGCCTTCAAGATAAAAAACAGTCATTAGTCTTGCTGTTGAAGACTTTACTCCAATCAAGTGACTTACTATGAGAAAGGATTGCCCCGGCTGACTTGATCGTCTTCCGAATACCTCTATGGGAAAGCCCGATCAGATCGTTTTCACACAAACGTATTGAATGTCTCGTCGAATATGATTACCCAATCTTTTCACATGTCATGCAACTCAGAGGAGATGACAAGCATCTCACGAACGTCATCGGTAGACCCAAACCCAGAGAGATCAAATCTTTTTTTCAAACTATCGGGATGCGGAAGATGTAGGTGTTGTCTTTCTGTTGAATGCCTTGCACGATAACAAGAAATAACTGAGTTGCAATCGTCATAGCAGAAGAATATCGATTACTATTGAATGACAAATTTGATAACTGTGAATTAGGATATACATTTGATCAATTTGGAGGTTCTTATGCTGAAGAGCAATATGCTTAGAGTAGCAAGCCCGTGACAAATTGAAGGCCAAAATGTGCAGCGATGACTCATTCCCCTCCTCCCCTCCTGTCAGACTTCCAACTTGGGTGGGAGTGATTGTAGAAAGTCGTGCGATAGCTCGTTTGAAAGCTGGGAGTGAGACCAATGCAGTGGAAAGCATCATTTGTGTAAGTCTTCCTTGGTTTAGGTGTGAGAGTGGAAAGTGACTTGAAAATGTCAGGAATCTCCGAAAACGACAGAGCTGGGAAAGGGCAGGTTTTGGACGTTTTATGATGAGAAAGGCCATATTTCGGGGTGAAGGAGTGTTCGGATGGACAAACGGAGGCTACGTGCAATTTTACATCGGTAAGGTGATTTCCGGCTCAATCGGAAGAAAAAGTGCTGACCCCCCCCTCTTGTCAGACTTCCAACTTGGGTGGGAGTGATCGTAGAAAGTCGTGCGATAGCTCATGTGAAAGCTAAGAGTGAGACCAATGCAGTGAAAAGCATCATTTGTGTAAGTTTTCCTTGGTTTAGAGTGGAAAGTGACTTGAAAATGTCAGGGATCTCCGAAAAACGACAGAGTTAGAATTTTATGAAAATGTCTCTAACTTTTGAACGCGGCATCGTATGAGAGAACTGAGAACAGATTTGAAATCAGCGTGACATTTTACACCTGAATTGATGGGTTTTGAGGGTCGTGGGAGTGACATAAACACGCAAACATTTACATCTTCGATAGCAAACAATCTTTTCTCATGAAAATACGAGACAAACGTTCAACATTAGATAGTGTTTCATTCCAAACGACTGAAAAATCTTGTTAGAACTGTGTCATTCCATGCTATGTCTCAGATGTGATAGGAAGAAAGATGACAGATGCAGTAGAATTTACGAATGAATTTTGTTCATTACGTTTTCATCGACAAAATCTTCGAGATGTGATTATGGACTACATCATCTCATTTCATCATGAAAAGGCAGACTTAGAAGTTGCCATCGCCAAAGGTTACTTCGTTTTCCAACAGCTCATGGACAGTTTGATAAATAAAGATGTGAAAGGTGATTAGTTGCAGAGATCGAATTTGAGAAAGTGACTGATGAACATGCGGGCAAACGTGTAGTGTTTCATTTTGCATCCTATTCTGCAGAGACGATACATGATCCTAAAGATTTCTATCAGCGACACATGGCGAAAATTTCATCTCGACCAGATTCATTTCATGAGCATGGATCCAACTTGCTCTTATGTCGCATAAAACACATTCATTTTCAGCTCAATGTGCTAAACTAGATTTGACTACAAGATTTGGGAAAAGCAATCATGAGTCATTTTCTCTTCATCTCATCCTCTTGGCTTGAAAGCGTGTGTGACTTGCTCAAGCCATTCTCCGTCTCAATTTTGTCTGATTTCATCCTGTTTCCAAATTTCCAAGTGAGTGTCATGACTATGTGGCCTAAACCGTGCCAACATTTTAGAAGAGAAGCGCGGGAGAGTGTGTGGCCGATGATTGTACAAGCCTATTTTGTTGAACCATCGCCACCACCGCCTCCACCACCTAGACGCTTTACCTTCAAGTCCTTTAAGGAATTGAAACTTAATTCGGGTCCTAAGGCCAAGACATTTAATTTATTGGACGATGACGAAGAGTTAGACTTTGGTGATAAGCCTCAAATTAGAGTTCGGTTCGAATATTTGAATATATTCAAGTACCTCTCGTGGACGAATATTCGAATACGAAAATGAAAATTCGAATATTAACGAATATTCGAATATCAAATGCCATTCGAATACTATACAAAATGACTGAAGTCATAATCTGATTTTTAGAATAATTAGCCTTGTACGGAAAATACAGTATATCGATACCACGGATATAATATTGAACTTTTATCATTTAGTGTCATCCATTAGACACATTTCAGGTGTTGAATTGTAATAAGGACTACATAGAAAAGTTTCTCCTATTCAATTATCCTACCGAGATACCGAAGTGGCGTCATTCGACTTGTGTAATATTGTGTAATCCAACTGCCAGATTCCTGCTTTATATTAAAATTTAGATCTCCTATTACAATTCTTCAGATGCTATAGTTATGAGACTGGCTGTTGGCATGAGGTGGATATGTCCTCTAATTAACAGATGAGTGGACAGAAAAACATCCAGCTCTATGGGAACGCGGTAACTGAGTGCTTCACTGCTTTTGGCTATTGAGTTGTGACAGCATCGAATAGCATCAAACGCGGTAATTCAGTGAAAGCTTCACTCATAGATATGGCTTCACTGCTATTGGCTATTATGAGTTGTGACAGCATGTTAAGTGGACTTGAGAAAATCCCATTATTCGCAACACAAGTCACTACCTTCTTGACTTCATTCAACGTCATTCAATTAATTTTGCTCATGTTTCTCATATTCAGACACATAGCTTCGAAGCTTTTTGAAATAAACTAAGCTACAGGTAGGCCTAATTATGAGTTGCAATCCACGTGCATGTATGAAATGATGAAAATAAGTTAAAGTAAGCTTTTGAGAACAGTTTACATTGAGCCATCATCCTGATCAATAGTCAGGAGTGATGACACACAAATATAGGCTAAATGCAATTTTCCAAATAATTCGAATATTCGTTCGTCGAAATGACGAATATTCGAATACCAAATTTCGCACGAATACCGAACACTACTTTAAATCATGTGAACGCAGCAAAAGGTCCTCTTAAGGGCCACCTCTTATGTCACTGCTAAGCTATGGGTTTTCTGTTCTCTGATGATTGTGAATGTACTTAGTGGTATTCTTTCGTTACAGACTGCCATGGCCATGAATCCTACTCCTACTGCTGCATCACTCAATCCTCATCATCTCGAGCTGTGGAATCCGAAAATTGAAAAGGTAATCCCACCTTCAAACAACAAGTGCTCTACAACGGTGTTCGACTTTATCTTCAAACGTCGGCGGTATACTTACCAAAAGTGGATACGCAAGTAAATCGCTGCGGTCAAAACCTGAGTATCCCTATTGATAATTGGTTGCGTCAACAGCTTGACATTTTGGAAGACGTTGTGAGGCAAAACGCTCTTATTCCCACTGAACTGTTGCAGTTGTGGCCAGAAAAGAAAACTTCTTATTATAAACCATTGTATCGCGGCACTCGCTGCTTCATTTTACAAAGCAAGTATTGTAAAGTCACTTCAGGAGTGACAGTTGAACAGTTAGTTGAAACAGAATTGTCAACGCTAGGTGCAGGCTTTTATTCCTTTCATATTGAGGTGCCTGCTGTTTATGTGGGACCTCATCAATCTGATGGTAATTTGATTTCTCTCAATTTACGCATTGCCCAAATTCATCATCAAACTGAGTTAACAGGTCTTGATCACATTGAGAAACTCATTGATTCTTGTATCAAAGAGTGTCATGGACCTGTCACCAAACATAAACGTCGTCGCGCATCAAAGAAAGATGGTGTCACCACCAAAGAGTAATCTTAAGTATTCTAATCAGCTAGTTTGTAGTGAATGTGGAAAACGCGGTCTTGTGCGTTATATTCAATTAAAACATTGTAATCATGTTGTATGCATCTTTTGTTATGTAAAGGACAGACACATGTGCCTTGTAAAGTTCCTGCTCAATGTATTATCTTGCAATTAAGTCTCTTTGATATTGTAGGCTATCATCTTCATAGACAGTGAGGGGACACCAATACAGGAGTTGACTGCTATTGATTGCAATGAGGGAAAGTGATCAAACTGTTGCTAGTGTGTATCATAGATTTGCCTACTGTCCTCCACACAAAGACGAATGGTCACGACGTCATGTGCATGGACTTGATCCTTCTCTTTTGATTCATATTGGATTTGTAAATGAAACGTATTTGATAAGTGATTTCAAACGATGGCTGTCAGGTTTTCATATTGTTAAAATATTAGGAAATGATTCTGAACGAGAAACAGCAACACTTCAGTTGCACATTCATAATTTATATTTACCATGATGGGTAGATCGTGTAAGACAAGACTATCATATGCATTGTGATCAAAAGAAGTTTAGAGATGAAATGATTTTTGATATGGCTGTATGTTTCGGTGAGAGACATCACCTTTACAGACCACCATCACATTGTAATACTAGAAATAAAACCACCTACATTGCAAAACTCTCTTCACGCTGGCATTTTAGTCTCTATGATGTTCATGAACTGTATCTATATTATTGTCAACAGCATGGATGTAGATAGAGCATGTTTTTGCTCCATGCGAATGAGTGATGATCTTTTCATGAATTGTATTTACCACCATCTGATTGCTTTGTGAATTTTGATTGATGTTGAATAAGCTCACAGTGGAACATGATTGTTATTTCTGTTTTATTCATGGTGGAAGTCATTGAAGTAATATGAAATCTATAGTCGCAACGTTTATGATGACGCATCGTACCTTAAGTAACCACATGTGTCATTTAACTCTTGATCAACAAGGATTCGATGGACTTTTACAAGATTGGAAACTTACATTTAAAATGAAGATGAATGATATGAAAGTAGTGCTCACTGAACGCCTTCCTCTCTTCAAAAGATTGATAGAGAGTTTTCAACCTCAAGATGTGAAGGGTAGACTCGTTGCTTATATTGAGTTGAAAGATTCGCAAAAACCACTTCGTTTTGGATCCTATTGCTCAGAATGGATTACTCTTAGTGATCAATTTTATGCGCGACATATGGAGAAATTATGGAGAAAATGGTAGAGACGATGGAAGGAAATGCCTACGTTGTTAAACATATCATGATTCAACCTGAGTGTGTCTACATCCACGACTTTGTTTGATAGTCAACATGTGTAAATGAAACAAGAACTAGTTCAATGAATCATTCGTTTTATTAACTTTTGTCAATGTGGGTGGGCACTAGAGTAAATGAGGCATTCTGCTTGGTGTTGGAGATGAATAGGTGTCTTTGTACGGTAAAACGGGCGTGTTGTAACATGAGTCATTCTGGTTTGTTGCTTTTAGGTCTTTCTTCACTAAAGGGGGCGTGTCACTAAAGTCTTTGTGAGGACTAGAACTACGTTGTATATAAATAGGGAACGCTTCCACCCACGAGGTGAAAAGTTCACGTATGATGACTCTTTGTCATGTAACAAAGACAAGGAAAACGTGAAAAGGGAAACGCATGTAATTGGAGCAAGGTCTGGTTATAAAACGGACGACTGAGCTCATAGCAATCATTTCCGTCCTTGCGCTAACCATGCAGTTGCTCGAAGCCATCAACTCCTCTGCTCTCGCACTTGGTACACTGAAGTCCCTTACTTTAGCATCGGGTAAAAATGCTTTCAATCAAAAGATAACTCATCACGGAAAAGACGTTGCCATAAAAACACCAAGTCATCGGATGGATTATCTAGAGGTTATCTCAACACAGTATGGACTCGCTGTATGTGTACCGTTAGACTATTGGACACGGTTACAATTCAATAGTCTTGAAACATTCCTGAAAGAAAATCTCACCATTCCCAAAGAAATTGTTCGACACAATGGGAAGCGGCAACAAGTTCCCATCATGGAAAAAAGATACATGTATGTTCATATGGATAGACACTGCCTCATCATCCATGAAAAGGAGGGCAGCGAATTCGACTTACTCAATTGCAGACCTCTCCCCATTTTGGGAAAAGGATTCTACTCCTTCGAAATTAAAATTCAAACCATCTACATGGGTCCGCGCAGGGACGGAAGGTTGTTTACGTTGAATCCTTATCTTGTCTCCATGACCTTCAAAAATGATGTCCATGTTGATGATGATCAGCCACAGTAGCACTCTCCACACACTGAGAACGACCATCGGTCTTTATGAGACCAAAGCCTAACGGCCACCTTATCAAGAAAGAATATATACACTCACCATGCCACACATGAACACCACTCTCTCTCCTTCTTTCTTAGGCATTACACTCTTCACTTAGGTTTGAATCATGATCATGTGGAAATTATCAGCCTGCCTCTATGTGTCATGGAAAAGTCAGTGTGTTACATTTCATGATACGAAACGTCAACTTCAGATAACTCTAGAAAGCTTTCAACTACGAAGGTTGCATCGCGCCATCATGTCCAACTCTTGTCGTGTGATTAGTTTAGGAGAAGGCATTGTATTTATTCGCATTCAAGAGATAATTCTACATAATGATCACTGCTACATCGTGATTCCAAAACCCTGATGGGAAAAGTATAAAAGGGAAGTTCACTCAACGCTCATGTCTTTTGTGAATCATGCTTCCCATCCGTATCATCAACGCCATGCGCGAAATGAATCTCGGAAGAGACATCGATTAACAACAGTTGCATACCCATCTTCCCGATTTAGTGTATCATCGCAGTCGTCCACAAATGTTGGTCATTCGCATGAGCAACGGTCGAAATCTTCAAATCTTTCGCTGCGGAAAGATCCAAGTCCTAGGAAACCTTTATCATTTCGTGATGCAGTCCATGTGTTACGAAGTCGTAAAGAAAATGCAAACACTCATGCCTCATCTACGTCTCAGTGCCCTGACATTGAAGAATATAGTATTGTCTGCTCAATTGAAGATGTTAGTGAATCTAGCAAACATTAAAACCAGTAATCATTGTATATTTTATGAAACTGAACTCTTTCCCACTGCTCTGATTCGGAAGTGGCATCCCGTACATATTGCAGTGTTTCACAACGGACATTGTATCATGACTGGTTTACGTGATATCAGTAAAGTAGCTGACATTGTAAAATCTTTAATGCGTTATCTGTATGAGTCACAGTTAATAGAATCGTGTTAATCACATGATGTGTTTTGAATGAGTCATCGCAATGAGCTATCGCCCCCACACAGTTGTCGATGAAAAGGTCATCAACAAGGTTGATCGCTTTATGATGAGTCAGCGCTATTTATAGACATGAAATGATGCCCACACACTTGTCGGTGAATAGGTCACGCTGTCTGACGTGAGGCACCATCGATGTTGAATAACACGTCCACACACTTGTCGGTGAAAAGTTTGAACAAGACTGATTAGATTGTTATCTAACTGAATGGCGCTTTGCCACTTCATGAGTCAGAGCTATTTATATACATGAGTCAGCAAAGTGTATGATGCTTTCTAAGCCGAAGAAATTTTCATGATGCTACATTCGTTGGAAACTTTGTTAGAAACGTGAGGATGTTAACTTTCTTTCTAGCTTTACAAACAGCAACTTTATCTCTATCTTTACAATTACTGAAATGATTCTAACATTATTTTATGCTTTACCTATCTTACAAACTCTGAAATGATTCTAGCTTCATTTTATACTTCACCTATCTTACAAACTTTACAAACGTTAACTTTACTTCTAATTTCACAAACTGTGAACTGATTCTAACTATATTTTATACTTTACCTATCTTAAAAACAGTGACATGCATATGACATTATTACCAAGTCAGTCCCACCTATTTGAACCGCAACTTTATGTGAAAAGAAAACGACACAGCATGTACATGATATGTTATTCATCATCACAGCCGATTTTCATGGCACCGCACATAGGTAATACTGATGGTAGCAGAAAACAAAGTTTTTATGGCTCACATCACCGAAGAAAACAAAGTCATTGAAGGAAACTGTACAGGGACAAAACAAAGTCAGGAAAACAAGTTGATATGCAAGTCATGATATGAAGTTATCAGAATATGAACGCTTGTTACAAGGCACTCACTCACAACAACCCATAGAAAACGCCATGGAGAGAAAAGTAAAACATCAACCACAACAGAGAGGAAGCATTCATCATCATACATCGCCGGACGGAGGAGGAGAAAGTTTCTGTCTCTTGGGTGGAGGTAGATGAGTGTCTGGATGTCCGTACGGTAATGAGTGGTTAGGACTCATCCAGCATCGCTTGTCTTCCCAAGCTGAGAGACCTCGTTTCCTAAACGTCGTTGTTCTGACTTGATGCGACTGTGATTTTAAAATGATCATTTCTACTTTTTAATTTTGAGTGAATCTAAGGCATCTCGATAGTCCCCATGTGTCATACTCCCAACGATTGACTTCGAGATGCCTTTCGCCCGTTTAATAGAAAGCTCTGAGGATTTTAGCTTCATGGAGTACATCTTGGGGCGAAGCAAGATCATCTCCTCTATGTGTTTGCCGGCACACTCATCCTTGAAGCAGCCAAGCTTCGCTTTACTTGTGGTAGAGTAAAGCGGATGGTCAGTGGGATGATTAGAACTATCAAACTTGGGTGCTAAATTTGTTAAAATGTCTACCTGCTTGACTTGGCTAGTGGTTGTCAAAGCTAGGAAGAAGCTATCTGTATCGCCTCCTACTAATTCCACATGTTGGAGCAGTGGGAAAGTCTTAGAGGTGTGGTAGAACAGCTTGTGCATTTCTAATTTGGAGTGATCCAAGACAGCTTGACCGACATAAATAGGTTTACAGAGTTCTACTTTGGATTTTAACATTTTATAGCCAGTGATGTCTTCGGAAATGACATCATGGTGACAAAACAACGGTGAACGGCATAGCTTGATACTCGTTTCCGGATCAGTCACGATACGATAGTCCATGCGCTTTCTTACATCCTCCATGGTTTTACCAAAGAGGGCATTATTCTTAAATTTGAAGAAGTCCTTTTCGAAAGTATTCTTGGATTCAGCCCGTTTCTTACTATTAAATTCTATATACGGTTTTAGAAAGGGCTTCTGCCTAAACTGGATAGCGCGATGGATTTTGTTAAGTTGCATCCCCATACCTAGATAGAATTTGAGAATGGAATAGTGTACGATATAATGCTTCTTGTTCAATTGGGTGAGCAACAACTTCCTAGTGGGTTTATAGTTTAAGTCATTTTCCGCCTCATATTTCTGATTGTGTTCTTCAATAAAGGGGAGAACATATCTGGACTTACTATGCCAGATTCAAGTACGAGAGAAAAATCAACTGTCTTATTCTTAATGCATTCTGGATAGATGAGGTCGACTTCAAATAAATAACCTATGTCGGCCTCATCTCCCAGTGCCATGATGTGTGCTGGATTGGAGAAGTGTTCAATGTCATGGGGTTCTACCCATTGGAAGTCGGACTGTGGCAAAGGCTTGGATAATGCACTCCCATATAAATTATTTTGGTCTATGTACATAAAATGCGTGGTCAATCCTATGTCTTGGGTGCTCTTTACAACATGTTTGTTAGCAAACGTTAAGCCACCCCTAATACCACGTTCAAATAACGTGTACATTTCTGCATCTTGCAGTACATGTATGCTCTCTTTCGTCATCTTGAAGGCTGACTGATAGGACAGACCCGGCAGACTAACAAAATGGACGGGGTTTAAGGCGTCCTGCTCTAATGTGACTTTCCTAAAAGTCTCAAACACGTCAGCCAACAGATAGAAGTCTAATTTTAAGTAGGCAAGCATGTAGTCACCAAAAATGCGACACCTAAATTCCAACCATGCTTGCTCTGCATGCCTATAGTCATCCGGCGGACAGTCCTCACCCGTCAAATCATTTTTAAATTTATCGATGGACGGAAGTAATGTCTCCTTTAATGTCTCTATTAAACTAAAATAACTATAAGGAAACACCCCTTTCCGTCGCATGAGACTTTCACTTATGTTGGGATAGTCTTTCTTTAAATGTTGCGTGAGGGGAAGTGTTTCTAAATTATTAGCCAACGCGGCTAAGGAAGAAGACATAAATTGAAAACTGTCTATAAACTTTTTGTCATAGAAGACAGGCTTCCCCTCCTTCGTCTTATCGACTTGGACTTTAGTAGTGATGCACATAAATTTTTCCTTACTTTGTGCAATCACTTTGGATGACCAGGACTTCATTTTACCGAATCCATGGCGAATGATGATGCGAACATCATAACATTTAAAGTTATGGAGGATGACGGGGAGCGTTTGCCTTTTGAACCTAAGTTTCATATTACATTTACTCATAAGGCAGACCTAAATTTACCACTGAGATGGCAATGGTCCCTCACTTTCTTATGTTGCTGATCATCAAAGGATGAACAGGAGCGGGGACATTCTGTGGTCTCATCAAATTTGAGTTCATCGGCTTCTGTGAAGCACATGGGTTTTCTAGTCAGCTCTGTTTAATGCCGTTGATGAAAACGGGCTTTCCTATCTAAAAAGTTGAGGAAGTTTTCAACGCACTCCTCGCTTTGCCATGCATGCATTTTATTTTGGTTCCTATAATATGGATGCCAAACTTCATAACAGGCAACGGCTGCTGGCTCATGACTTAGGTCTTCTTGTTCAATGTAACATTCAATGTCCGCATAGATGGTACATATGGGACATATGGGACTGAGCTCATTGCCGTTTTCCTCATACCTATAAAATTTATCTTTGGGCATGACTTCCATTTGAAGTTTACCCCGTGAGCACCACTCGTAATGCTGTTCGAAAAATGGTTTTGACCTAAAGCGCCGTGTGCAGCGATCACAGCAATAATACTTGTCGTCACTACTTTGTTGGTAGCGATACAACTTTGAAATTTTAGGAATGCCACAATAATGCCATTCTGGGTGGCTGTTTCTATAAACTAGGAGGAGGTTGACAACCCGGTCGAAGTTACTTTGGCGGTTGTTATACCTAACGCCCTTCAGACCTTTTTCCCAGAGATGGACGACTATCTCAATTTCATTTACTTTTTCAAATTGGGTGATGTCCCTAAAATCTAATGTGTTGACATCTAACCCGTCAAACTTAAGCTCATCCTCCCATTCACGATAGTGAGTGACTCTTTGACGATGCATTCTTATATCATCATAGTGTAGAATGGAGAGGACGGCATACTTGATACACTGGAACTGACAATCAACATTGACGACAGCCTTTTTGCTCGCCAATGCTTTGGGGAGGGTGAAACAACCGCTCCCTTGCAAATTTTCTAAAAGATTGATTTTAATGTCTACTTTCTCTATCCCATCAAAAACGAAACCGCTATCTCTTTCATTAAATTTATTTAAGTTGCTGACGAGATAGGATAATTATTCTAAAAATCAGATTATGACTTCAGTCATTTTGTATAGTATTCGAATGGCATTATACTCGAATATTCGTTAATATTCGAATATTCATTTTCGTATTCGAATATTCGTCCCTGAGAGGTACTCGAATATATTCGAATATTCGAACCGAACTCTTCTTGGGACCGCTTTAGCTGCATTAGAAGGTCTACCGGTCTACCTTAAGAGGGCTCATGGAGCGTTCTCCGTCCACCGACACTACTACTGTCACTTTTACGACTACTGCAAGAACTCTGAACAGAAAAGACAGTGAATGAGAGTCGATTTAGAGTAGATGACTTTAGAGGGACTTACTCGGCTTTTTCTTTATAACTTTCCGTACGACAAAGTCTTCCAAATCGCCATTCATTTTTATTGACAAATGTGGGCATCTAACACCTTCGCCTTCATAACAGCTTTGTGTTGTATTTAGATCGTCCGTGAGGGTCGGTACATCGCAAATATTGTTTTCAAAGAGGGGAAAGTGAACATCATACACTCTCTTCCTCTTCACTCTTCTCTCAACCTCTCGGAACTTTTCCACTTCACTCCCCAACTGTCTGTTAATCACCTTCGTCTCTTCCACTTCCTTCACCACACCTCGCATCCGCTCTACTTCAAACTTCTCACATCTCAACTCCGACTATAAGCGCTCAGCTGCTTTCACTCGCTTCATCATTCCACTCCTTTCCTTCAACCACTCCTGCTCCTTCACTCGCATCTCCTCCAACTCCTCTCTCATCACCTTCATTCCATCAACCTTAGCCTTCAGCTCTTCATTCTCCTTCAAAACTTTTCCATTCACACTCTCCATACCCATCATGCGATCCTTCAACCTCACAAACGCCTCTGTATCATGCGCCTCTTTCCTAGGCGATGATGCAGCTACAGGCTCACCCATCTCACCATCCAACTCTTCAGACCACTCACTCCCAAACAATGAGACCATCAACTTCTTAGTCTCATCACTCGCTCGCTCAATCACTCCTTCTATCTCTACTTCCTCTTCACTCACCACTGCCTCCTGTTCCTTCGATACAGCACCCTCAATATTTTTAACTGCTGCATCCAACTCCTCCTTCGTCCTAATTATTTCACTCATCCACATGCGAAACGGTAACGCACCAATGTTTCCGGATGGGCAAGATTCATGCGCCTTCCGGAAACCCTCAACATCATCCTCATCACACACCACCTTATGATGAACACAAACAATAAAAACATGCACTCTCTCATGTTGGTCCAGCGTCCCTTCTTTGATGTGTTTTCAATATTCGCTGCCCCTAGTCGATCTGCCACAGGAGCATTGCGTGATGATGAATCGTGGAGTTTTAGTCATTGTAAAGATTCTGTAAAGATGGGGTAAAATTTGATAGCAAGTGTTTATAGGATACTACTTGCTGATATGCATTGAAAGACTAAGTCACCAAACATTTGATAGCAAGCGTTGGAATAAAATCGTCAACAAAATTTAGAGGGTATGATTCCTAGCTTTATCCTAAAACCCAAAGTTTGATAGCAAACCTTGTCAGAGCACTCACCGTTCGTTAGAAAACTGGAGTGAAGACTAGAGAGATGCAACGGTTTATATGCCCTTCCAATACAAAGCCGTGATTCAGACCTTCCTTATTTGGCCATGCGTTTGACATGACAACAGCGGCTTTACCATATATGGGCATCGGCAATCACCGTGCTTTCAGTAACCAACTCCCAACACAGACTGCTACATGTACGTCTGTTGCCCAAGGCTGTCACAAAGGCGAACGATTGACGTCAAGAGGCGAGTTACCAACTCCTATGACTGTTACCCAGTGTTATCACAAAGGCAAACGATTGACGTCAAGAGGCGTTCTCCTATGACTGTTGACCAGTGCTATCACAAAGGCAAACGATTGACGTCAATAGGCGTTCTCCTATTACTGTTACCCAGTGCTATCACAAAGGCAAACGATTGATGACAAGAAGCGCTCTCCTTCGACCAAGACTGACCATTTGATCGGCCTGATAGCAAGCCAGCAACCCTTTAGGTGTTAAGCTCTTGAATCCGTTACAGGCATTGCTCAGAGGGGATCTTATCCCAGCTCCAAGGCCTCGACCCACAAATCCAACCTCTCGCGGACAGAGCGTGCGTCATATCACTGTGTTGGTATCCGGGCCCCGATTTTGACATGAAAACCGGTGGAGTTATTTACAAGAGGAAACATCCCAATCCGTTGCTTTGATCAGCTTGATAGCAAGCCGTGATTCACAAGCGTTTTGCAATGGAGATATTTAGTAGCCACTCATGACAAGATAGCTAAGACTCAACCGATTGGCGTTCAAAGTGTTACGTTCAGAACTGCGTCAAATGCTCAACATGAGTTGCCCCAGAGGTTTCGGTCTAAAATATGACACACTCCCTTGCCACACTTATCACTACGGCATCATCCGCCGTCCCGAAGGAACATCCTGTCATTGGAATATTGCAGCGAAACTCCCCCTACCATGATCCCTTTCAGTGAAAAGCCGCTTGTATCATGTAAAGACATGAGAAGACTGGCTCAGACATCATTACAAATCCTATAGTTGACTTCAGCAGGGTCAAAACCCCCAGAAAACCTCCAAAAATATCGAATTAAAAATTTTCAACTTTTTAGCACTACTTATGAAATTTTGTAAGTAGTCTATGACTTAACCTCAATTAAGTCACCTATGAACCTTTTTTGAATCAAGTCAAAAGGACTTGTAGAAGCAAAGTTACAAACCTTTAAAGCCTTGGAGTCTTTTATGGCCTGGAGACTAGGCCATCTCCTGGCTCTCCACTCACTCTGACACCTTAGGTGAGTGCGGCAATCGAAAAATCTGCCTTGGTTTCCTCAGGAAACCCGGTTTTTAGAGATTTCAAATGCTAGCATCGGAGCTCCGTAGTTCACCTACCCGTACCTCGACTGACGATTGAACTGATTCCCACAAGTGGAGACTCCACTTAGATAGTCGAGAGAAGTCGGTCGAGAAATATCACAAGTCCTTCCAGTCCTACCTCCCAGTCGACTTTCCTCCTGTTTCCCAAAACCTTCCATCCAAGTCTGCCTGCTGGTGCCTGTCAGGAGGGGGGGTCAGCACTTTTTCTTCCGATTGAGCTGGAAATCACCTTACCGATGTAAAATTGCACGTAGAATCCGAATCTGCGCTCCGTTTGTCCATCCGGACACTCCTTCACCCCGAAATATGGCTTTTCTCATCCCAAAACGTCCAAAACCTACCCTTTTTTAACTCTGTCGTTTTCGGAGATTCCTGACATTTTCAAGGCACTTTCCACTCTCACACCTAAACCAAGGAAGACTTGGACAAATGATGCTTTCCACTGCATTGGTCTCACTCCTAGCTTTCTAGCGAGCTATCGCACGACTTTCTACAATCACTTCCACTCAAGTTGGAAGTCTGACAGGAGGGGGGAGGGATCGGTTTCCTCCTCTCGGTCCAATCTTTTCCATCACATCCTTGGCCATGTCCTTCCAGACAGGAGGGGGGAGGGGGATGAGTCATCGCTGCACATTTTGGCCTTCTATTTGTCACGGGCCTACTACTGCTTGGTTTTATCGCTAGACGAGGTTACATGATTTTTGCATGATTAGTTATTGCTTCGAGATGAAACCATCTTTAAAGATGATGTTGGAATCCGAGAAAATCACGAATATTTACAAAAACTCCGCATGATTTCACAGTGACATTCATGAATTTATCAATTTTTGTAGAAAACTGTATAAAGTCATCACCAGTCAGCCGAAACATTTGGATGCATTCGTCGGATAATTTGATAAACAGCTCATCATTAAAAGAGCAGATGGCTTGAATAATTTGGATGAATTCCTTTATGCCATGGCGCTTATCGAATGTATCGAACTCGTCTGCACTGGATACTGCTAATTCAATTGAAAATTTCTCGTTCATGGATTTCACGTGATTTGTTATGTATTACTGCTTTATTACCATTGAATACACTTGGCGGATCTTTCAGTCTAAAAATCGTGCCTTCCCTATTATGGAAATTCCTCACGGCAAATTTTTCAGGCAATTTCGAATATTTTCTGTTAATGTGACAGCATTAGGAACATAATCAATGCAACGCTTTCCATGAAGCGCTTTTCCTGGTACGTGCTATACTGAGATATAGGATATGCCATTCAATTTAATCATTTTTCAATTTTATTCAATGTGTGAACACTGAATTTATTCATTACCAGGAATGAATGAAGCAACATTGATCCTGCTTTGACCATGCAAGATAAATTCCAAAACTGTTTATTGCTTTAGCATGCATAAGCAAGTAGAATTTGGAGTATCCTATCTCTGCAACAGGGCTTCGAAGCTCTCCCACAGAAAGCGTCATTCTACCTCCTGTACAATTATAGATATCTAGACATCCTTGCCGTAACCATGGAATCCTAGATATATAACACCTGGACTGAAAGCTGAAATTCATTTATACACTAGACGTCCGAAATTGGAAAGATTCCTTGGCTATTGGTCATATTTTTTTTCTTTGAAAAGAGCCAAATTCTAGTGTTGGATTGATTTTTATTTACTTACGTTCGATTAATTTCAGCTATTATCAATAGCTATCTTCAGGAATAGATAACCATAGATAGCTGTAGATAATAGCTGAAATTAATCGAACGCAAGAGAATAAAAATCAATCCAACACTAGAATTTGGCTCTTTTCAAAGAAAAAAAAACTAGACGACCGGTTTGACTCAATAGCTGTGGATGGTGGAAAGCAATTAGTCAAGTGAAAACGAAGTGTCTAAGGAAAAATAAGTTGAAGTTTCTGGAAATTGGAAGAACATGGGGTTGCAACTAACTTATCATCGTTATCACTGAATATGGAATATTGACTATATCAAATGAAGCAAATGAATTAAAATGAACTTGACTATTGTCATCTCTTTTTAGTGGAAAGCTTTTTACTACTATATTCTTTTGGACAGTGAAAATACGAAATACTAACTAGTAACACTCATAAAATAGCCACGGTTGGTTTGATTTATCAAAGACAGGACAGACACCTTCCCATCTTGATTGCAAAAAATGCCGATGCATTTACAAAAGCAAAATCACTTCCTGGAACATCTAATGAATGTATGAAGATTAGAATGAAAGGTGTAGTGATAGGAAGTGATGAATTCAAATCCTCATATGTTGATTCGAAGATCGAGACATGGGTAAAAGACATTGAATATCTCAGTGATATAGCGTCTGAAGATCCACAATCTGAAGGCACAAAAGGTCTCTGTCACAGGATGACCTTTATGCAACAAGCAGTTGATAGCATCAGTAATAACTTTCAGAGGTTGGAAGAAGTTATATGTCAGAAATTCATCCTTTCAGAAATGCAGGTATGGAGGTCTGGGAAATGCTGATCCTTATATAACTTCAAAACGCGAGTGTAAGGTGAAAATTACAGAATGTTTGACAACTGTAATTTATGACCAGGAAATCAATCTGCTGATAGATAGGCTTGACAGAACGGAAATAACAGGTGCATCGCACATGTGAAAAGAGAAGAAGAAACTTTTTCCAATGAATAATACATGACTATATCATGAATCTTGATGCCGATGAGATGAAGGCATTGACTTTTGCGAAAGAGAAAGGCTCTAGTTCATGAGTAACATCATTACCCATAGATGCATTGGGATATTCTCTAAACAAAAGGAAATTCCAAGATGCAATCAAATAGCGCTACAACTGGCCGATTATCTTTCGACGAATTGTGTTTGTGGTGAGAAAAATGATTTAAATCATACTCTTAGCTGCAAAATTGGTGGTTTTGCCAATCTTCGGCACAATGTTACTTTTGACACGGAGAGTCTTTTTTGAGTGATGTCTGTAAAGATGTTCGCGTTGAGCCCAAATTATTACCAATTGAATCATATGACTTCATCAAAGGTGGTAATACTGACGACCAGGCGAGATTAGATAGTACTGCAAGAGGGGTGTTATAGAGAATGGGACGTCATTTATTTATGCAGGAATAACATTCTCCCTGCAACATTGTATAAAGAACACGAGAATGAAAAGATGCGGCAGTAGGAAGAGAGAATTTTGGAAGTAGGGAAAGGGACATTCACGCCTCTCGTATATTTCACAAATGATTGATCAGGTCCGTTGGCTAATTTACTTCACGAAAGAATTGCCTCTTTAATTTCTGCAAGAGAAATAAAGAGAGGTATGACCACAGAATTAGACAGGTCGTCTCTTCTTCCGTTTGACTAGAAGGGAAGCATTGGAACGTGCAACGTTATTGAAATGGCACAATCTGCTGACTAAATACCATAGCAATCGAACAATGAGCAGCCAGTTCAGCATTAAACACGCCAAATTGTGCAAAGTTTCTGTGACTGTTATCAACCGGATCACACAGCAAAGAGACACAGTCGATGTCAAGTTCTACAGAGAAGTTTGTGAACGTTTTTTCATGCGCCTGCTAACTTTTTTAAAAATGATCGGAGGTCCCAACATTATCGAGAAAACTTTTGCGCAATGATCTGAATTCTTCGAATCTGAAGGAGTCGTGGCGATCGGAGCATTTTGAAGGAATTTAGAACAATCCGCAAGCGACGCACGACTATTTTTCCTATCTCTGCAAGGTATTAAAAATTTCTTTTTGCCCACTTATTAAGTTCCTGCATGTGCCATTTGTTTGAATCAGTTTGCACTTCTAGCAAAGTGACACAGATAAACAATCTAATTCTGTGGGTATGACCGCATCATGGCTTGGTAATACTGTTATCTCTCGAAGAATTATATTTGATTCGCTTTATGAGATGCACAACTCGCAGACTGGAATGACAACAGTAGCGGATCTTACAAAAAGTTCCAGGATGTGGGCCATACACGTATTAATCTGCTCGATTACCATCATCTTTGAAGAAGCTTCAAATTTAACTTTTCTCAACATTTTAACTTGCTCGATTGAAGAGTTCAAGCACCCAAGCATCTGATCTAATCGATTTAATAATTTCATCATTTTCGGGCATATTTGCAACCTAACCTCATGACCAAGTGAATTCTTCGATTTAAACGGATATCTGACCTTCATTGTAAAGTATAAAAATGCGAAAATTACTGAATCAGGAACAATGTCACAATTGTTCAATTTTGTTAAGTTGCATCGTCGACGATTACCGAAATAGTGAATCATCAAATATGTCTTTATCCTTGGAATATTTGATTAGTGGTGAAGTATATAAGTTAACTTTTGCATCTTAAAATTTCACCAAAATTTCGATGGAACTCTTTTTATAGAATCATACTCATTGATTTCTTATTATGATTCATAGAATCTATTCATTTGAATCGGCGTCTTTGAATTATGTCTACACCCAGATGTACCACGTTTTAGATGACCGATGTGGACTTTTTTAGCTGTTGTTGCTGAAACTTTTCTATAGACCACAAGCTTGCTCACTTCGTACTGTCCTACTGCTGTATTTCGTATTTTCACTGTCCAAAAGAATATAGTAGTAAAAAGCTTTCCACTAAAAAGCGATGACAATAGTCAAGTTCATTTTAATTCATTTACTTCATTTGATATAGTCAATATCCCATCGATATTGGAGCCTCAAGGACTGTGTCGAACTGACGGCAAAAGGCCAGATGGAGCAACGCTCATTCCTTGGGCCAAAGGACGCTCCCTTCTATGGGATTTTACTTGTACCGATACATTAGCGACGAGTAATCTTCCACTATCCCACCAAGAGCACGGTACTATCGCATCGAAGGCAGAGGAAAGGAAGAGAAAGAAATATGAAGAGCCAGCGGTGGATTATCACTTCTGCCCAATAGCTGTGGAAACCATGGGAGCCTTGGGACTGTGCGCTGACCACTTCATCAAGACCGTGGGACAGAAGATTGTTGCCGCAACTGGAAATGACCGTGCAACCGCCTTCTTGCGACAACGCATAAGCATGGCCATACAGCGTGGCAATGCCATCAGTGTGCTATCCTGTATGCCCAAGTACGATGGCCTTAATGAATTGAGTGCCCTAATATGACTTTCATTTATCTTTACTTTTTTTATGCTTCTTCATCGTCAGTGTAAAACTTTCCTTGAAATAAAAAAAAATATTCCATATTCAGTGATAACGACGATAAGTTAGTTGCAACCCCATGTTCTTCCGATTTCCAGAAACTTCAACTTATTTTTCCTTAGACACTTCGTTTTCACTTGACTAATTGCTTTCCACCATCGACAGCTATTGAGTCAAACCGGCCGTCTAGTGTATAAATGAATTTCAGCTTTCAGTCCAGGTGTTATATATCTAGGAGTCCATGCCGTAACCCAGGCAAACTTAGGCTGGTTTTTAACGCATTAAACTATGCCAGGTTATCTTTTCTTTGGAAAGACCCAAATTCTAGTGATAGATTGATTTAAATTTTCTTATGTTCGATTAATTTCAGCTATTATCTATAGCTATCCCCCCAAAAATTTTGTACATATTTTTTATGTTATTTGTAATTTTTGTACCGCTTGTATGCAGATGTGAATTTTTAAATCTTTTTCATGTCATAAAATCATTTCCTGAAGATAGCTATAGATAATAGCTGAAATTAATCGAACATTAGAAAATAAAAATCAATCCATCACTAGAATTTGGCTCTTTCCAAAGAAAAGAAAATTATGACCAATAGCCAAGGAATCTTTCCAATTTTATCTGACTCCTATGGAAAGAGGAGTACTTTGATCCTACGTAAATGTTTGAAAGAATTTATGACAATTGATACCTTACAACGAAAGAAGCAATTTTTCTAAGACTGCCTGCGAGAACAATTATTACCAAGATCACTTTGGTTTCGTTTACCAGCCAAACACAGAAACAACAAGAAATTAACTAAACTTATAACGAAAAAGTTGATCAGACTTGAAATATCTAACTAATATCGATAACGAAATGAACAAAACAAAATAAGCATTAGAAGTACGCTTCATGTGCTTACAATCAATTATAACAGACAAGGAAATTTTTGACAAAATCAATGATTTCATTATTCGTGGACGTCTAAATAGTTCAGACAAGGTTGAAAGCAGATTGAATGACCGACTCAATAGACTTCGCCACCTTTACGATATTCAAAGCAATAATCCACAAATGAAAGGAGATCACTTATGCCAAGATAATCGAAATATTTTGATAACAGACATGACCCAATCACTGTCTGAAGACGAAAAAACTCTTCTTGAAAAAGGTCCTAAGTTCTCATTAGCTGAACCAATAAATGACTCAACCATTGTTGACTTTAATGTGAACTTAAGTCGTCTTGCACATCAGTACAGATGGAAAAATCACCTTCAAGATAAACAGCTTACATCTGAAGACAATTATCCCCAAAGTACCCATGGCATACAACATTATCAATGCCCCCAAGAAATTATCAAGTCGAAGAAAAACTTAAACGAGCATACTATGGATGCAAAAGGATTGTGGAGAATCTGAAACCACAACCAAGATTTTCAAACATTGATACTCATGAAAGAGTCACCTTGAGAAATTTGAGAAACAAAAACCTAACAATGCTTCCCTCAGATAAAGGTTCTGAGTTTTGTGTTATATCAAATACAGCATACGATGAAGCTGGACTTAAGCATCTGAGTGATGAATCAACATATAAACTTATACCTCATATGACAGCAAAAACGATAGAAAAGCGCATTAATTCCTCCTGGAAATCGATAGCAAAAGACAATAAATATCCGACTTATATTGTTATCAGTTACTGCACAAACAACTCTTCTTTGCCGTACTTCTACCATCTTATCAAAACTCATAAGGATGGCAATGAATTGAAAATGCGACCGATTGTGTCAACCACTTCAGGACCTGCGACTAAATTGTCATGGTTACTTGCACGACTCTTCTTCCCACTACTTGACAAAGCTCCAGCCAATTTAAAATCCAGCATGCAACTTATCGAAAAGATAAAATCGATTAATCAGACCAACGAAAAGTATCCTTGCAGCTTCAATGTCGTCAACATATATACTTCAATTCCAATTTCCGATGCCATTCAAGCCCTAACTACCAAATTAGATGACTGCAGCATGAAACTGATTAATAGACTAACAATCGCACAAATTCAGCAGCTCCTTCAAGTTATCCTGAGAAATACGTATTTCCAATTCAAAACAAACATTTTTCTTCAAATAAAAGGCTTACCCATGGGATCTTCTCTATCCGATATCCTTGCCATCATCTTTATTGATAGTATTGAAACCACTGTTCTAAGACGAATGCGAGTGATGTATGATGCACCACTTTTCATGCGCTATGTCGATGACTGCTTAGCTGTCGTCCAGAACAAAGATCAAGCCATGATACTTCTTTAACATCTCAACTCACAAAATGAAAATATAAAATTCGAAATCGAGCTACCAAGTGAAAACAACAATCGCTTAAGTTTAAGTCTACTTGACTTTTCTGTTACTATGTATGCCTCCAATGAACCTATCTTTGAGTTTTACAGTAAACCAGCGAAGAAAAATCTTTTCATACAAGTAGTAAGTAAAACTCCACTTCTGGATAGCGCAAGATGGCCGCCATCGCTGACGTCCCCCCCCTCTGGCCGACCGTCGTGTAGCGCGCGGTGATGTGGTGTCTAGGTTGGCGTGGTGTGCCGGCCAGGTTGGCGTGGTGTGCCGGCCAGGTTGGGAGGGTGGACTGTCGTAGCTCACCTGAAAAAATCCTAAGTGTCAGAGTGGCTTTGTATGGGTAAAATTTTGAAAATTTTCCAAAGTGTGGAATTTCGACCTGGGACCGTCACCAAAACATTTTTCATCAAATTTCACTGACCCCCCCCCCGACAGCAATCTTCTAACTTTGGTTCTAGTGAACGGATTTTGTTCGTTCGAGTTGCATTGGAAAGAGGATGAAAAACTGCTCGACAACATTTTTTTTGTTGCGAGTCAATCGGACCAGCCGTTCAAAAGTTAGAGCGGTTACAAGATTTTAGGTCGGAGCTCGCTCACCTGAAAAATCCTAAGTGTCAGAGTGGCTTTGTATGGGTAAAATTTTGAAAATTTTCCAAAGTGTGGAATTTCGACCTGGGACCGTCACCAAAACATTTTTCATCAAATTTCACTGACCTCCCCCCCCGGCACCGATCTTCCAACTTTGGTTCTAGAGATCGTAGAAAGTCGTGCAATAGCTCGTTTGAAAGCTAAGAGTGAGACAAATTCACTGAAAGAATTGGCTTGTTCCTATCTGTCTTCGTTAAGATGTGAGACGCCATTTAAGATTTAGGAGATTGACGAAAAACGACAGAGTTAGAATTTCCCAAGAAACAGCTCCAGCGGGCGCATGAAGGCTCGGATTGGTAAACGGAGGCCAGATTTGGAATCAGCTTGATGTTATTGTCCAATGAGGATCATCATCCAATGAGAATCAAGCATTTCAATATAAATAGCGAGCCTTCCACAGTGAGAATCATTCCATCGTTGAATCGCACGAGTGACGGACGCACATTTCCTCTCTCTAGTTCCCTATTCTATTATCCAACTAAAATGGTAAGTCGCTACTTTCCTCCCTCCCTTGAACGTAAACTTAATACAATCTTTTCCATTTTTAGGCATCTACTCCATCTGCTGCGCTAGTAGGACAAAATGGCGGTCAAACATTACAAAGTTCGCTACGATCAGATCATCTACAACTGAGGCCAGTGGAAGAAACAACCAAGGTACATAATGCTACACCGCTACAGCGTAAATTTAAACAAGTCTTGCGTTATGACGATCATGGCGTAGTACTCCAAACGGGAATGCTCCCTTCCACGGATGTCAAGATAATGCACAATCAGTATGGGGACTACATACTGATCCCCGTGAGTCCGTACATTCGCCACCAACTTGATATTATTGAGGAGTACGTGACATTAAATATGGACATTCCTACTCCTCTTGCTCAAGAGTGGAAGGCGAGAGATGACAAGGATACTCCCTATAGAAAGATTTGGGATGGTAATCACATTTGCCTACTGGTATCACATTGGTGCACTTACTATAAGAAGGAGGGAGATCATTCAACACCCATCACATGCGACGAGCTCGGAGAAGGTACTTGGGATATCCTTTTCAAAGTGAATGGGCTATATTATGGTCGGCATAAGGATAATAAAATAGCCTCTCTCCATGCATATGGAATCCATCCTATATATTCCAAAACCACCCAACGTGGACGACATAATTGATCAAATCCTTAACAGCAGTGGTACGAAGCGCAAGTCGGAGAAGAATGCTACATCAAAACGCAAATCAAAGAAGGAGAATTACTAGTCCTTTACTAACTCTACGCTATGACAATTCGCTTATGTGCTTTGAGTGTCGTAGACGTGGTCTTATTAGATACATTTTACTTCTTCGTTGCCATCATATCATTTGTGTATTTTGTCGTGAAAAGCATCGATGTAATTCTTCATTTTGTAATATGTTATAGAACGTTTCCTTAGATGTGTAAATTTCCGTTTTAGGCTTCTATCATCATTTTTATAGATTTTGAGGGTGAACCTGTACAGGAGCTCAGTGCTATTGCTATGAACAATTGGACATATCAGATTGTCAGTGTCTATCATCAACATGCCAACTGCAATCCCAATTTTGATCAATGGGCGAGAAAACACATTCATGGACTTAATCTGAAATATTTGCAAGACTATGGCTTTTCTTGTGAGAGTGCTCTTCTTATTGACTTTAAACGATGGTTAGCTGCTTTCAATGTTATACGCATCTTTTGTAATAATCCTGGTAAGGAGAGGAAAGTATTTCCTAATTTAATCATTGATGATATTTTGCTCCCACCTTGGGATAGTAGAGTGAATCAACATTATCATGAAGTCACGAAACGTTTTAAGGATTTGTCTGCTCCTATTTTGTCTGTTCGTTGTAGTAGCTACGTTCATAACCAATGCTTCTTTCCTCCTTACCTCAGCACTGTCAAAGTCCTGTATGGTTATCATTGCTCGCTGTATGATAGTTACCAGCTGTATCTATTTTATCTCTTTCAAACCATTGATTTATAATGCATGCTTGTTACCATTATTCAATAAATGTTACTATGAGAAGAGTTGTTTTCATGCAATGGATGGGTTAGTTAAAGGGTGATCATGTCTTTCTCAAACGACTGCGGAACATTACATTTTCATAGGCAAAGTTTAAAAGGAGCTGTTCAAGATTATGTGATAAATTTTCATAAAGATGAGACCGACATCGAAGCAGTGGTCGATGATGGTAGCACTCTATTTCTAGAGTTAATGAATACATTCTCTGATAGCATTGTCATGGCGCGATTAGTTGCGAAAATTAAGTTTAGTCATTTTGGAAAGGAAGAGGTGGAAAGTCGCTCTTTCCATTTTGCTTCTTATTCAATGGAAGTGGTAGATCACCCCGAAGAATTTTTTAAAAGACATATGATATAAATTGCTGAACGTCTTAACGCATTTAACCATCATGGTAGCAGTCTAGTGATTGAAGCGATTTCAGATATTCACATTCAACTTTCCATAAAGAAAAATTGAAAATGCAGTGGTACTTGATTGTAGCACAACTGGTTTTCGAGCTATGTCTGCTCACTCTCGAAGTATATTCCTTCTGTACATGTGTCTATTATTTAGAAAAGGCTAGCAAATTCATATCTTCAAAAAGACTTGCTATAGACATCAGTAACGGTGAAACTATGTGTTGTGATGTATGTAAGCGAAAGGATGGAAATGAAAAGCGCATCTTCAAGAGATGTAAGCATGCTTTTTGTCAACGCTGTTTCATACGTAATTGCATTCAACTTTGCAAATGCAACCACTGTGACATTGCTCGTTTCGAGTGTCACTTATGTCGCAATAGTTAGTACCTATGCAAATGTGGTAAAGATAGGTTTTAGCAAAGACTAACACGGAAAATGGCGAAACGTAAAAGTCAAAAGTTTTCTTCAGCCATTCAAGCTCTCCGACGAATGAAAGCAAATCAGCGATACAATGCTATACGATATGCCAACGATAAATTCATTCATGAAATTATTTCTAATGTCAGAAAGTTGAGGACGAAGAAATTAGCACCAAAACAACGAAAGTTACTTAAGCGATATGCTACGAAATTGCGTTTCATCTCCAATCCTAAAGTCACCCTTCAAAGAAAGAGGAAAACTCTAACACAAAAGGGCGGTTTCCTTTCAGCAATACTTCCAATGATAGCTCCTGTAGCGGGCAACCTATTGGGAAATATCTTTGGCTCTAAGCGTTAATTATGCAAATGCTGAATCTCAAAGTAATAAAATGGATTTCAGACTTCAATGTGATAAAGTTCTGACTGTATCAGGTCCATCTCATGCAGGTAAAACTGTTTTCACGCTGAATTTATTGGATAAAAGAAGGGAGTTGTTTAAGGAACCTATCAATCGAGTGATTTGGTGTTATGGTATTTATCAACCGTCGTTGTTTCAGGAATTGCAAAGTCGCAACTTTATTCGACATGAAGGAATTATTCCAGTGGATAAACTTCAGTCTAATGATGTCGTTGTATTGGATGATTTATTAAAAGAAAGTAAGAATTCAAAAGATGTTACAGATATGTTCACTCGTGCAGCACCTCATAAAAGGTGTTTTATCATCTATATCACACAAAATTTGTTTCCTGATGGAAAAGAAGCTCGTACACGAAACCTGAATACACACTATTATGCTATTTTCAAGAATCCGCGAGATAAAAGTCAATTTGAAATTTTAGCGCGACAAGTTGCACCCAGAGGATCAAAAGCCTTAATTGAAATTTTTCAAGCAGCTACTGAAAAACCATACGGTTACTTATTCATTGACTTTACGCAAGAGTGTCCGGAAGAATTTAGATTTCGAAGTGATATTTTGAAAACTCCCATGATTATCTACAAACTATGAGTTCTTATTCTCGCATGATTGTTATTCCTCAGGATGAATATGTACAATTGACTGCCATGCAGCAAGTAAAGCAACCTCTTGCAAATCAAATGTATAGGAAAGAAATAGATTATCAGCAAAATGTTCACATCAAAGATCCACATCGTGCTGTATTATTACAATCGGAAACTGTTTAGCAATTGAAAAACTTGAAGAATAAGATGCGTGACTCTGTATCGACTGCTACACCTTTAGCATCTCGCGCACATGCCATATCTCTTTTCAACAGTATTGAGCCCCATCTCAATGTAAATGATAGAGGAGAAATCATTACAGATGAAAATAAAGTGATTGATGCTTCACGTTATGAAGACTTGATTCAGTATGCGACACGTAGAAAGCGCCGTCAAGGCTATGTTCCACCTGGTTGGTCATACTTTCTTAAACTATTGAAAAAGCATAATGTGCCAAAATTTGCTTTAAATAATGAGACATTGAAAGAACTTGATTCAACAGTGGCTACTGCTCCAATGCTTCAGACGATGAAAATGCCAACAAATTGGTTTAAGACGTCACCTGCTACATCCCCTCCCACACTCACTAAGCAAACAAGAGGAAGAACTCGACGTAGATCTACATCACCACTAAAACTAGTAAAAGGAAAACGTAAAACAGCTCCTCCTAGGAAATACATGTTCTCAGACTATTAATATGAAACAGATGTGTTGCTTGCCATGTAATGAGCCGCCAGAGGTGAATGTCGTTGTCACTTGCACTTGCTGCGCCAGCTCTCACAATGAAACCCCTAAGCAATGTGAACACGATCGCAAAACCGCTAAAGCTAAATGCTGCAGTTGTTGTAAATGTAGAAAGGCAAGAAAACGAAAGGATGAGAAGGAGAAAAAAGAGTCAGTCGTCATCGACTGAACGTTTGAAGTCAATCTATTATGATGTAAAACATCCGGCAGGATTTGCATCTATCAAGAAATTATCAAAAGCGAGTGGTCTTCCACAATCACAAGTGAAACGATGATTAAAGGGTCAGGCTACCTATACACTCCACAAACAAGCGAAAAAGAAGTACCGCACCCGCCATTATATTGTTCATGACATCGATGAACAGTGGCAAGCAGATTTGTGTGATGTTGCCTCCATTTCAAAACATAACTCGGGTAATAGTTTTATTTTAACCGTCATTGATATTTTCTCGCGTTATGCGTGGGCTCAACCTTTAAAAACTAAAGAAGGGAATGGAGTAGCAAAAGCATTCCAAACAATTTTTCGAGAAGGTCGCATTCCAAAAGAATTCAGAGTGATCAAGGAAAAGAGTTTGAAAATCAGCATGTGAGAAGATTATTTGAGAGGCATGACATTGAGTTGTTTAGTGTAAAGAGTGCTTATAAAGCTGCACTCGTTGAACGTTTTAATCGCACATTAAAAAATCGCTTGTGGCGACATTTTACTGCCAACTTGACACAAAATTGGACAAAGGTTCTACAAGATACACTCCATGCCTACAATCACTCTATCCATCGTTCTATTGGACTCAGACCAGTAGATGTAAATGCTGACAATGTAGATAAAGTGCGCGAATCATTCCAACGTAAACGCACTCATGTGAAAAGTGATGTGAAAATTGGCGATAAAGTTCGTATCTCAAAAGTGAAAAGTGTTTTTGCTAAAGGGTGCCTTCCGAATTGGACAGAGGAGGTATTTACAGTATCAAGGATTAATCAAAAAGACTCTCCCACCACCTACAAGTTGAAAGATTACGATAATGAAGAAATTGAGGGTAGCTTTTACCGCGATGAGATTGAGGTAGTCACTGAAAGTGAAACATATTTGGTAGAGAAAATCATTCGATGTAAAAAACGGCAAGGTGAAGAATGGTGTCTTGTTAAATGGACTGGTTATCCTTCAAGTATGAACTCTTGGATGCGTCGTGCTGACATCTTTCATCTAAGTGATCGACAGTGATTCATGCAAAGTTGTTACTAACAATGTTTAGGATTTGAGCTATGAATCCAACTGCCTCATTTTATTCACGACCCTCCTATGTAAGTGGTGGAGGACAAATTTACATCGGCTCTCGCCGCCAACGTGGAGGTAGCATACTTGGTGCACTGAAATCTGTTGTAGCACCTCTCATATCCAATGTTGGTAGATCTTTAAAACGAAATGTTTTAAGTAATGCCGTTGGCTTTGCTGGTGATGTTGCTAGTGATCTTTCCAGAGGTAGAAGTTTTAAGAGCAGCTTGTTGAATCGTGGGAAGGAACGCGGTTTAAAAACATTGAAGCAGACCTTTGCTGGTGTTACTCAAGGAAAGAAATCACCTAAACGAATGAATAAAGGAAGGAGGAAACATCGCGGAGCTGGTAAGGTGCGATCTTCAGTCAAAAGGCATTCACGCAAACGTCGCAGAGGCTCTAATCATTCATCAGGCGCTAAACGACGACGCTGCTATAACTTCTAATCATGGAGTGTAAAACTTCCGGTTTTTGTTTGTTCGATCAACAAGCCATACAGACAGATATTCTTAGTTCAAGTATTGTAGATTATCATCCTCGAACAGCTGAGAATGCTGGCCCCATTGAATTTGTTATTCCTGGTGGTAGTGATGACTACATAGATTTGAGTTATGCGATGCTTGATTTGAGGTTTAGAATTCAGCAAGCAGATGGAACTGCTATTGACGATGCACATAAAGTTGGACTGAACAATTTACCATTGACTACATTACTTCGCGATGTTTCTCTAACGATTGGAGAGCAGCAGATGGAAGGTGGTCAAAGCGATTATCCCTATAAATCATATTTCAATCATGTATCACAGTTTCATCCAGCAGCACAGAAAAGTCATATGGAAGCCATGGGATGGTACAGAGATGAAGCAGGAAAATTTGATGTTGAAACAAACAGTGGCTTTGTAAAGCGATCTGCTATGATTAAAGATAGTAAAGTATGTCAGCTATATGGTCCGCTGAATTTAGACTTCTTTAGACAGTCAAAGTTTTACTCTGTAATACCAGCATGCGACTCAAGCTGACATTGAATAAGCCTGAATTTGCGCTGAATGCATTTGGTAAAGTTGACAATTTTAGAATTCATGTGGAAGATATTGCACTTTACATTCGTCGAGCAGTACCGAATCCAAGTGTCATTAGAGGGCATGCTGAAGGCCTTAACCGCCAAAATGCCATTTACCCCGTTCAGCATACAAAGCTTCTCACCTTTACAATTCCGAAAGATCAAAAGAGTTTCATGAAAGATGGTCTCTTTCCATCGGAAGCACCGAAGCTCCTCATGGTGGCAATGGTTGAAAATGATGCATTTAATGGTAATATAAAGAAGAATCCTTTCAATTTTAAACACAATCAGTTAAGTGAAATTGCTTTACGTGTAAATGGTGTGAGTCATCCTGGTCCACCCTACAAACCAGATTTTGCTGCGGATCAATTTATGCGCAGTTATGTTGATTTTATGAATGTCTTTGGCTTTTACAATACGGATGACACCAACGGACTGACTATGAAAGAGTTTAAGAGTGGATATACTATTTATGCATTTGATTTGACTGCTGACAGCGATATTAGTGCACCCTATCGTCAAGCTAACGTTCCTCATAATATTCGTTTGGATTTGACGTTCAAAAGAACACTACCTGAGACGATCAATGTATTAATTTATGCAGTCTTCGATTCAAATATTGAAATTACAAAGTATCGTGACGTGATTCTTCAGTATAATCGTTAATGAGTTGGTTGACTGCTGACGATATTATGACTAAAGTGCAGCGTAATGCAGACGAAGCGACGTTGAAAGCTTTCGATAATGTCTATTCACTCGATACCTTACCACCTGCAGTAAATCACTATCCCATCTTTATTGTGCTAAACACTCATTCGCAGAATTTAGGCGGTGAGCATTGGAAAGCGATCTTTATTGGAGAAGACCGACGTGGTGAACTATTTGACTCTCTTGCTCAACCTCCAAATATACCAACACAGCAGTGGTTGAGAAAACATACGCGTCAATATCAGCGAAATGAACGCATACTACAACATCCACTTTCATCAACGTGTGGTGCTTTTGTACTGTACTTCATCTTAAAACGTTTACATGTATCTCGATTTGCATCTATTATTCAAAACTTTTCATGTAATCCATCCTCTAATGAAAAAATGATTTGTAAGTTCTATCATGATTTGAAATAAAAACATCATGTTGGAAAAATTGTTTTTTATTTTACAATCCGCTGGGTACGTACATACTCAATGAGATAGTCTAGGATCACATTTGCTTGTACATGAGATTTTAGTCCAGTAATGATCACTTTACTATTATGAAAGAATGCCACATGCACAGGTAACCAACAACTAATGAGAGCTGCAGGAAAAAGTTCGGGTTCATAACACAAATTGTAACTGCTGGTACGAATCTTCAAAAATGATAGACTGTCACTCAATTGAGTAGAGATCACCATATTGTCCACAGTCAGATTCGACATCACACACCTCTCCCTCTTCCATATCCGACGTAGTATTCTTTGTAGCTCTAAGCGCATTGACTGCGCCGATGAATGAGAAAGGGCGCCGAGAATCTGTACAGTCCCATTTGGGAAGAGTTGAAGATTCCGTGAATTGTTCATCTTCACCACTAACATTTGAGGACGGCCCGGATAATACTTGCTGTTTGGAAGGTGTTGGTGTAATGTGGTGAGATCGATTTTGGTGTAGAGTCTGAAGCGACGGAGAATGTTGACGATGGTGTAGCGATGGCGCTTCATGATGAAAGAATGAGTAAATTGAGCGATGTACCTTCCTTTTATACTTTTCCCAACTACCTTGATGAAATGTGAAGTTAGTATGAAGTTGGGAATGATAGAGTTGAATTCGCCGATTGTTGACGCGCAGCCAGATGCGATTTCCAATACGTGAATGTCTTTTCATATAGAAGTATTTCAAATCCTTCATGATATGATGTAGAGATTGAAAATGACGATAAGATAAAGCAAACTCTCTTCTCACATTTCCAGTTGAATCTTTGAAATAGACGTTTCGATCATGATCCGTTTCAATACGTTGTAGGGAATCTAATTTCCAACTCATGGTGCGTGGTAATCATGTCTGATTAAGATTTGCATAGTAGGGCGATGAACTCACGACGAATAAATGTCATGATGGAGCGATGTATGTATCTTCTATACTTCTCCCAATTGTATTTGCGAAATGAGAAACAGTTTGCGGAATGAGAATGGCAGATTTGAATTTCATTTCTGTAATGTTGAAGCCAAACTTGATCACCCAAGGAGATGAATCTTAATGTTTCAAAATATTCCAAATCCCTCATGATATCATTGAGGTTGACAAATTGTCGCCATGTTAATGTAATACCTCTTGCAGTATGACCATGAGAATTTTTGAAATGTACGTTTCCATCACGATCAACTCTGATATATTGTAGAGAGTCCAAAATCCAAGTCTTCATGATGTTATGCAAAGTCGCAGATCAGCAATATAAAAATGTCGTTTTATCATATTTTGCTTAGCAATGCGGCCGCAAATAGATTTGCTAGTAATCGAGCCGCACTCTTTTCTACTCCCATTGATCATACACAACAGCTAAATGGGAATTGGGAAGTGGGTGTCACTCAACTTGTTTATAGCAACTGTGTCTATACTTTTGATCATGAGGTGATGACTATTAATATGAGACGTACAGCTGCTTACCAATGTGAAAAGGGCTGCCGAGTATACATTCCACAGTGGCCAAAGAAAGATCTCTTATTATGTAAAAAGTTTATATATGATTTCCTGAATAAAGCGTGTAAACATATTGTCCAATTTACTCCGCACAATGATGATTATACTTATATACATCATGTAGTTGAGAAAGATTGGATTGTTGGTTTAAGTCCAAGTTTAAGAAATGATTTAGGCTACCTCGCTAGCGCCTTGACAAGCCATGATAATTTTAACGTTAATTGCCACATAAGTGGTCATAAACAGTTAATATATCGAGAGGAAGCTTATTATGTAGATCTTATTCCAAAAAATGAGAAGACGTTGGTGAAGAAGATTGTGATTAAGCCAAGGAAGACAAACATGACTCCTGAAACATTATTGAAGAAATTTAATTATCTCCTTCGAGTTGATGGTAAACAAGTGGCAACATTGACTTATATTAAATCATCTAATCATATTGCAATAAGCAAATTAAATGATGATGATCTAGTATTAGTTTGTTCAAAAGATTTTCATCAGTTCTTGCGACATCATTCTGCAGCTGTTCATGGAAAATTTAATATGCAACATTTACCATGTGAAAGGTCAAATCAATTTGATACAGAATGGAGCGTATCTTTATACAGAAAGTGTGTAGAGCCTTTAGGTGGTATCTTACATGAAACAAGAGTGTTGATGCCTCGCATCATTACTTCAGTTAAATTGGTTGTAGATTATTTAAATGAAGTGATTAATGAGCAACATATTTCATTTTCTGAAAAAGAAGGTACTTTGTCTCTCACTATAAGTGGAAAAGGTATTGAACTAATTATGGATAAAACTCTAATGGACATTTTGGGTTTTGATCAAAATATCTTTAAAAGTGGTACTGTAACCAAAGCTAGCGCAGACATGTCGCTATCGCGTCGTATTAACTATTTTCAGATATATTCCAATATTGGTGAAGATGTACGTGTGGGAGATGTTGAAGCTCCATTGCTAGCAATGATACCATACCAGCCAAAAAGCTGCAGTATTTTATCTGAGCATACTTTCAAGAAAGTGCATTATACAAAGCTGAAATCAAACTACATCCCACAAATTGATATTGCCATTTATGACGATGCTGGTGCGTTGATTCCTTTTCGTAAAGATGCTGTGACAAGTATCACACTCCATTTTTGAATGAAGAGTTAATGCAAAAGTATGCTAATATATTTTTCCAATGTGAATAATATGGAAAGTGAAAATAAGGACTCGTTTCTAATCTACTTACCCAGTGATGCTTCTATGAATAAATTTCCCAAAAATAAACCATCAAACTATCGAGTAGAATTAAATCGCTCACTACATCTAGAAGGCGAATGGGAGGTGGGCGTTCCCATTATTTGCTATGGTAGCAATATTCAGAATCTGAATGATTTGGAAGAAATGATATTGACTCCTCGCACCCATGATGGAATAACGATGAATAATGCATTTCAGTTACCATACAATTCAACATCAGATGGAAAGTGGAACTATGAATGGATTCAGATAAAATCAGATTCTTATAAACCATTTGGGAATGAGAAAATTATTAAGGCATTCAACAGTGGTAATACTTCCATCATGAAGAATAAAAATCAGAAAGCTTATGAGTTTACTATCTATCATTGGAGTGGGAGACAGTTCCTCCGCTTTCATTCTTTTACTAAAGGTCTTACGCTGAGGTTGGATAGTGAATTCTATCCACATCTTGGTTTTGGTCATGGACTACATCTAACGTCAATTGCTACTGCAAATGTTAAAAAAGTTTATTCAAATCGAATCAACGAATTTCATTATAGATTTAAAATATTTGACGAAGATGTTGTAGAATGCGAAGAACGCATCATTTTGAAAAAGCGTGGTGTTCAACCTTTATCACTTATTGAGTTAGTAAAACGATGGAATGAGACTGTGGGTAAGAAGTATGGAGAGAAAATTATGGCGGACAAAAATAAGTTGGTTATTCAGAAATAAAATGACAAACTTACAGTTTATTTCTCTCCAACCTTGCGTCATTTTGTAAGACATTATACACCTATTATTGGAAGCGGTGTGGTGTATGGTTCTCATGAATATCACACTAAAGCTGATTCAGTTAATGATGAATGGTGGGTGGACATCTATGGCGATAGCATCAAGAAAATTTACCAGTCTTATGAAGAATCTAAAGTTGCTATCAATAAAATGCCGCGTCTATATCATACAGTTGAAAGCTTCATTCATGTAGTAAATCCTTATATACAACAGAAGTTGAAGCATGTGATGATAAGTAAATATGATATAAAGACACACCACATTTCGTTTTCAATTGAAAATCAGCGCGTTGTTCTGAAACTGGGTGATGACATTCAATGTCAATTGAGTAAAAATTTGAAAAAACTCTTTGGTTTTTCAATGCTACAAACTGTGTTTGCTGCTGCGCATACGATTGGTATAGAAACACCAATGACACTTGATAAACATGAACAGCAACTTTACATTCAAAGTGATTTGATTCTACCTATTTCTGTTGGTGAGAAAAAAGAATGCATTTTACGTGATTTCATTCATGATAAAGACGCTTCATATGGAATAGTCGAGAAGATGTTTGAATCTATTTTCTATCATCCCGTCGTCAAACAAACTATACCGTCTATTGCTATCAAAATTACCAATGGTTTACAAGAGTGCATCCATGTGAAAGATACTAAATCCCTCGTAACTTTAGTGTTTCGGAAAACAAAGTGAAGTCATTGTCATATGTTTATTGAAATAAAAATATGTATATGAAAAGTCTTTTCACAGATATAGGGGGAATGGGCTGACTGTAGGCATATATTCACAAGGAAGAAACGATCTCATGCGATACATAAAACAACCATGTATATCTACAAAAACAACATCAAAATACTGAGTTAAAGTTGATTATGTCAATACATCTCCTGAATGTGGTAGCGTGAGTTTTATTCTTTTGGGTGGAGGTATGTTTGTGTCAGGATGTCCATGTGGAAGAGATGTGTTATGTCCTATCCAACACCTCTTATCCTCCCATGCTAAAAGTGCTCGTTTCTTGAACGTGTACGTTTTCACAGTATGAACTTGAGATTTTAAGATTGTCATATTGACAAACGTTATATTTTTTTTTATAGGCCTTCTTATAGGACCGATGTTTCATTTTATGAACAATGGATTTTGATATACCTTTAGCACGCTTAATACTATCTGCACATTCTTTTAATTTCATGGAATACATTTTAGGACGGAGGAGAATCATTTCATCTATTTTCTTTCCTGCTGTTTCATCCTTAAAACAACCAAGTTTGGCTTTATTCTGTATGGAATAGAGTGGATGAGTCGGATTGTAGTTAGATGTGTCGAAATATTTTTCTAATGACTTAGCTACTTCATTAAAATTTAAATCTTTTTGAGTGGTAATTCCTAAAAAGAAACTATCTGTATCACCACCCAGCAAGCGAACCTCTTTTACGAGAGGGCATGGTTTTAATATTTTGTAGAAGAGTTGATACATTTCAAGCTTGGAATAATCTAAAACGGCTTGCTCAATATAGATGGGTTTGCACAACTCAACTTCTGATTTTATCATTTTAACACCTACAAGATCCTCATCGATGATGTCTTTATCAATGAAAAGAGGTGATGAGGTCAATTTGTGATATTTTTGTTCATCAACGACTAGTTTGTAATTCATACGTTTTCTAACATCCTCCATGGTCTTTCCGAATAGACTGTTATTCTTATATTTATAAAAATCTTTTTCAAAATTATTTTGGGCGGGTGCACGTTTTTGACTGTTACTATCTATGTAGGGTTTGAGGAAGGCTTTCTGTCTAAATTTGATAATGCGGTGAACTGACTTTAGAAGCATGCCCATTTCTAAATAGAATTTTAATATGCAGAAGTGTACGAGATAATTTTTCTTATCATATTGGGTGAGTAAAAGTTTGCGGCATGGTTTATACCTTGGCTGTCCACACTCTATTAAGTTATTATGAAATTGTGACATGAATGGTGAAAACATATCTTCAGTCACTTCACCAAATTCAGGTGCGAGTGGGAAATCAGCGGTTTTATTTTTAATGCTATTTGGATAAATCAAATCCACTTCAAAATAATATCCCCAATCACCTTCATCTGGAATCTTCAGTATGTTTGAAGGGTTGGAGTAATACTCAAGCTCATCTTGATTTAACCAACTAAACTCGGAATGAGGTAGTGGTTTAGACAGTGAACTGCCATATAAATTATTTTGGTCATAGTACTTTAGGTGGATATGATCATCACCTACTGTTTCAGATTTTATATGATGTTTATTTACAAATGTGAGACCACCGCGTATTCCGCGCTCAAATATATTATACATCTCCGGGTCTTGTAAGAGATGAATGGTCTCACCAGTCATTTTAAAGGCTGATTTAAAGGACATGGCTGGTAGACTGACAAAGTGGACAGGATCTAATTTGTCTTCTTCTAATGACACTCGTCGAAATTCCTGAAAGACATCAGCCAGCAAAATGACATCTAATTCTAAGTAAGCGGTCATATAATCGCCAAACGTTTTACAATCAAATTTTAACCATGCCTCTTGAGCATGTTCATAGTCCTCTACTGGACAATCTTCACCCGTCAAATCGTTTTTGAATTTGTCAATGGAAGGAAGGGTTGTTTCATTTAGTTTAGACATTGAGCTAAAATACGCATAAGGAAAGACTCCTTTGCGAGTGATTATTTCATCCGTTAAGTTTGGATAGTGTTTCTTCAAAGTTTGACTATGGGGAAGAAACTTGAGATTTCGAACGAGAGAAGCTAGTGACGCTGACATGAATTGAAATGAATCTAAAAATTTTATTTCGAAGAAGACAGTCTTATTTTCTTTAGTTTTATCTACTGGTACTTTTGCTGTCAGTGCCATGAATTTTTCTCTCGTTTGTGCTATTACATTAAACTGCCACGATTTCATCTGGCTCAACCCTCCTTTTATGAGCATATGACTGTCATAGCCCTTAAAGTTATGAAAAATGACGGGTAGTACACGACGTCTCAACCTAAGTGAAAAGTTACATTTGGAGCAGAGTGCGTTTCTAAATTTACCAGTGATGTGATCATGATCACGCACATTCTTAATTTTATCGTCATCAAACGTTTTATGACATTTAGGACAGGATGTGCAACTTTCAAATTTCTGTTTGTCTTCATCTGACATATGTAGTGATTTACGCTGCAATTGGGAATCATATGATTGTTGAAATTTAGCAGCTTTATCGAGAAATTCTAGAAATTTTGAAATGCAATCTTCACCTTGCCAAGTATGCATTTTGTTTTGTCTATTCCTAAAGTGGTCATGCCATACTTCATAGCAGGATATGGCTGCTTGCTTGTGGATGATATCATCAATGTAGCGTTCTATGTCTGCGTAAATGACACGCAGGGGACTTAATTCGTCACCATTATCCCTATGTGAAAATATTTTATCTTTGGGCATGCGTTCCATTTGTAATTTACCTCGCTTGCACCATTCATAGTGAGTTTCAAATTTATCTTTACTCCAAAAGGAGCGGATGCAGCGGTCGCATACAAAATGTTCACCTCTTTTAGAGTGCCCCAAGTGAGTGTACAAGCGAGAGATTTTGGGAATACCACAGTAGTGCCATTCCTCGCTATCATCTTGTTTTACTAATAAGAGGTTGACTACACGTTCATAACAAGTTGAACGTGAATTATAGCGGGCACCCTTCAACCCCTTCTCCCACACGTGAACGACAATTTTAATCTTATTATGTTTTTCGAACGTTTCTACATCTTTGATTTTCATGTTGTTACTATCACAACCTTCAAAGTCTAGTTCATCCTCCCACTGTCTATAGCTGTAGGTATGATTTCGATTCGCGTTGATATCATTATAGTGAAGGATGGATAGGACTGCATATTTGAAGCACTGTGATTTACAATCGACATTGATGACAGCTTTCTTATTATACAACGTTTTTGGTAGTTTAAATGTACCTCGAGCTGCATGACTTTCTAATAGTGAAGTTTTGAATATGGCTGAGTCCACACCATTAAAAATGAGAGCGCTGTCGCGTTGATTGAATTTATCTACATTTGATTTTAAACATTGAATGTGAAAATTTAGCAAAGACTCGCAGTCTACAACTTCGGTTGCGGAAGAGGAAGGAACATGAAACTGTATTCTCTCCGTCACTTGACCCGTTTGAAAATCTATCTTAATATATTTTAGTTTAAGGTAGATGAGCGCCTTCATTCTAAAATTGTCTAAATTGTTGAAGAGCTCTTCGATAATGTTTGAATTTTGAAGGAGCCACTCAGGAAAATCTACTATTTGAGTATTGGACTCCATGCAGTAGTCGCGTACTAAATTATTATGTGAAACATTAATGAGGGAGATGGTAGAGGTACCGTTGGTGTAGTGATCATTTGCATGCGTGTGTTGAAGTCTGTGCGAAGATCGCTGAAAGTGACTATCAAAAGAAAGAGGGCACAAATCGCAAGGAAAGGAGATGTCATCGTCAGAATCAACTTCACCTCCGGAGATTGACGCCGCTTTGCGTTGACACACACGTTGTTTGATGTGTCGAAGGAGACTGTGCTTCCTTGTAAACATATGTCCGCAGTCGGCACATTCCCACTCGTTGCCTTGTCGCGAGAGTCCTGAGCTGGAACTCACATCACCTGAAAGAGAAATCATTCTTTCATCTCTGTTCAAGTCTCAGTGTATTGTTACAACCTACCTTGACTCAACAACTCTAAACTTTCCTCGAGAAGGGAGGGTGTTGGTGATGAAGTTGATGCCTGAAATTGAGGAAGATGCTATTAGCCACACGTTTGAGGGAGATGAGTGAAGAAATTTTCAACTTACCATTTCAACGAAATTATGTTTAAGCTTGATACTTCAACAAGATAGAGACTTCACTCAAATAATGCGTCTCAAATTTGGAATTCACTTGTACGCCTCAAATAATAATAGAATTCGCTAGACAACAGTTCACTTATGCGTCTCAAAGACAGAGTGAAATGACACGAATGTCACTTTACATATATACTTTCATATTCATCATTCATTGGCTGTTCATTCTGATTGGTTGCTTGTTGATACTTAAGAATTAGAAAACATTTCAAAGTTATTATTCACAGTCAACATGACAAGCCCTCCGACAACATCAAACACAAAATTCTCTTCTCCATCCTCAACACCAAACGCTCCAACGAAGGTAGAGAAGGTGTTATTACCAGCGGACAACGAAGAGAGTGTATGTGAGAAGGAGTGTCCCGACTTAACAGGCGTGAGTTGGAAGTATCTCCAGTACGATACTGACGATGTGATGGAGATCACCAGCACGAAATTCCTCCACCAATTATGGGAGTGGTACACCCCTAACTCCCAGCCACGAACTATGGAGGAGTGGGAGTATATTGATAAAGTGAGGCTCGCAGTGGAAGAACGATTAAAGCAACTGAACTGTTTTTGTTATCTATGTGAAGCCAGACTCTGGGACGATATTGACGATGAAGACCTTTTGAAATACATGCCATAATAAATTTTTATTTCATATTATCTTTGCTTTCATACTGACTTACTTGAATGGGGCTTCAGTGGATGATTTAACCATGTATACATTTTCATTTGGAAATAGTAGCACGCTTAGTCTAACTTGTAAATCTTATAACATTTCATATGGGTGATGATGGTAGATGAAATAGTGTCAAATAAATTAAGATAGCTTACACTTCTGATACAGGGATAGTAATCGACTGCGATCCATGTGTAAAGAGCCTGTTAGACTACGGATGGGCTTAAGTGGATGATTTAACCATGTATACTTTTTCATTTGGAAATAGTAGCACGCTTAGTCTAACTTGTAAATCTTAAAACATTTCATATGGACGATAATGATAGACGAAATAGTGTCAAATAAAATTAAGATAGCTTACACTTCTGATACAGGGATAGCAATCGACTGCGATCCATGTGTAAAGAGCTTGTTAGACTACGGAAGAGAGAAGTGTGTTATGTTGCGTGTGGCGCGTGAGTGTCCTCCCATTTCATTCCATTCATCAATTCGTCTCATTGATAGAGACAGGTAGAACTCATGGTTCTCATAACGTATGCAATGGAAAGTTTTAGGCAACCTTCGACAGTTGGCTAAATGTCGCCCTGGCGCGAATGCATACTACGTTGAGACAGAGGCAATCACTTGCAAACATGACGCAGAGAGGTTAAACAAGATTGACCATTGCCGAATGTCCCTTGCGGTATACATAGCTACGGGTTTCACCGCCGCCCTTTACAGGAACGCCCGTCGAAAGGAAGTATTACACCGAACTTCATTTGCAACGTTCAAGTTGACTGATAGCAGATTCAACTTAATGATAGTATTCGCCAGTCCGAAGACTCCCCAGGGCAAACCGCGAGGAGGTTCTATCATGTCTTGCCCCATGGTGGCCCTTAAGAGAGCCGATGGTTCGTTCTCGGGGGTGTGAATTTGACTATTGGCTGGAATAGTCAATGGGTATGACGGTTAGGTTGTCATAGATCCTATACCGCCGAGGTCGTACTGGTGCATCTGGCACCTTTCGGATGCGGGTGGTATTTGGAGTCCACACCTCATCCGTCCAAACGATCCTCTTGATCTTCCCCTTCTTCTCATCCTCCTCATCCCACTCGTCGAGGATGACGAACTCGGGAATGGCGTTGTCTTCATCGGTGAAGACGGGAATGTTGTCGGCAGATGTCGCTTCCATCGTGACTTCAAATTTAATGAGAAGCGCTACAATCTTCTGGCTTATATAGGGTTTTCAACAATTAATTGCTCAACAGCGAATCAGAATGCTTCAGGGATAGCAATCGACTGCATAATGTTCAAGTTGACTGATAGGAGATTCAACTTAATGATAGTATTCGCCAGTCCGAAGACTCCCAGGGCAAACCGCGAGGAGTTTCTATCATGTCTTGCCCCATGGTGGCCCTTAAGAGAGCCGATGGTTCATTCTCGGGAGTAACGTCATCTTACACCCTACCAATTCTGCTGAGAGAGTCTTTGACTCTCTCTTTGGTAGCACTGTCGACTTCCACACTAACTGGTATATGGCTAAAAAGTGGAATGTAGCGCCATTCCGTTGGATTGACAGCAGTTGCTGTCATCGGATTGCCAATCCGAGCAAGATTATTAAAAACTCTGTCTTGCTCCTCTAGCCTGACAAACTGCTCAAATAAATTTCGCGGCCTTAACTGCGGTCCGCGAGGAGAGCTGACTTGACTGTTCGGCGTCTGCATGATTGAAATGAAATGAAATGAGAGGCAGTGGTTTATATACCCCTTTAACGCGACGCAACGTTCAAGTTGACTGATAGCAGATTCAACTTAATGATAGTATTCGCCAGTCCGAAGACTGCCCAGGGCAAACCGCGTGGAGGTTCTATCATGTCTTGCCCCTAGGTTGCCCTTAAGAGAGCCGATGGTTCGTTCTCGGGAGTGAATTGATGGGGTGGTGAAGGCGGGCAAAGATCTGCAATGAAAATGATATGTATTAGAATAGGATATACTATCTTATTTACTTTTTCACTTACCAAGTTAGTCATCCTTTGGCAGTCTTGCGCGTTTCCGAATCGAAAATTTGTGGAGATGGCCGCGCATTCGTAGGCTGGCGTGGAGGCATTTTTTCGTGGGATGACCATTGTAGCATAGGATGGACTCGTCGAGGCTTTGATTTACTAATACTTCGCCGGCCAAATGATTATCCCGAATAGGGATGTGAAATTCAAACAAACGATCCTCATTCACACGATTCCACTCATCCCTCATGCGCTCCAACTTCTCATACGCCTGCCTCTCATCTCCCCGCCGAGCCACAGTCCTCTCCAACTCAACATTCCTCGCTCTCAACACACTCATCTCCTTCATCATCTCCTCAAACTTCGCTTCTGCATCTCTGATTCTTCTCTCCGCAGCACTCGCCCTCTTCTCACACTCATCATTCTTCTCTTCCAACTCTCGCGTCTTTTTCTTCAAATCAGTCACACTACGCCTCATTCTAATATTTTCATCCGCTACCTCCTTCGACTTCAGTTCCTTCTTTTTCAACTCATCCAACTCCTTCACAACTTCATCCCTCACTTTCTTCAAACTCTCATACTTATTAACCAACAAATCATGCGCCATCTGCTGCGAAACATGCCTCTTCTCTTCATCCTTCAACCACCTCGCCGACTGCACACGAATCCCACCACTCTTCACTTTTGGGGAAGATGAGCTCTTCGGGGGGTCGGTGATGACGATGTTTGACACCTCCGACGACGAAGAGCTCAACTTCCTCACACGCTTCCTCACACGCTCCCTATCTAAATCCACATCATCACTCTCAAGCACTCTCTTTCGCTCAATCTCACCCTCCAACGACGCAACCGCTCTCGCCAACTCATCATTCTCAACAACATTCTCAACAACATTCTCAGCCTTACCCTCTCGCTCGATCGCCAACATTCGCTCCCTCTCTTCCACAATCAACTGCGTAAATCTCAAATCAGTCACTAAACCACCACTACAGTCAGCATGCACTCTGTAAAAACGCGCCTCATCCTCATCACCCTTCAGCACTCTACACTTCACGCATGCAACCCTATTCAAGATAATCATGTGGCCGGTGCCCGCCTTCTTGACATGAGCCTTGGCGTCCGCACTGCGATTAACTCGCCCACATGAGCACATTTTGATGTGATATTTACGATTTTTGTCGTTAGCCATGCCTGTTTTTATTGTTAACTGTAAGATAATGAAATTCGTATAAGTTTGGAATCATGTAGTACGGTCATATTCCTAAAGAGTGTAGTGAGTGGTACTCGATCCCGTCGACAGCCCGAAGGCCTTGTACTGATCACTAGGGAAGTGAGAGATCTTCCCCGATACCCGCTCTTTACAGCTGAAGACATCATTGTCACTGTCCCGAAGTGGTAACAGGAACGCCGAGTCAAAGGTAGTGATCAGTAGCTGGGATCTAACCCCTCAAAGCTGCCTTAGACTTAGTTAAATTTCAAATCTGATAGCAGATTTGAACTCACGATACTTGAAAACCTCAGTCTATATGTTAAAACTTTGAAAAAACTGAAAATTAAGAATTTTTAAAAAAATCCGCATTTTACTACTCATACTACTTTTAAAAAAATTTATCAGTAGTAAAGACACTATCAAACTCTATCATACAAACTTTGAGGTAAGAAGATAGCTTGCCTACTTCAAAAGATAGAGTCCTTTGAAACACCCGATAATGGGAGCTCAGAACGACGACCGTCGCTTACCTCGTCTTTCGATGAAGTGATCAGACTTACGTTGTCGGGGGTTTATATATGCTCGGAAGAAAACTTAAAATGGCTCTATCTCCGAAAGTATTCATCGTAGCGACATGCGGTTTGTTGCAAACGATTCGTCTCATCATTCTCTATCATATGACACCTAAACCATTCTCATATGACCACGGGAAATTGGTCCGTCAGCACATGTCCATGCAACATGCCACAAGTGAAAAATTCCTAAGTGTGAGAGCTCCAGTGTGGTGAAAATTTTGAAAAATTTAAAACTTCCGAATTTCGACCAGGGACCTTTACCAAAACATTTTTCATCAAATTTCACTGACCTCCCCCCCTCCCCCCCCCTCGTTCAGTGAAATTTGATGAAAAATGTTTTGGTGACGGTCCCAGGTCGAAATTCCACACTTTGGAAAATTTTCAAAATTTTACCCATACAAACCCACTCTGACACTTAGGATTTTTCAGGTGAGCGAGCTCCGACCTAAAATCTTGTAACCGCTCTAACTTTTGAACGGCTGGTCCGATTGACTCGCAACAAAAAATGTTGTCGAGCAGTTTTTCATCCTCTTTCCAATGCAACTCGAACGAACAAAATCCGTTCACTAGAACCAAAGTTAGAAGATTGCTGTCGGGGGGGGGGGAGGTCAGTGAAATTTGATGAAAAATGTTTTGGTGACGGTCCCAGGTCGAAATTCCACACTTTGGAAAATTTTCAAAATTTTACCCATACAAAGCCACTCTGACACTTAGGATTTTTTCAGGTGAGCTACGACAGTCCACCCTCCCAACCTGGCCGGCACACCACGCCAACCTAGACACCACATCACCGCGCGCTACACGACGGTCGGCCAGAGGGGGGGAGACGTCAGACTCGAAGCACCACGGCGGCCGACCACGACACTCTGCCGGTCCAGAGGGGGGGGACGTCAGCGATGGCGGCCATCTTGCGCTATCCAGAAGTGGAGTTTTACTTACTACTCATACATTATCGTTCACATCTTCCTCAAACTGCGAAACTGAATAACATTAGAAATGAAAAACAGAGAATATCAGAACGTTGCTCAAACGCTGAAACACATAAACAGCATGAGAATGATTTCAATAGAACTCTCCAACTCAATGGTTATCCTGATTCAATGATAAAAAAGACCAATAATAAGCGCAGAAAACGAAGTAAAGCAAATTTTGATGGCATATATTTTCCATTTCCGTATGTTTCTGAAAAGGCAGACAATCAGATCAAAATTGTATTTCATCGTGAAAATATAAACGTCAGAATCACAAGAAAAAACAAAACTCTGCGCATTGCATTGAAACAAAAAGTAACTGAACAAAACTGTACTCTTGAAAACTGTTCCATCAAAAACAACGGTCTATGTTTCCGAAAATGCGTCGTGTGTCAAATCTTATGTAAGAAATGCAAAACACCTACATCGGCAGTACAGTAAGATGCTTGCATATACGCTGTCGAGAGCATCTGACAAATAACAACTCATCGGTATATAAACTCATGAAAAATTGTAATGACTCCTCACAGACAATAACAACAACGATTCTATCCTCTGGTAAAGATCCCACCAATCTCCGATTACGTGAGGCATTTTATATAAATAAAATGAAACCGTCTATTAATGCCAAGCACGAGTTAGACAGCTATAGAGATTTCCTCTTTCGTTGACTCAGATGTTTTTTTACATATTTTCACATACCTTCTATGGTAATCAGATTTTTTAATTCACATCACATTTTCCTTCTTCTATGTCAGGTCATTTAGCAAAATCCTAATGGTACTATGTAACCCTTTACTACCTGCCGCATAGCTCCCATTCTTCCATACCGTCCCCAAACATTTTGTACATAGTTTTATATTATTTGTAATTTTTGTACCGCTTGTATGCAGATGTGAATTTTTAAATCTTTTTCATGTCATAAAATCATTTCCTGAAGATAGCTATAGATAATAGCTGAAATTAATCGAACGTTTGAGAATAAAAATCAATCCATCACTAGAATTTGGCTCTTTCCAAAGAAAAGAAAATTATGACCAATAGCCAGGGAATCTTTCCAATTTTATCTGACTCCTATGGAAAGAGGAGTACTTTGATCCTACGTAAATGTTTGAAAGAATTTATGACAATTGATACCTTACAACGAAAGAAGCAATTTTTCTAAGACTGCCTGCGAGAACAATTATTACCAAGATCACTTTGGTTTCGTTTACCAGCCAAACACAGAAACAACAAGAAATTAACTAAACTTATAACGAAAAAGTTGATCAGACTTGAAATATCTAACTAATATCGATAACGAAATGAACAAAACAAAATAAGCATTAGAAGTACGCTTCATGTGCTTACAATCAATTATAACAGACAAGGAAATTTGCAATTTATTACAAAATTATTTATAATTTTTGTACCGCTTGTATGCAGATGTGAATTTTTAAATCTTTTTCATGTCATAAAATCATTTCCTGAAGATAGCTATAGATAATAGCTGAAATTAATCGAACATTAGAAAATAAAAATCAATCCATCACTAGAATTTGGCTCTTTCCAAAGAAAAGAGAATTATGACCAATAGCCAAGGAATCTTTCCAATTTTATCTGACTCCTATGGAAAGAGGAGTACTTTGATCCTACGTAAATGTTTGAAAGAATTTATGACAATTGATACCTTACAACGAAAGAAACAATTTTTCTAAGACTGCCTGCGAGAACAATTATTACCAAGATCACTTTGGTTTCGTTTACCAGCCAAACACAGAAACAACAAGAAATTAACTAAACTTATAACGAAAAAGTTGATCAGACTTGAAATATCTAACTAATATCGATAACGAAATGAACAAAACAAAATAAGCATTAGAAGTACGCTTCATGTGCTTACAATCAATTATAACAGACAAGGAAATTTGTAATTTATTACAAAATTATTTATAATTTTTGTACCGCTTGTATGCAGATGTGAATTTTTAAATCTTTTTCATGTCATAAAATCATTTCCTGAAGATAGCTATAGATAATAGCTGAAATTAATCGAACATTAGAAAATAAAAATCAATCCATCACTAGAATTTGGCTCTTTCCAAAGAAAAGAGAATTATGACCAATAGCCAAGGAATCTTTTCAATTTTATGCCAGATTATCTTGTAGTGTATTTCTGCTATCTAAAGATTTGGTTAAATTTCATAGCCATCCCTATCCCTGGAAATCCGGGGCAGGTTAACAAAACATAGACATTTTTCTGTAATCAAAACTAATAATTTCTTGCAATTTCTATACATAGATGACTTAGTAGTCCCTGGATGAGCTCACACAAGGTGAGTAGATACAGGTGAGTAATAAAAATATGAAAGGTAGCTAGCTTCAAAATTCACAATTTCAGAATTCAAGGTTCAACGTTGTGTCATCAGGCTGATGAGTGGTCAGCATTTTCGGGTTTATATCCAAATCTGAACAGAAAGCAGTTGCCCTGAACGGTGAAATGCTTGCTACCATGTTTGTCACGAAGAAGCCACAACGGGAATTTAGAAGATGAGGAGTCACAATTCAATTCTTGTGCACCCAACCTTAAGCGCTTTTCTCCATATACACGTCTACGCAGTTAGGTCGGTGACCTGTAATTTTCTTGGACAATTGCATATTGTCTGACATAGAGAAAAATCATGCATTTGTTATTTGTTTATTTATGCATTAAATATGGTCCTCGTTCACGTTATATCTAAGGACATGCGCACAAGATACGAAGGTGAATAATACCAGTGAATAATGTTTTACTGCGCTGTACTTTCTGTATTTTATCCCGGGTAATATACCGGTCTACAAGCATGTATCTGACATTACCGCAAATGTACTACGAATTGAATTCAGTACCTACTATAAAGAATTTGCATGAATATCTCGAGAATATACATGTATATCAAAATGTTTATTCTTCATAGGCTTTCAAACAGAAAGAGAAAATACAAATGTGACTAAATTGATTTAGACTTTGTCAGTTGAAGTATAATGACTCAGATGTACATGTATGTACTCACAATGATCATACAACCACATAAGCAATGTCAAATGAATAATAACTAATATCTTACAGAAGTGTATCTACCTTAAGTGCAATCATACTACAGCTGATGCACAATAAATTCAAATCAATTTCATACAAAGAATATTGTAGCAGCATTTTTAGGAAATTTTAGGTTATTTTTTAACTGAAATCAAATAATCAGCACATGCTGAATAAGTGTAAATTGATATTAGGTCCTACCTGTCATTTCAATAATTCATACCACGGTTGCGGCGACCGCTTTGAGTCGAATAGATGATGTTGTGGTAATGTGCATCGGTTTATGCTGCCGACGCAAATAAATCACTGAACAATTCTTCAAATTTGATTCATCGAACAGGAAGTCAGACATGCCTTGGTTGTCCTTCATCTTGCGTGAAAGGAAATGCAATAAAATTAGAAATTCAAATCTCAACCTCTATGTGTTAACCGTCCCTGTTAACCTGCCCTGTAAACATAGAGATAATCTGGCATAGTTTAAAACGGATAGACGAGGATTTATTAAGATTTGCTGATATCTCGGTCAATTGTCATAGTGAACTGCGCTCGGGCTATGCCCTCGGGGCAGTTAACTAGATAATTGTCCTCGTTATTTCAGCAAATCTAAAAAATCCCCGTTTATCCATTACTTCAAGGTTGTCCTACATTAATTTTCTGCGCTAATGACTCAATAGCTTCCATGAACTTCAGTCATAACTTCTTTACATATCACTTTAATAATACATTAAATAACAATACATTTAATATACATTTTGATGAATATCAATTTATTTCGCACCAATATTTACTTGCATATCTAACTATTTGGCAGCTTGATATGCACCTTCATACATTATAAGAACCTAATAACTTAGGCAGGTTATGCGATTTTTAGATCAATCAAGTTCAGAACTTTTGCACGTTAGTAGTAGGCAAACCTCCACAATCAACACAGCGGCACCCCCTCGGGAGAGAGTCTTGGTCGGCCCTCCAGGTTGACTTGGGCGGCCGTCCAGGTTGACTTGGGCGGCCGACCAGGTTGGTAGATGTTGTAAAACGGCAGAGTTAACGGCGAATTTGGGATGTTTTGGACTCTAGCGTCTAAACGGCTGCTCCAATGGCAGATCTGAGACCAGATTTGGAATCAGCGTCAAATTCTGCATCAGTAGGGTGATTTCCAGCTCCATCGTAGAGAAAAAATGTTTGGGAATTCCCCCCCCCTCGGCAGCGTTGCTTCCAACTTTGGTTCTAGAGATCGTAGGAAGTCGTGCAATACCTCGTTTGAAAGCTAAGAGTGAGACAAATTCAGTGAAAGAAACGGCTTGTTCATATCTGTCTTCGTTTAGATGTGAGACGCCATTTAAGATTTGGGAAATTGGCAAAAAACGGCAGAGTTAACGGCGAATTTGGGATGTTTTGGACTCTAGCGTCTAAACGACTGCTCCAGTGGCAGATCTGAGACCAGATTTGGAATCAGCGTCAAATTCTGCATCAGTTGGTGATTTCCAGCTTAATCGGCGAGAAAAAATTTTCAACATTTTTCGGAAAAACGACAGAGTTAACGGCGAATTCGGGATGGTTTTGGGCTGTAGCGCCAAAACGAAGCATCGGAATTGAAAACGGAGGTCACATTCGGAATCTACGTGAAATTTTGGATTAGTAAGGTTGTTTCCAGCGAAATCGGAGAGAAAAAATGTTTGGGAATTCCCCCCCCTCGCCAGCGTTGCTTCCAACTTTGGTTCTAGAGATCGTAGAAAGTCGTGCAATAGCTTGTTTGAAACCTAAGAGTGAGACAAATTCAGTGAAAGAAACGGCTTGTTCATATCTGTCTTCGTTTAGATGTGAGACGCCATTTAAGATTTGGGAGATTGGCGAAAAACGACAGAGTTAGAATTTTACAAGAAACAGCTCCAGCGGGCGAACGAAGGCCAGTGGTAAACGGAGGCCAGATTTGGAATCAGCTTGATGTTATTGTTCAATGAGGATCATCATCCAATGAGAATCATGCATTTCTCTACAACTAATGAGACTTTAGAGTGACAATCATTCTATTTTTGAATCGCATAAGTGACGGACGCACGTTCTCTCAGCTCATCTATCCTACTTTTCAACTAGAATGGTAAGTCGGAAAACTTCCCTCCACCTCCTTTCATGAGTGCTTACCTAATCGCATCTTTCCGCTTTCAGGCTTCTACATCACTTACCAGACTAGATGCTGATGTCCAGACGGTGCAAGGTTCGCTACAATCAGGCCATCTACAGTTGAGACCGGTGGAGGAAACAACACAGGTACATAATCCTACACCCCTACAGCGTAAATTTAGACAAGGCATACGCTATTTCGATCATGCTATAGCACTGGAAACGGGAATGATCCCTTCCACAGACGTGAGTGTGAAGAGGAATCAGTATGGAGACTACGTCATCAGTCCTGTAGCTCCATACATACGTCGCCAGCTTGACATTATTGAAGAATTTGTGACACTAAATATGGATATCCCTACTCCCCTTGACGAAGTGTGGAGAGCGAGAGATGACAAAGATACACCATATAAAAAGATATGGGAAAGTGAAGGACTTTCTCCACCACTATCGCATTGGTGTTCTTACTATCGAAAGGATGGAGAACAAATAACATCCATCAGGTGTGAAGAGCTCGCAGAAGGCACTTGGAATATTCGTTTCACAATAAGCGGACTATATTATGGTTATCATAAGGATAATAAATTGGCCTCTATAGCAATGCATACTCAATCCATCCTATATATACCGAAGCAGCCAGATGTTAATAACATTATTGATGAAATCCTCAACGAGAGCGGTGGGAAGCACAAGTCAGAGAAGAATGTTGCCGGAAAACGCAAATCAAAGAAGGAGAATCGCTAATCCTTTCCTATCTCTACCTTATGACAATTCGCTTATGTGCTTTGAGTGTCGTAGACGTGGTCTTATCAGATACATTTTACTTCTTCGCTGTCATCATGTTATTTGTGTAGTTTGTCGTGAACAGCATAGTTGCACTTCTTCATACTGTAATACGTTATAGGATTTTTCATCCGATGAGTAAAACTATGTAATTTTCTTTTTAGTCATCCACCATCATTTTTATGGATTGTGAGGGTGAACCTGCACAGGAGCTCAGTGCTATTGCCATGGACGATTGCTCATATCAGATTGTTAGTGCTTATCGTCATGCCAAGTGTGATCCAAGGCTGATGGATGGGCGAGAAAACATATTCATGGACTTAATCAACAATATTTACAAGACTTTGGTCTTCCTAGTGAAAGTGCTCTTCATATTGACTTTAAAAGATGGCTAGCAGCCTTCAATGTTGTACGTATCTTTTGTAGTGATCCCTCCAAGGAGAGAAAGCTTTTCCTAATCTAGTCATTAATGATATTCTACTTCCACCTTGGGATAGTAGAGTTAATCAACACTATCATGAAGTTACGAAACGTTTCAAGGAGCTGAGTATTCCCATTTCAAATGTCCGTTGTAGTAGTTACATTCATAATCAATGTTCTTTTCCTGCTTGCCTCAACACTGCCAAAGTAAGGTTTGGTTTTCATTGCTCTCTGTATGATAGTTACCAACTGTATCTATTTTATTTGTTTCAAACCCAAAATTTGTAATGCATGCTTGAAGAAGTCATTCAATTAAAGCTTTATGTAAAAACTTGCGGTTTTTCATGCAATTGGAGGGATAGATGCAGGATGACAATGTCTTTCTCAAATGATTGTGGATAGGCAAAGTAGGGACTATTCAAGATTATGTGATAACATTTCATAAAGATGAGCTTAATATCAAATCAGTTATTGGTGATACTAGCACACTATTTTTGAAGTTCATGGATATGTTTTCTGATAGAATTGTAATGGCGAGATTAGTTGCAAAAATTCATTTTAGTCATTTTGGGAAAGAAGAGGTAGAAGCTCGTTTCTTCCACTTTGCTTCCTATTCAATGGAAGTTGTAGATAATCCTGAAGAATTTTTTGAAAGACATATGGGAAAAATTGCTCAACGTCTTGATGCATTTAACCATCATGGTAGCAGTCTAGTGATTGAAGCAATTTCACATATTCACATTCAACTTTCTATAAAAGAAACTTAAAGATGCAATGGTACTTGATCGTAGCACAATTGGTTTTCGAGTTATGTCTACTTACTCTCGAAGTATATTCCTTCTGTACATGCGTCTATTATTTAGAAAAGGCTAGCAAGTTCATTTCGTCAAAAAGACTTGCTATAGAAGTTGTTAGTAAGAGTGAAAATATGTGTGATGTATGTAAGCGAAAGGATGGAGGTGAAAAACGCATCTTTAAGAGATGTAAGCATACTTTTTGCCAGCGCTGTTTCATGCGCTGCTGTATTCAACTTCGTCAATGTATCCACTGTGATATAGCTCATTTTGAGTGTCACTTCTGCCATAAAAGTTAGTTCCTATGCAAATGTGGAAAACTCAAGTTGTGACAATGGTTAAATGAGAAATGGCGAAACGCAAAAGTCGAAAGTCTTCAAAATTTTCTGAGGCCATTCGAGCTCTTCAACGAATGAAAGGAAATCATCGATATAATGCTATACGACATGCTAATGATAAATTTATTCGAGAAACTGTTTCTCCTGTGAGAAGTTTGAGGACAAAGAAATTATCACCACAACAACGAAAGTTACTTAAGCGACATACTACAAAATTGAGATTCATCTCTAATCCTAAAGTTACCCTTCAAAGAAAGAGGAAAACTCTAACACAAAAGAGTGGTTTCCTTTCAGCAATACTTCCATTGTTAGCTCCTGTAGTGGGCAACGTATTGGGTAACATCTTTGGCATTAGGCGTTAATTATGCAAATGTTGAGTCTCAAAGTATTAAAATGGATTTCAGACTTCAATGTGATAAAGTTCTGACTGTATCAGGTCCATCCCATGCAGGTAAAACTGTTTTCACGCTGAATTTGCTAGACAAAAGAAAAGAATTGTTTAGGAAACCTATCAATCGAATTATTTGGTGTCATGGTATTTATCAGCCGTCACTCTTTCAGGAATTGCAACGTCGTAACTTTATTCGAAATGAAGGAATTATTTGAGCTGATAAGATAGAGTCCAACGATGTCGTTGTATTGGATGATCCATTGAAGGAAATCAAGAATTCTAAAGACGTTACAGATATGTTCACTCGCGTAGCACATCACAAAAGGTGCTTTATAATCTATATCACGCAAAATTTGTTTCCTGATGGGAAAGAACCCCGCACACGAAACCTGAATACGCACTATTACGCTATCTTTAAGAATCTACGAGATAGAAGTCAATTTGAAATTTTAGCGCGACAAGTTTCGCCAACATGTTCAAAAGCCTCAATTGAAATTTTTCAAGCAGCAACAGAAAAACCACACGATTGCTTATTTATTGATTTTACACAAGAGTGTCCGGGAGAATTTAGATTTCGAAGTGATATTTTGAAAAAGTCTATGATTATCTACAAACTATGAGCTCCTATTCTCGCATGATTGTTATTCATCAGGATGAATATGTGCAATTGACTGCTTTACAGCAAGTAAAGCAACCTCTAGCAAATCAAATTTATAAGAAAGAACTGGATTATCAGGAAAATGCACATATTAAAGATCCATATCGCGCAGTTTTATTGCAATCAGAAACTGTTGAAGAATTGAAAAGTTTGAAGAATAAGATGCGTGACTCTGTTCGACTGCTACACCTTTAGCATCTCGTGCACATACAATAGCTCTTTTCAACAGCATTGAACCATATCTCAATGTGAATGATAGAGGTGAAATCATTACAGATGATGATAAAATTATTAGCGCTTCGCGTTATGAAGACTTGATTCAGTATGCAACACGCAGAAAGCGCCGTCAAGGCTATGTCCCACCTGGTTGGTCTTATTTTCTTCAACTATTGAAAAAGCACAATGTTCCAAAATTTGCATTGAATAATGAAACATTGAAAGAACTTGATTCTACTTCTGAAGTTGGTACTACTTCAAATGTTAATTCTGTTCCTAAAATGAGGAGTGTTACAATGCGAAGAAATTGGTTTAAGAGTTCACCTTTTACATCTCCTTCCACACTTACTAAGAAAACAAGAGGAAGAGAACGACGTAGATCTACACCCTCTATGCAAACAAGAGAAAGAGATAGACGTAGAAGATCTCCACAAAAGAAATATATGTTCTCAGATTATTAATATGAAGCAGATGTGTTGCATGCCATGTAATGAGCCACCGCAGGTGCATGTTGATGTAACATGTACTTGCTGTGCCAGCTCTTACAGTGAGACTCCTAAGCATTGTGAACACGAACGTAAATCTGCTACTCATGACATTGATGAACAGTGGCAGGCAGATTTGTGTGACGTTGCCTCTATTTCAAAACATAACTCGGGAAATAATTTTATTTTGACAGAAATTGATATTTTCTCGCGATATGCGTGGGCTCAACCATTAAAAACTAAAGAAGGTAAACGAGTAGCAAAGGCATCTCAGTCAATTTTCCAAGAGGGTTGTATTCCAAAGAGAATTCAGAGTGATCAAGGAAAGGAGTTCGAAAATCAGCATGTGGGAAGATTGTTTGAGAGATATGACATTGAGTTGTTTAGTGTAAAGAGTGCCTATAAGGCTGCATTAGTTGAACGTTTTAACCGCACATTGAAAAATCGCTTGTGGCGACATTTTGCTGCCAACTTAACACAAAATTAGACAAAGATTCTACAAGATAAGGTACATGCCTACGATCACTCTGTGCATCGCTCTATTGGACTCAGACCAGCAGATGTGAATGCTGACAATGTAGATGAAGTGCGTAAAACATTCCAACGTATGCGTAATAATGCAAAAGTGATGTAAAAATAGGCGATAAAGTTCGCATATCAAAAGTGAAGAGTGTTTTTGCCTAAGGTTATCTCCCGAATTGGACAGAAGAAATTTTTGCAGTTTCGAAACATCAATAAAAAAGACCCTCCCACAACTTACAAGTTAAAAGATTACGATAATGAAGAAATAGATGGCAGCTTTTACCGTGATGAGATTGAGGTAGTCACTGAAAGTGAAACATATTTAGTAGAGAAAATCATCCGTTGCAAAAAACGTCAAGGCGAAGAACGGTGTCTTGTTAAATGGCTCGGCTATCCTTCAAGTATGAACTCTTGGATGCGTCGTGCAGACATTTTTCATCAAAGTGATCGCAAGTGATTTATGCAAAACTATAACTTGCGAGTTCAAGATTTAAGTAATGAATCCGACTGTATCATTTTATTCACGGCCCTCTTATGTAAGCGGCGCGGGTACAATTTACAGTGGTGCTCGCCGTCTGCGTGGAGGTAGTATATTTGGCGCGCTGATATCTGTTGTAACTCCTCTCTTATCTACTGTCGGAAGAACTTTAAAACGATCTGTTTTAAGTAATGCTGTTGGCTTTGCTGGTGATGTCAATGATATTGCCAGTGAAAAAAGTATAAAGAGTACTTCACGAAATCGTGGGAAGGAACGCGGTTTAAGAACATTACAGGAATCCTTAACTCGTAATCGACGAAAGAAAGCACCTAAACGAATGAATGTTAGAAGAAAAAGAAAACAGCGCGGAGCTGGTGAGAGGCAAACTTTACGCAAATCTAAGAAAAGGCATTCACACAAACGCCGTGCGCGCTCTAATCCTTCATCGCATGCTAAACGACGACGCTGTCATAACTTCTGATCATGGAGTGTAAAACTTCAAATTTTTGTTTGTTTGATCAACAAGCGATACAGACAGATATTCTTAGTTCAAGTATTGTAGATTATCATCCTCGAACTGCTGAGAATACTGGCCCAATTGAATTTGTCATTCCTGGCGCTAGTGATGACTACATTGATTTAAGTTATGCGATGGTTGATGTGCGGTTCAGAATTCAGCAAGCAGATGGAACTAACATCGATGCTGCACATAAAGTTGGTCTGAACAATTAACCGCTGGCAACACTATTTCGTGATGTTTCTCTAACTATTGGAGAGCAACAGGTAGAAGGTGGACAAAGCGATTATCCCTATAAATCATATTTCAATGCCCTATCACAGTTTCATCCGTCAGCACAAAAAAGTCATATGGAAGCAATGGGATGGTATAGAGATGAAGCAACACATTTGGATAGTGAGACAAACACTGGTTTTGTAAAGCGATCTGCTTTGATTAAAGATGGTAAAGTATGTCAGCTATATGGTCCACTAAATCTTGACTTCTTCAGACAGTCAAAGGTTTTACTCTGTAATACCAGCATGCGAGTCAAACTTACATTGACCAAGCCTGAATTTTTGTTGAATGCATATGCTAAAGTTGTCAATTTTAAAATCCATGTGGACGATCTTACGCTATACATTCGTCGAGTGGTAGCTAAGCCAAGTGTAATTAGAGAACATGCTGAGGGTCTTAACCGTAGCAATGCTATTTATCCCATTCAACATACAAGGCTTCTCACATTTACTATTCTTAAAGATCAAAAGAGTTTTATGAAACATGGTTTATTTTCATCAGAAGCACCAAAACTCCAAATGGTAGCAATGGCTGAAAATGATGCATTTAATGGAAATATCAAGAAGAATCCTTTCAACTTCAAACACAACAGTTTGAGCGAAATTGCTCTGCGTGTAAATGGTGTCAGTCATCCTGGACCGCCCTATAGACCAGACGTCTCTTCTTATCAATTTTTGTGCAGCTATGTTGACTACATGAATGTCTTTGGCTTTTACAACACAGACGACACCAACGAGCTTACAATGAAAGAGTTTAAGAATGGCTATACTATTTATGCATTTGATTTGACTGCCGACAGTGATATTAGTGCACCCTATCGTCAAGCTAACGTTCCTCATAATATTCTCTTGGATCTGGAGTTTAAAACAACGCTAGCTGTGACGATCAATGTATTGATTTATGCAGTTTTTGATTCAAATATTGAAATAACTAAGTATCGTGACGTGATTCTTTACTATAATCGTCAATGAGTTGGTTGAATGCTGACGATATTAAAGCTAAAGTACAGCGTATTGCAGATAAAGCTACGTTGAAAGCTTTTGATAATGTCTATTCGCTAGATACCCTACCAACTACAGTAAAACAGTATCCCATCTTTATTGTATTGAACACTCAGTCAAAGAATTTAGAAGGTGAACATTGGGAAGCTATCTTCATTGGAAAAGACAGACGCGGTGAACTATTTGACTCTCTTGCTCAACCTCCAAATATACCAACACAGCAGTGGTTGAGAAAACATACTCGTCAATATCAACGAAATGAGCGCATACTACAACATCCACCTTCATCAACTTGTGGTGCTTTCGTATTGTACTTCATTTTAAAACGTTTGCATGTACGTAGATTTAAATCTGTTTTTCAAAAGTTTTCATGTAGCCCATCTTCTAATGAAAAAATGATTTGTATGTTCTATAATGATTTGAAGTAAAACATCATATTGGAATAAAAATTGTCTTTATTTCACAATCCGCTGGGTATGTACATATTCGATTAAACGGTCTAGGATTGTATCTGCTTGCACTTCTGATTTCAGTCCAGTAATGATAACTTTACTGTTGTGAAAGATTGCAGTATGTACAGGATTCCAACGATTAATGAGAGCTGCAGGAAAAAGTTCTGGCTCATAACACAAATTGTAGCTGCTGCTATGAATCTTCGAAAATGATACACTGTCACTCAATTGAGTAGAGATCACCATATTGTTCACGGTCAGATTCGACATCACACACTTATCCCTCTTCCATATCCGTCGTAGTAGTTTCTGCAGCTCTAAGCGCATTAACCGCGCTGATGAATGAGAAAGGGCGACGAGAATCTGAACAGGTCCATTTGGGAAGAGTTGAACATTCCGTAAATTGCTCATCTTCACCACTAACATTTGCGGTCGACCCGGATAATACTAGCTGTTTGGAATTTGTTGATGTAATGTTGTGAGATCGATTTTGGTATAGAGTCTGAAGCGACGGAGAATGTTGACGATGGTGTAACGATGACGTCTCATGATGAAGAAATGAGTAAATAGAGCGATGTATCTTCCTTTTATACTTTTCCCAACTACCTTGATGAAATGTGAAGCAGACAGAAAGTTGGGAATGATAGATTTATATTCGTTGCTTTTTTAGTCGCAACCATATGCGATTTCCTATGCGCTAATGTCTTTTCACATAGAAGTGTCTCAAGTCCTTCATAATATGATTTAGGATTGAAAATGTCGATATGATAAAGCAAATTCTCTTCTGATATCTCCAGTATAGTCTTTGAAATATACGTTTTGATCATGATCAATCTGAACATGTTGTAGGGAATCTAATTTCCAACTCTTCATAATTGAGCGTAACATTGTGTTGAAGGTGGTGTCTGATTAGGATTTGCATATCAAAGCGATGAACTCTCGACGAATAAATGACATAATAGAGCGTTGTATCAATCTTTTATATTTTTCTCAATTGTATTTGCGAAATGAGAAATAGATGGAAAGATGAGAATGATAGATTTGAATTTCATTTCTGTAATGTTGAAGCCAAAGTTGATTACCCAAAGAGATGAATTTTAGCGTTTCAAAATATTCCAAATCCCTCATGATGTCATTAAGATTAAAAAATTGTCGCCATGTTAATGTAATTCCTCTCGATGTATTTGCATGAGAATTTTTGAGATGAACTTTTCCATTGCGATCAACTTTGAAGTATTGTTGAGAATCCAAAATCCAAGTCTTCATGATGTTATGCAAATTGGTAATATATAGATTACCAGAATATGAAAATGTCATTTTACCATATTTTTCTTAGCAATGCAGCAACAAATAGATTTGCTAGTAATCGAGCCGCAATCTTTTCTACTCCCATTGATAATATACAACAGCTGAATAGAGAGTAGGAAGTAGGGGTCATACAACTTGTTCACTGTAACTGTGTCTATACTTTTATCATGAGGTGATGACTATTAATATGAGACGCACAGCTGCTTACCAATGTGAAAAGGGCTGCCGAGTATACATTCCACAATGGCCGAAGAAAGATCTTCTATCACGTCAGAAATTTGTCTATGATTTCCTGAATAAAGCGTGTAACCATTTTGTCCAATTTACTCCGCACAATGATGATCATAATTATGTACATCATGTAGTTGAGAGAGATTGGATTGTTGCTTTGAGTCCGAGTTTAAGAAATGATTAGTTTACCTCGCTAGCGCCTTAACAGGCTATGATAATTATAGCGTTAATTACCACCCAAGTGGTCATAAACAGTTAATATATCGAGAGGAAGCTTATTATGTAGATCTTATTCCAAGAAATGAGAAGACGTTGGTGAAGAAGATTGTGATTAAGCCAAGAAAGACAAACATGTCTCCTGAAACATTATTGAAGAAATTTAATTATCTCCTTCGAGTTGATGGTAAACAAGTGGCAACATTGACTTATATCAAATCATCTAATCATATTGCAATAAGTAAATTAGCTAATGATGATCTAGTATTAGTTTTGTTAAAACTATTTTTCCGGAAATCCACCATCTGTATTCAAAATTAAAGCTAAAACGTCACAAGCTTTCGGTGGTCATGCTACACACCTTATTCATGTGAGAATGATGCATCATTGAAATGTATAGATCAGCAATGAATAAAATTCACAAAGATACCAGCCTGTGTCAGAGCATGTTCACAAGAATCCCCACTTACCTCCTATTGCAGCACATATTGTCTGCAATGAACCACATTTGAATTCAAGAAGAATCAAAGAAGCCCTCTACATTCGAGCCAATAAAGAAAAGTTATTTAACTGAGACTCAGGAGTAGAGCTGAATGCTATTTGGAATCCGGTCATTCACAAGTTTCACGAACACTTTAAGCTGTAAACTGATATTTTTGTCCTCTTTCTTCATATCTTTCATTTTCTAGTTGGTTACTTTCAATGTACATAATCAGTATTATGAATTATCTTGAGTTTCATGATTTCGTTGTTTTGTGCTGGTATCTTAGTGAATTTTATTCATTGCTGATCTGAACATTTCAATGTTGCATCATTCTCACATGAATAAGGTGTGTAGTATGACCACCGAAAGCTTGTGACGTTTTAACTTTAATTTTGCATACAGATGGTGGATTTCCGGAAAAATAATTTTAACAATATGTCACACCCATCTGGAAGAACATTTGGAATCACTAGTATTAGTTTGTTCAAAAGATTTTCATCAGTTCTTACGACATCGTTCTGCAGCTGTTCATGGAAAATTTGATATGCAACATTTACCATGTGAAAGGTCAACTCAATTTGATACAGAATGGACCGTATCTTTATACAGAAAGCGCATAGAGCCTTTAGGTGGTATCTTACATGAAACAAGAGTGTTGATGCCTGGCATTATTACTTCAGTTAAATTGGTTGTAGATCATTTAAATGAAGTGATTAATGAGCAACATGCTTCATTTTCTGAAAAAGAAGGTGCTTTGTCTCTCACTGTAAGTGGGAAAGATATTGAACTAATTATGGATAAAACTCTAATGGTCATTTTGGGGTTTGATCAAAATATCTTTAAAAGTGGTACTGTAACCAAAGCTAGCGCAGACATGTCGCTACCGCGTCGTATTAACTATTTTCAGATATATTCCAATATTGGTGAAGATGTACGTGTGGGAGATGTTGAAGCTCCATTGCTAACAACGATACCATACCAGACAAAAAGCTGCAGTATTTTATCTGAGCATACTTTCAAGAAAGTGCATTATGCAAAGCTGAAATCAAACTACATCCCACAAATTGATATTGCAATTTATGACGATGCTGATGCGTTGATTCCTTTTCATAAAGATGCTGTAACAAGTATCACACTCCATTTCCGAATGAAGAGTTAATGCAAAAGTATGCTAATATATTTTTCCAATGTGATTAGTATGGAAAGTGAAAATAGAGATTCGTTTCTAATTTACTTACCCAGTGATGCTTCTATGAATAAATTTCCCAAAAATAAACCATCAGACTATCGAGTAGAATTAAATCGCTCACTACATCTAGAAGGCGAATGGGAGGTGGGCGTTCCCATTATTTGCTATGGTAGCAATATTCAGAATCTGAATGATTTGGAAGAAATGATATTGACTCCTCGCACCCATGATGGAATAACGATGAATAATGCATTCCAGTTCCCATACAATTTGACGTCAGATGGAAAGTGGAACTATGAATGGATTCAGATAAAATCAGATTATTATGGTCCATTTGGAATGAGAAAACTATTAAGGCACTCAATAGTGGCAATACTTCTATCATGAAGAATAAGGATCAGAAAGTTTATGAGTTTACTATCCATCATTGGAGTGGGAGACAGTTCCTTCGATTTCATTCTTTTACTAGAGGTCTTACACTGAGGTTGGATAATGAATTCTATCCGCATCCCGGTTTTGGGCATGGACTACATCTAACTTCAATTGCTACTGCAAATGTTAGAAAAGTTTATTCAAATCGAATCAACAAATTTCATTATAAATTTAAAATATTTTGATGAAGATGTTGTAGAATGTGAAGAACGCATCATTTTGAAAAAGCGTGGTGTTCAACCTTTATCACTTATTGAGTTAGTAAAACGATGGAATGAGACTGTTGGTAAAAAGTATGGAGAGAAAATTATGGCGGACAAAGATAAGTTGGTTATTCGGAAATATAATGACAAACTTACAGTTTATTTCTCTCCAACCTTGCGTCATTTTGTAGGACATCTAACACCTATTATTGGAAGCGGTTTGGTTTATGCTTCCAGTGAATATCACACCAAAGCTGATTCAGTTAATGATGACATCTTTGGTGATCGCATCAAGAAAATTTACCAGTCTTATGAAGAATCTAAAGTTGCTATCAGTATAATACCGCGTCCATATCATACAGTTGAAAGCTTGATTCATGTAATAAATCCTTATATACAACAAAAGTTGAAGCATGTGATGAAAAGTAGATATGATCTAAAGACACACCGCATTTCGTTTTCAATTGAAAATCAACGCGTTGTTCTGAAACTGGGTGATGACATTCAATGTCAATTGAGCAAAAATTTGAAAAAACTCTTTGGTTTTTCAATGATACAAAATATGTTTACTTCTGCGCATACGATTGGTATAGAAACACTAATGACAATTGATAAACATGAACAACACCTCTACATTCTAGGTGATTTCATTCTACCTATTTCTGTTGGTGAGAAAAAAGAACACATTTTACGCGATTTCATTCATGATAAGGATGCTTTATATGGGATAGTCGAGAAGATGTTTCAACCTATTTTCTATCATCCTGCTATCAAGCAAACTATAGGATCTATTTCTATCAAAATTACAAATGGCCTACATGAGTGCATCCATGTCAAATATACTAAATCCCTCGTAACTCTAGTGTTTCGGAAAACAAAATTTACTGAAATAAAAATATATGTATGAAAAAGTCTTTACACAGATATAGGGGGAATGGCCTGACTGTAGGCATACATTCACAAGGAAGTGCAATCTAAAGCGATACATAAAACAACAATGAATGTCAACAAAAGCATCATCAAAATACTGATTTGAGAATGAATCTATTTACACATCTTCTGAATGTGGTAGTGTGAGTTTAATTCTCTTGGTTAGTGATATGCTTGTATCAAGATGACCATGTGGAAGAGATATGTTATGTCCTATCCAACACCTCTTATGTTCCCACGCTGAAAGTGCTCGCTTTCTAAATGTATGAGATTTTACCTCATGTGTCTTTGATTTTAAGATGGTCATGTTGACAAACGTTATGTTCTTGTTTATGTAGGCCTTCTTTTAGACCCTATGTTTCATATTTACAACAAACGATTTAGATATGCCTTTTGCGCGCTTAATACTGTCACTGGAGTCTTTTGGGTTCATAGAATACATTTTATGACGAAGAAGAATCATTTCCTTAATCTCCTTGCCTGCCATTTCATCTTTGAAGCATCCTAATTTTGCTTTATTTTTAGTAGAGTATAGTGGGTGATCTGAAGGATAATTTGACGTATCAAAATAATTTTCTTAAGATTTTCCTATTTCATTGAAATTTAACTCTTTCTGAGCAGCAACACTTAAAAAGAAACTGTCTGTATCACCGCCCAGCAAACGAACGTCTTTAATTAGAGGACATGGTTTTAATATTCTATAGAAGAGTTGATACATTTCAAGCTTGGAATAATCTAATACAGCTTGTCCAAGGTAGATGGGCTTGCACAACTCTACTTCTGATTTTATCATTTTAACACCAACCAACTCATCATCTATAATATCTCTATCAATAAAGAGAGGTGATGTCGCTAACTTTTGATATTTATCATTATGACTCTTAAGTTTATAGTTTATACGTTTTCTAACATCCTCCATCGTCTTACCGTAAAGACTATTATTCTTATATTTATAGAAATCCTTTTCAAACTTATTTTGGGCTAGTGCACGTTTCTGGCTGTTACTATCAATATATGGTTTCAGAAAGGCTTTCTGTCTAAATTTCATAATGCGGTGAACTGTTTTTAAAATCATCCCCATTTCTAGATAAAATTTCAAGATGGAAAAGTGGACTAGATAATTTTCTTTATCAAACTGAGTAAGCAAAAGTTTGCGACAAGGCTTATACTTGGGCTGTCCACTCCCTTCTAAATCTTTATGAAATTGTTTCATAAAATCCGAAAACATATCTTCAGTCACTTCATCTGATTCGGGCGCAAGGGGAAAATCCACAGTTTTATTTTTAGTACTATTTGGATAGATAAGATCTACCTCAAAATAATATCTCCAATCACCATCATCTGGAATAGCTAGTATGTTTGAGGGATTGGAGAAATGTTGAATTTGACTATCACCTAGCCAGCTAAACTCAGAGTGAGGTGGAGGTTTGAACAGTGAACTACCATATAAATTATTCTGGTCATAGTGCTTTAGATGAATCTGATCATCTATTTTTGATTTTATTTGATGCCTATTTACAAATGTAAGATTCCTCGTTCAAATAAATTATACATCTGTGGATCTTGTAAAAGATGGATGCTCTCTCCAGTCAGTTTAAAAGCAGACTGGAATGACATGGCTGGAAGACTGACAAAGTGGATAGGGTCTAATTTATCTTCTTCTAATGTCACTCGTCGAAACTCCTGAAATACATCAGCCAGCAATATACATCTAATTTTAGATAGGCGATCAAGACAGTCAAGATAGACAGTCAAATTTTGTCCATGCAACTTGAGCATGATTGTAAATACATTCTATACCAGTCAAATCATTTTTAAATTTATTTTTTGATGGAAGAGAAGTCTCACTAATTTTAGAAATGTTGTCAAAGTATGCATATGGAAACACTCCTTTGCATGTGATGACTTCATCTGTCAAGTTAGGATATTGTTTCTTCAAATTTTGAGTTAGTGGAAGAGACTTAGGATTTTGACCGAGATGCTTGTGCTGAAGTCATGAATTGATAGGAATCTAAAAATTTTATGTCAAAGTAGACTGTCTTATTTTCTTTGGCCTTGTCAACTGGTACTTTTGCTGTCATGGACATAAATTTTTCCCTCGTTTGAGCTATAACATTCATCAACCACCCATTCATTTTTCCTAACCACCTTTTATTATGATATGGCTGTCATAGCCTTTGAAGTTATGAAAATAACGGGTATAGTAAGCCGTTTCAGTCTCAGTGAAAAATTACATCTTGTACATAGCGCGTTTCTAAATTCACCAGTGAAGTGATCATGGTCACTCACTTTCTTAATTTTACCCTTATCAAACGTTTTATTACATTTTGAGCAGACTTCACAACTTTCAAATTTTACCTGATCATCTGCTGTCATATTTAATGATCTGTGATAGAGTTCACTATCATATTTTTGTTGAAATTTACTAGCACTTTCCAGGATTTGCAAGAATTTGTGTATACAATCCTAACCTTGCCAGACGTGCACTTTATTATTTTTATTTTGGAAATGATTATGCCATACTTCATAACAGGATATGGCTGCTGGCTTGTGGATGTTATCATCAATATGGCATTCGATGTCAGCATAGATGACACGAAGAGGACTTAATTCACTACAATTCTCTGTATATGAAAAGATTTTATCTTTGGGCATGCGTTCCATTTGCAATTTACCTCGCTTACACCATTCATGATGTGTTTGAAGTTCATCTTTTGACCAGAAGGATCTCATACAACGGTTACATATGAAATGCTCCTCCCTTTTGGATGTTAAGTGGGAATATAGTCGATGAATATTTGGAATACCGCAGTAATGCCATTGTTGACTGCTATCCTCATATACCAACAAGAGGTTAACAACACGATTATAAGTTGATGAACGTTTGTTGTAGCGTACACCTTTAAGTCCTTTTTGCCAGACGTGAACAACTATTTTAATTTCATTTAATTTTTCAAATTTCTCTATATCTTTAAACTTCATATCTTCACTATTGCAGTCATCAAATTTCAATTCATTCTCCCATTGATGATCTTTGGTTTTACGGAAACGGTTGTTCTGAACATCATGATAGTGGAGAATGGATAAAACCGCATACTTAAAACAGTGCGATTCACAATCTATAGAAATGACTGCTTTCTTATCTTTTAACGTTCTTGGAAGATTGAAGGAGCCTCGTCCATCGTAATTTTCTAATAGAGTAATTTTAAACATGGCAGATTCTACACCATCAAAAATCAGACTACTATAGCGCTCGTTAAATTTATCAATATTTGATTTTAGCCCTTGAATGTGAAAATTTTACCATACTTCTTTATCTACTACCTCTGTAGCAGGAGAGGAGGGTATGTGAAACTCCAACCTCTGCACTATTTCCCCAGTATGATGGTCAACTTAAACATATTTCATTTTAAGATAGATGTGCGCTTTTATTCTAAAGTTATCTAGATTTTTAAAGAACGCATCTATCAATATTGAATTTTGATGGAACCACTCCGGAAAATCAGCAATGGTTTCTGAAGATTCCATATGGTAATTTCTCACCACATTATTGAGCGACACTTCAGTGAGACGGATAGAGGAGGTGCTGTTACTATTACTATCATTTGTATGCGTGTGGTGAAGTCTATGTGAAGATAATTCAAAACGGGTTTCAAAAGATTGAGTGCAAAAGTCGCAAGTAAAGGAGGCATGTTGAATAGAATCATCCTCACCTCGGGAGATTGATGATGTCTTGGGTTGACAGACACGTTGTCTGATGTGTCAGGCGAGATCACGCTTCCTTATAAAGATGTGACCACAATCAGCACATTCCCGCTCATTAGATTCCCGCGACTGACCGCTTGAGCTGGTACTAACATCACCTGAAAGAGAAATCATTCTATCATCTCTCTTAAAGTTATAGTTTATTGTTACAACCTACCTTCACTTAACAGCTCTAAAGTTTCCTCGAGAAGGGAGCGTTTCGGTGATGAAGTAGATGGCTGAAATTGAGAAAGATGCTATTAGCCAAACGTTTGAGGGAGATGAGTGAGGAAATCTTCAACTTATCATTTCAACGAAAACAAGTTTAAGTATGATTCTTCAATGTCAGAAAATTGTATAGTTTATCAAAATAGAAACTTCACTTATTCTCAATGCGTATCAAATATAGAATGAAAAATAAGTCTGTTTCCCCCCTTTTATATACTCTCATACTCGGCATTCATTGGCTATTCATTTGATTGGCTACTTACTTGTATTTAAGCACTAAGAAATCAAGTTTATAGCATATAATTTGAAGTCATGAATTCGCCAACAGCAACTCTCTCCGTGGACACATCAACTTGCCCTCCCCCTCCAAAGAAGGTGAAGTTGGAGAAGAAGAAAATAGTCGAGGATATTCCAAGCTTGGAGTATCCGTCTCTGACTGAGGAAGAGGAGATGGAAAGGGTGTATGTGAAGTGGAAGTACCTACTATACAACAAGGAGGATGTGTCGAAGGAGGATGATATCAGTCTTCTCCATAACATACGGAGATGGCACAGCCCATCGCCCAGCCCAGAAACGAAGTGGAATGGAAGCACGTCTTTGGTGTGCTGGCTGCAGCGGAGGAAAGACTGCGACAACTGAAATGCAGGTGTGATAACTGTGAATCGCTGTGAGACAATATCAGTACTGAAGAACTTCTAAGTTATTTGTAATTTCTGAATATATGTTTAATTTGTCATATCTGTCTGTTTTCACTTATTTCTGGGTAATGTAGTCATCAACATCATAGTGAAAATCTAATCATTTGACAGCTCAGTATAAATCATAGCAGCTGATGCTAGACACTATCATTTTTCCTAAATACTACCTCAATCACTGAGGGAAAATATCAAAAAGTAGTGATATGTGGTTTTTTAGATTTGTTTAAAATCAAAGCATACCTGATCGTTTGGGAGCATCTGACACTCTTCTCTCACGAGTTGTTTTCGGTGTCCACTCTTCGTCTGTCCAGATAATTCTTACAGTTTTGTCACCACTCTCCTGACTACTCATGCCTTCATCGCACTCATTGACGATCAAAAAATTGTCATTTTAGCTGAGATTGACATATCTTACAATCTTCTGACTTTAACAGTCTTTATCTAAATTAGAGTGATTCTGATTGGCTGTTGAGGAAAGTATTGTTGAATATCCTATATAAATCAGAAGATTGCAGCGCTTCTCATTCACATCATACGATCGAACAGTCTAGTATGGCAAATTCTTCTGAAGCCTGGAATATTTTCTACAAAATTTCGAAGTTGTCGATGAATGGGACGAGGACGTGAACAGTGACAATAAACCCAATGTCTAGGAGAAGAGTGGTAACAAAAGTGACATCACTCAAGTTGTATGGAGTGAGGGCGAGTTCACACCAAAGACTCAGAAGAGTGCCGGATGCTCCAAAGCGAGTGGTATATTACAGGATTTATAATGAATTGAAACCAGTCCCACTGAACTTTGATAGATAAATCTAAAGAACTACACGTACATGTCTTTGTTTTGCAATGTATTGATCTAGAAATGGAAATAAAGGGTAGAATTTAGATATGGGGTTAATTGTATACATGGTTGTGAATATCATCACATTTATTATCGGTCTACTTTTCTATCAAAAGAGATCGTAATATGTTTGCGTGTGGCGCAAGAGTGCCCTCCCATTTCATCCCTTCATCATTTAGCCTCAATGATAGAGGCAGTTTTTAAGAGAACTCATGATTCATTCTCAGATAACGTATGCGATGGAGAATTTAAAAAGTATCCTGCCGCAGATAGCTAAGACTCAACCGATTGGCGTTCAAAGTGCTACGTTGAGCGAAGAGACCACGACGACCGTTGGAAAGTCGGATTAAGGTAAGTCTCAAGCCCTTGCCACACTCATCACTACGATATCATCCGCTGGCTCAAGAGAGATCGCCAACCAACAGGAAGAATTATACTGAAGTTCTCCGTGCCATGCAACGCTAAAGGTGAATGATAGCAGATACAACTTTATGATTTTATTTTTATATTTGTGTGATAGATTCAGTCAGACCGGTCTGTCCAGAGTAAACCTCGAGGAGGTACTATCACTTTTTGCTCCATGTGGCTCTTAAAAGAGCCGTTTGTAGCGTTCTCGTATGCGAATGCATACCTAGATTTGGCCGATTCCGCTGAGAGAGACTTTTAATCTCTCTATGTCAGCGGCATCGACCTCCTCTACTTCCATCCGACTGTCAGAGGGCGGAATATATCCCCACTCTGTTGAATCGTCATCATCGGTAACCGATGAGCCGATTCGAGCAAGATTGTTATAGACTCGCTGTCGCTCCTCCATCTCTAGAAACTCAATAAATAAATTTCTCCGTCTAAGCCGAGGCTTGTCAGGAGAGCTGACTGTCGTCTTAGGTGTTTTCATGATGGAGTATAGAATGAAAATGAAAGAGAGGCAATGGTTTATATACCCCTCCGATAAATGACATGACTCAGTCTTTCTAATTATGTGATAGATTCAGTCAGACCGAAGTCTGTCCAGGGCAAACCACGTGGAGGTACTATCACTTTTTGCCTCTTAAAGGCCGTTGGTTCGTTCACGTCGCATCTGAAAAATAGAAAAAAAAATAGATGAAATTATATTCAAGTGATAGAGATGGTATTAACTTACCATAAATTAACTTAATTGGTTCGTTGAACCTTCGATGGCGGTGTATTGGGAAGATATTTGGCCGGTAGTTGCAATTCCTTAATGTCACCATCATGCTTGATAGAGATGTATAGGCAGCGCATCTCCGCCATCGCCCCATCGTAGCACTCGAATGTGGTGTCCAAGTCCTCACTTTCTATTATTATATTATCAACAATTCTGCTGTTGACGACGGGAAGGTGGAGCGTTGTTCGTCTCTCCTCTTTCTTCTGGCTCTCAGTGAGGCTTACTCTAAGTTGTTCAAGTTTCAACTTTGACGTCTCTTCCTGAGTTTTTAAAGATTTGATATAGGTCGCCTGCTCAGTGACACGTTTTTTGCTGCTAAGCGCCCTTTCGCGGAAAGGTTCTAAATTCAGGACTTGAGTCTTCAGGGCCCGAATCTCGGCTACCTGACCCTTGAGATGAAGATTTTCGTCCCTAAGAACCGCATATTCGTTCTTATAACGAGTCAGCTCGTCCTTCAATTTGGTAAGTGCGTACTCCTGGCTCACTTTTGCGATCTGGGCATCCTTGTTCCAGCTCTCTGCTTGCTGCTTGATCCCCTTCTTTACTGGGGAAGACTGCTGCGTGATCGCTTTCTTTATAGGGGAAGACTGGTTTGATGGTTTTTCTATGTCTTCCACTTTGCTATTAATGACGACCTCCTCTGAATCGGAGTCGTCTGAGCTTTCCGATCCACTTAGATGTTCTGTGGTCGGAGCAGTAGGAGTCAAGATGGTATCAATTGCATCTTGCAATTCTGCGTCTAGATCGACTGTTGTGTTGAAGTAGGGTGCGATCAATTTTCCGATGTCGGATGACGTGTAGTTGTTCACCTTCTTGATCGGACATTCGGCGTGAGCGGCGTAAAATGCCGTCTGGTCCTTGCCTTTTAAAAATTTTAGGCAATGTATGCAGCCGGAAATAGCAGCTCTTTCCTCGTGAAAGTGAGGAGTATTTTTATATTTGTTAATTGTTAATGTGGCGTTTAAATTCGCCGCCTCTCTTAATCTCTCCACAAGAGTACTTTTTAAGTAAAAATCTGGAATTTCCTCCCACTTTCTGTAAAGGAAGGATGAAATAGAATTACTACTTATGCCATTTATAACTTCAACGAATCAAAACATTGACAATCATTTAAAAAATACAACTAATATGTCATTCAATACTTGAGGATAGACAAGCTAGGCTGATGAATCCATTACAGGCATTACTCAGAGGGGATCTTATCCCGACTCCAAGGCCTCGGCCCTCAAATCCAACCTCCCCCGGACAGAGCGTGCGTCATATCACTGTGTTGGTATTCGGACCCCGATTTTGACATGAAAACCGGTGGAGTTATTTACATCAGGAAGCAAGTCTCGAGCCGAAGCTCGCCTCTGACAACTTTATAAAGGTCTTTATTGAAATCAGAAGGTTTGAAAACCCCGAAAAATCACCAAAAATAGCGAATTTAAATTTTTCGGCATTTAGCACTATTTGTGAAATTTAAAAGTAGTCTGTAAGTATAGGTCTGATCAATAGCGATCGAATCTTTTTTGAATCAAGTCAAACGGACTTGTAGAAGCAAAGTTACAAGCCTTTAAAGTTTTGGAGTCTTTTATGGCCTGGAGACTAAGGCCATCTCCTGGCTAACCCTATAAGTTTGACGCCTTAGCTGATATCAGCAATGAAATTTTCTAAGTCGGTCTCTTACCGAAACCCGAAATTTGGAATGTCCGATGCTATCATCAGAGCTCAGAGAGACGACCTACCTTTGACAATCTCTCGTGTTAATGAAAAGTCTCATTCGGTTCCCAGCTTATATAGTTTGTGGCGATCAGCTGATGACGTATCCATCATCCAAAAACTTTAAACGCTTCTATCGCCGATTCTAGAGGTCCGATTGAGCTGGAAATTTACCATGTCATTGTAGAATTTGACGCTGAATCCGAATCTGGCCTCCGTTTTCCCATCCGATGCTTCGTTTTGGCTATATAGCCCAAAACCTTCCCAAATTCGCCGTTAACTTGTTTTTCGGAAAAATGTTAAAAAAATTTTTTTCTCCGATGGCTTTCAAATTTACCATGCTGATGCAGAATATGACGCTGATTCCAAATCTGGTCTCAGATCTGCCATTGGAGCAGCCGTTTAGAAGCTAGAGTCCAAAACATCCCAAATTCGCCTTTAACTCTGTCGTTTTTCGCCAATTTCCCAAATCTTAAATGGCGTCTCACATCTAAACGAAGACAGATATGAACAAGCCGTTTCTTTCACTGAATTTGTCTCACTCTTAGCTTTCAAACGAGCTATTGCACGACCTTCTACGATATCTAGAACCAAAATTGGAAGCAACGCTGCCGAGGGGAGGGGACGTCCCAAAAATTTTTTCTCGCCGATTGTGCTGGAAATCACCCTACTGATGGAGAATTTGACGCTGATTCCAAATCTAATCTCCGATCTACCATTGGAGCAGCCTTTTAGACGCTAGAGACCAAAAACATCCCAAATTCACCGTTAACTCTGTCGTTTTACAACATCTACCAACCTGGTCGGCCGCCCAAGTCAACCTGGACGGCCGACCAAGGCTCTCTCCCGGGGGGGGGCGTTGTGTTTATTGTGGAGGTTTGCTTACTACTCACGCTAGCAATTAGACAATGCTTTTGTTATCTATGGAAAACGTTATAAAGAACAAAAAATTTTAGACCATATTTCAGAAGAAAACATGCATAGACATGATGATAAACATATATTCTTATTAGGCCTATACAGCACAGGCTGCACGAGAGATCAATGGAATTCAAAATGCGAGCTTGTACACATTATTCACACAGAAACGACCCATTACATGCTCCACCATTGCAGCCACTACAAATCCAGCCACTGCATCTCAGGCATTGAATCCAATCAGCTCCAGTAGATTGAATGAATGGAACAGAACATGATGCACAATATTTTCATCGATGTTGATGCCAGATGATGTATTGCTGGTAGATGGTTCATCCAAGATGATTTCTTCGCCAGGAGCAAATTTCCTTCCTTTTATCTATTTTCATTCTGGTGACCTCGACGATCTTTCAACATTTGAATTTGGCAGAGGTCGATTGACATCACGCGGAAACGAGCCGTGATGCGTTGTTACATGACTGAAATCATAGTAGTAGATAATACAGCAGAACGTGCACAAATTACAAATGGAGAAGGAAAGTTATGGGTGCGTAAAGTGATACATCTATCTGGTGATGTCGTTATGATAAGAAGATGCACAGTAAACAGCGAATAATTATTTTCTAACAGCACTGCTTATTTTCGGGAGAATAAAATTTTAGTTCTTGCAGATCTTTGGACCAGGGACAACAATCCAGATCCTAAATTGTCTTGAAAAATGTAAATACCAATCACAGAGCATGGAAACCAGCTCGCTAAATTTGCTTTTTGCCCTAAATAAGTTCCCCCGCCGTGTGCCATAATGTTCTAAGACCTTCTATGACATTGTTGATTTCTATTTTCTATGGCTGATATGTAAAGGTTATGTCATGGCTAAATCTAGTTTAGCAGGTCTCAACAAGGGCAATTGCACGAAAGCGAGGCCTGCTATGAGCCATGACATAACCGCTTTAAACCACATATGTTTGACATTGATTAACCATGGACTTCTATAGATTAACCAAGATCATAGAAATTAACAATACCATAGAAAGTTATCTACAGTTATCTAGAAAGGACATTCAACTCCCATACCATGTGCTGGACTGGAGGCCAGTGACTTCAAAAAACTTGATTAATGACGATAGTGTGTATCTGGAAAAAAACCATGGACAAAAATGGCAAGCATTTCACTTCCTTATTGTGAAGTACATCAGAATCCAGCTGAAGTGATTTCTGAACATACTAATTGATACAACCGGCCCAGTCTTGCAGAGAAATTGTCGGAAGAATCTGCGCAGTGTACATGTACAGATACAAGCATATGATGGTCAATTTCAAATAAATTGAGACTTTCTATTTTCATTGATTTTCCCATTGTCTTATCCAAAACCTACTCCTGTATAATGATTTGGACCACTGGTGGACTTTATTCGAGAATTCATGAGCAATGAAGCGATGTAACATGTTTTGGTAAATGGTTTATTTCCGGCCTTGCATAGCTCAACTTTCATTAAGCAAAAATTGATGGTTACTTTTGTCACAGTGACGCACGAATGTTTTCATATTCACCGACGAAATTTTTACGGATTTCGTAATCAACTTAAATCCTTATCAATGCTCTTCCTGAATTGCCCAATACGGTAGGACCTCAAAATCGTGGAAAGTCACCAATCATCACCGCTTGGTTTGTTTTTCATTCAATATGATCTTCGCATTTTATGAATCACTGACATCAAAATCACATCTTATTTGTTCGTCGGAGTTTGATGATAAATTGAAGGCCTCCTCACAGATGATGCTCTATAATTACGAGATGTCTAATAAAAGATGAAAATATATTGACACCGGTAACCACTCATTACGAGGAAGCGCACTTGGAAAGACAACACTGGTTGCACTTTTCCACCTAAATCTTGATAAAGGATCTTCCGAAGGAATGGATATTCAAGCGATTCTTGTTTAACATTTAGCATTTTCGCTAGTTATAACAAGCAAATTATTATCAAATTTTGACGTTTCAATTTGTAATTTTGTCGGTTTCTGATTGCATCATCGGTAGATTTTCTTTAGATTTTAATCATCTCTTTTACTTGTAGCCCATAAGAATGAACAAGGCATGGGACATATTGCTGCAATGATTGTAGTAGCAAGCAAACTTATTACTGATCAATTATCATTTAATCCATGACTGCTTTTAGAAAAGGAAATAGATTATCAAAAATTTACCAGAAAGAGTCCACAATTCTCCGAAAAAAAACTACTGAATCGATTTTCGCAAAGCATGTAATAAAATGTACAGAATCCACGCCAATTGATGCTACGTGTCGTAGGTGAACAATTTCAATCACTAGCAGTTGATATTGCAGCTGGTACTGACAGTTGCTTATTGTTGCGGGAGTTTTGTAATTCTCTAGTCACTTCTTAATTGGCTCCAGAATCTTCCTTCAATAGATTCCCTGTATGAATGAGCGTATTAGAGTACTGGAAAATTGTTTACAACTTGTTTCACGGTTTTATCCAGATGTGCACAAGCAACCGTCATTAATTAAATCTACCAAAGACACTGGCCTCCATCCAGTCCAGTGCATGGTATGGGAGTTGAACGTCCCTTAGATATCCTACTTAATCACAGATGTCCTTGCTATTCTATAGCTTTTTCCAATCAACTGTTGACATAGAAATATCAGATGTGATATAGTGCAATCAAATGTAGAAAATAAGATCCTATGTAGGGAATTCTATGCTACTACTGCTTTCTATGATTCATTCATGCTGTCACAAATTTCTATCTTTGACTTGCTTGAATGAATTCAAATTTTTAACACACAGCTGACATTCAAAAGATTAAAACTTTTGTCACACTATCATGATAGCAGTCATCCCTTATGCGAAAATATCTGCAAATGACAAGCAAAGATTGTTTGATGCCTACAATCGCGGTGAAGACTACGTGGAGCTTGTTCGACAATTGGGCATAAAGCGTTCATCCGCATGGGCAATAGTAAGTAGAGCTCTCAAAAGAGACGGTGAGGTTGCAGTTCAGAGAGGAGGTGTCAGAGCAAATAGAATATAGGTAAACCAAATTCTTACCGAGACAGCGGTGAGCATTGTGAACAATCACCCAGAGTTCACACTTGATCAGATCATATATGAGCTGCATGTTAGTTTACCTGACCAACCAAGGTTGTTACGAACGACACTGTCAAGAATTTTGAATGGGCAGTTGATCTCAATGAAAAAGTTGGAAGACTCTTCAGTAGAGAGAAATTCTCAAACTACGAAAGAGAGAAGAAGAGAATTTGCCCATTGGATGATGGAGGACGGTGTCAACAAAGAGCTCATATTCATCGATGAGGCAGGTACCAACCTTTGGTTAAAGCGTTCTCGAGGTCGTTCACATGTTGGAGAGCGAGCATATCGTGTCGTGAATGGCAGGCGCTCAAGGAATTTAACGATGACTTTTGCTGTAAGCCATACCAGAGGAATTCTCTCACAGAGACTTCAAGAAGGAGGCATGACTAGTGAGCGATTCATTGAACACATCCCATTTCCTCCTGATGCTCCATCAGTGTGTCTCATCTTTGACAACGCAAGTAGTGGTAGTGGTAGTGTTGTTTATTTATAAATGAAAAACATGCGATACAAGTAGTTGAAAGTAGGAATGGTACAAATACACAAAAATCAAGGATTTTGAAAGAATTTCACTTTAAATTCACTGTCAAACACAGTTTGTGGAATTCACTGCTTTAGTAATGAAAGGGAAAAAGGAACATGATCTAACATTTGTGCTCGTGTAAAATGATTGGTACTTCTTCGTGCGTGGTAACGTGGTCGGGGTCATAGGGAAAAGAACATGAAAAGGATTGTCACAAGCTTGTTGAAAAAGTTTCTTCGATGAGCGCAGTCTTCTGGCCGCTAAAGAGTCTGGGATGCATTGACACCAGCGATTGCTATCATCGAAGAAAATGATTCTATGCGCCCTCTTATCCATCCGCTCCAGTTGTTGGGAGTGCTTTTTATTTATGCCACAGAAGCACGGACTTGCGTATTCCATAATAGATCGGATATACTAGGTATATATGTTGTGAAGCTCCTCCTTGGAGACATGCGGTCTCAGCAGGCGTAGAGCATGCAGTCTTGAAGCGGATTTAGATCGAACTGATTCGATATGCTGCCCAAACCCTAGATTCCTGTCTATTCTCACGCCAAGGATCTTCATGTGATCTACAACCTGAGGATCATCAATATTCGACATCTGCTGGAATCGTCCACAATACATAATTTTAGTTTTTACAGTATTCAGTCGAAGTTCCTTCTCATTACACCAACTTTCAATATTCGATATTTCGTCAGAGATTCTCTTTTTGATGTCGACGCACTTCGGAAGTGGAATGATAAGATAAATATCGTCTGCGTATTTGACGACATGAGTATCAACATAGGCGGGAAGAAAGTCGTTAGTGAAGACACAAAACAAATATGGGCCAATAACTGAACCCTGAATAACACCGGACGTAATATTATACGGAGCACTTAGTAGAGATTCAATTCGAACAACGTTCGTACGCTCCCGAAGATAGCTGCTCAGCCACAAAATAAATCCTGAAGGGAAATTGCTCCTTTGAAGCTTTTGTAGGAGTATAGGATGTGACACGTAATCGAAAGCTTTTGATAGATCTACGCTAATTATAGCTGCCCCGAGGAGTGATGGATTGTCATCAAATAGGATGGATTGTCAAGTGCTCACACTAGAGCTGGAGAAGCAAGATTGCCACCAAATGTGTCTCTACATTGGCAACCACCATACAGTCCGTTTTTGAACATTTTCGAAAACTGTTTCAGCCAGTGGAAGGCATCCATCAAACGACAGTTAGCTGAAGTAGAAAAGACTTTGACCACCAATCATGCGGAGCGGCTGGCCATGCTTGCTCAAATTGCTGAGAAGTCAGTTTCTGCAGTAACTGTTGCTGATGTAACAGGTTATTTTAACCATCTTTTTCGTTACTTACCAAGGTGTGTGATGTTTCAAGACATTTTTATGTAAAATTGTTTAACTTGCTGAATTTCTTATATGTTCAAATATGAATGTTGCAGATATGAAAAGTTTTCTTTAAACATTCCCCATGATGGCATATCAAGCACTGTAAATGGCACGGATTTGAAAAGTCAGTAAAAATTAATTAATGCATTAGAAATTTCAATAATTGAATTTCAAAGATTCAGAATCAAACAATATTTTAAATAGATTTATAACACTTCGAAAAAGTTGTAGGTCTCGCTTTTAACAAAATCGTTTAACTGCTCGTTTAATTAATTCGTGTAATTAGATGTATTTATCATTAATTCATTGATAATCTATTTTTTCGTAAGTACCTGTCAGTGAAAAATACAACTTAATGCAGTTTTATAGTATCCAGAGTTCGATCAGTTCTATATTCATTTAAAGTTTGAGACAAAATAATTGATGAAAGCACAAGAATCACTGTACATGTAAAATTATTTTGGAAAACATTAATCATATCATGTAAGTAATCACAATGGCATGTCATTTGAAAAATAGCATGTGGATTATTTGATGTTCTCAAATTGATTTGTATATTTGATTGCCTATTGCCACATCTGTTTGACCTTGCCGCATTTGGTTACGCTCAATATCTATATTTGATTGGGCTTGCCACATTTGTTTGCTCTATATTACTTTTGATAGATCTAATTTCTACATTTGATCGGAAAAAGCTAATACTCAGTGACAAAAAGAATGAAACAAGTCCTGATATGAATACTTATGACTTAAACTTGGTTGTACTGTACGTTTGTTTGCTGTTTGTAAAAGGAGAACTCGAATGCTTTACTCAAAAACATTTAATTTGATACTCATGATTTTATCAACTTAAGTTAGAAACGGGTGTGACCACCGCGAGCATCCAAACAGGCATCGATGCGTGAGGGCATGGATGAGCACAGTCGCTGGATGAATGTCAGGTCTAAGAGGTTCCACTGCTCGATCAGTCTGTCGGCCAACATCTTCAAAGACACTGGTGGGTGGTTGTACCTCTCCCTCACTCTGCGACCAAGTTCATCCCAGCAGTGCTCGATGAGGGAGAGGTCGGGAGAACGTGAGGGCCATTCCAAGGTTGGGATTCCACTGCTTGCTATCCTGTTAGATACCACTGAAGCGCGATGGGGCCTTGCGTTGTCATCCTGAAAAATCAATTGATTCGATGTCACTGCTGAAACCACGACCGGTGTCACGATCTCGTCGGCATATCACTGTCCTGTCAATGTTCCTTTCACTACGATTGCTGGTGTTTTTCCATCGTGCCAGATACCGACCCAAACCATGACACTACCGCCGCCGTACCGGTCGTGTTCTTTGACGCAACATGGAGCAAATCGTTCACTTGGCAAGCGATGAACACGGATCCGACCATCGTTGAAATCGAGAGTAAACCTCGATTCATCAGTCCAGAGCACACGTTCCCACTGACTGTCACTCCACGACTGATGACCTTGACACCACGTCACTCGTCTCCTTCGATGTTCCAGGCTCAGCGGAATTCTCACAGCGGGTCGTCGAGACTGTATACCAGCTTCTCGCAATCTTCGATATGCAGTTCGAACGCTACAAGCAACGTTCCCAGCAACCTTCCAGTACACAATTAGCTTCGGGACGGACACAAATTTGTTTCTTTTAGCAGCTAAAACTAAGCGTGCATCTGTCCGCTTGGATGATACCCTTGGTCTTCCTGATCCGTTCTTCTTTTCCACATTTCCTTCTGCTTTCCAACGACACCACCACCTCCATACAACGACCCTTGAAATTTTCAATTCTTTCGCAACAGTTGTAGAACTTTGCCCACAACGCATCATCCCAATTGCCATTCCTCTGGTAAAGTTATCGTGCGCCATTTCATAAGTCAAATCTGGTCAGCAGTAGGTGGTGATTCTGTTCAACCTCTAGCTGTTACTGTGATCAATATCAAATTTTGAAATTTGATGGTCCTATATCATTTCCCTCATCATATAAAGTTCAATGGTGATACATAGAAAGCGAGATATCGTCTCAAACCATAGAAAAAAATGAAACAAACTTCCATTCAAGTCAATGATAGTTGTTTTCATTATTTATGTCAGTGAGTATATATTACTATTATCTACTTCTATGACCAGGATATTCTTGCTTTATAGAAATCCGAGTAAACAGATCCAGGGTCATCTATGATTAAGTAGGATATCTAAGGAACGTTCAACTCCCATACCATGCACTGGACTGGATGGAGGCCAGTGTCTTTGGTAGATTTAATTAATGACGGTTGCTTGTGCACATCTGGATAAAACCGTGAAACAAGTTGTAAACAATTTTCCAGTACTCTAATACGCTCATTCATACAGGGAATCTATTGAAGGAAGATTCTGGAGCCAATTAAGAAGTGACTAGAGAATTACAAAACTCCCGCAACAATAAGCAACTGTCAGTACCAGCTGCAATATCAACTGCTAGTGATTGAAATTGTTCACCTACGACACGTAGCATCAATTGGCGTGGATTCTGTACATTTTATACATGCTTTGCGAAAATCGATTCAGTAGTTTTTTTTCGGAGAATTGTGGACTCTTTCTGGTAAATTTTTGATAATCTATTGATCAGTAATAAGTTTGCTTGCTACTACAATCATTGCAGCAATATGTCCCATGCCTTGTTCATTCTTATGGGCTACAAGTAAAAGAGATGATTAAAATCTAAAGAAAATCTACCGATGATGCAATCAGAAACCAACAAAATTACAAATTGAAACGTCAAAATTTGATAATAATTTGCTTGTTATAACTAGCGAAAATGCTAAATGTTAATTCTCATGCGATGATGAAAGTCATCCCAGTAGCCATTTATGATAGAATATAATGCTTACTAATTTTAATTATTAGTTAAAGTAGTCCTAATGAGGACTGATGGCGTTCTCCAATCCGCAAGTGTACAAAGGCAATGCTGCTGTAGCCATTGGATTAATCAGTTCTTAAAAGAACTCAATGTAGCTTTCTCGTGGCAACGAATTGAAATTGATCAGCTTTGGCCCAATATCTGGTAAAAATGGAAATCTTAAGACTTGTACAAATACCATAGATTCCAAACACTGCCATATACACGTTCAAAACAGGCGTCTAATATACTGTACCGACTACAGATGCTGATAGCGGAAATAGAATAAGACAATGGTCACCATAGGTTAAGGAAATTAAAAATGGATATTATAAAACAACAGGAAACAGATGAATAGAAATTGGAAAAGTGGAGGTAAAATATGGAAATACAACGATGCCACTACACCGATTACAAGTGAACTATATCTGACGCTACACAAAGTGGATAATGGTAAGAGTGGATAAGTGGAAAGTGGATAATGGAGGTAAACAATAGAATTACAATGACATTCTACTACACCGAAAGCAATGAAACTATACACACTATACCTAAGACTACACATGGAAAATACTATTTCTTCACTTGAATTTGTTATCGCCAATTTCTTCATCCGTCTATAGTACTTCATGTAATTCCACATTTCTTCATTTGAATTACAATACATCGACCAATACTTCAGCTACCGATTAAGGGATATAAAACATAATACTGCAGTCCGTCAGCAGTAGTAAGTAAAACTCCACTTCTGGATAGCGCAAGATGGCTGACGCCCCCCCCCCCCGATCTTCCAATTTCGCTTCTAGTGATCGTAGAAAGTCGTGCAATAGCTCGTTTGAAAGCTAAGAGTGAGACAAATTCAGTGAAAGAATCGGCTTGTTCATATCTGCTTTCGTTTAGATGTGAGACGCCATTTAAGATTTTGGGAGATTGGCGAAAAACGACAGAGTTAGAATTTTGGACGTTTTGGGCTGTAGCACCAAAACGAAGCATCTGATGGGAAAACGGAGGCCAGATTCGGATTCAGCGTGAAATTCTGCATCTGTATGGTGAATTTGAAAGCAATCGGAGAGAAAAAAATTTCGCTGACGTCCCCCCTCGGCACCAAACTTCCAATTTTGCTTCTAGTGATCGTAGAAAGTCGTGCAATAGCTCGTTTGAAAGCTAAGAGTGAGACAAATTCACTGAAAGAACCGGCTTGTTCATATCTGTCTTCGTTTAGATGTGAGACACCATTTAAGATTTGGGAGATTGGCGAAAAACGACAGAGTTAGAATTTTGGACGTTTTGGGCTGTAGCGCCAAAACGAAGCATCGGATGGGAAAACGGAGGCCAGATTCGGATTCAGCGTGAAATTCTGCATCGGTACGGTGAATTTGAAAGCAATCGGAGAGAAAAAATTTTCGCTGACGTCCCCCCCTCGGGAGAGCTAGCTTCGATCTTGGCTTCCAGTGGACGGATTTTGTCGTGCAATAACTCGTTTGAAAGCTAAGAGTAAGACAAATTCACTGAAAGAATCGGCTTGTTCATATCTGTCTTCGTTTAGATGTGAGACACCATTTAAGATTTGGGAGATTGGCGAAAAAACGACAGAGTTAGAATGTTGGACGTTTTGGGCTGTAGCGCCAAAACGAAGCATCGGATGGGAAAACGGATTTCAGATTTGGAATCAGCATCAAATTCTCTATCAACATGGTGAGCTTCAAGTCAATCGGAGAGAAAAAATTTTTCTTCACAAAATTTTTTCGAAAAAACGAGTTAGAATTTTTGCGATGGCTGTGGGCTGTAGAGCCAAAACGAAGCATCGGATGGGAAAACGGAGGACAGATTTGGATTCAGCGTCAAATTCTACATTGAAATGGTGTATTTCCAGCTCAATCGGACCTCCAGAATCGGTAATAGAAGCGTTTTAAGTTTTTGAATGATGGGTATTACGTCATCAGCTGATCGCCACACACTATATAAGCGGAAACCGACATAGACTTTTCATATAGAAGAGAGCGATTGTCAGAGGTAGGTCGTCTCTCTGAGCTCCGATGATAGCTTCGGACATTCCAAAGAAACATTCCAAAGGTTTCCAAAAGACATTCCAAAGGTTTCCGTAAGAAACCGACTTAGAAAATTTCATTGCTGAAGTCAGCTAAGGCGTCAGACTTAGAGGGTCGTCAGGAGATGGCCTTCGTCTCCAGGCCATAAAAGACTCCAAAACTTTAATGGCTTGTAACTTTGCTTCTACAAGTCCGATTGACTTGATTCAAAAAAGGTTCGGTCGCTATTGAACTGCCCTCAGTGATAAATACTTATAAAGTTTCATAAGTAGTGCTAAAAAGTTGAAAAAATTTAATTCACTAGTTTTGGAGGTTTTCTGGGGTTTTCGACCCTGCTGAAGTCAATGAAAGCATTTTTAATGATGTCTGAGCCAGTCTTCTCATGGTATAAGCGGCTTTTCACTGAAAGCGAGCAAGACACGGAGAGTTTTGCTGTAATATTCCACTGACAGGGTGTTCCTTCGGGACGGCGGACGATGCCGTAGTGATAAGTGTGGCAAGGGAGTGTGTCATAGTTTAGACCGAAACCGCTGGGGCAACTCATGTCTCATGTTGGGCATTTGACACAGTTCTCAACGTAGCACTTTGAACGCCAATCGGTTGAGTCTTAGCTATCTTGTCATGGGTGGCCTCTAAACATCTCCATTGCAAAACGCTGGTGAATCAAGCTCTCTACGGCTTGCTATCAAGCTGCTCAAAGTCTGTCAACCTCTTACCAACTCTACAGGTTTTCATGTCTGGCGATCAAGTCATGGACGGTGCAAGTCACGGAGATTTTCGGTGTGATACTTCCTGTGAGTGGGCGTTCTTTCAAGACAGCGGTGAAGTCCGTAGCGATGAGTACTGCACGGGACGTGGGCAATGGTAATCCTTGTGAAACCTCTCTGCGTCATGTTTGCAAGTGATTGCCTCTGTCTCAACGTAGTATGCATTCGCGCCAGGGCGACATTTAGCCAGCTGTCGAAGGTTGCCTTATAAACTCTCCGTTGCATACGTTATGAGAACCATGAGTTCTACCTGTCTCTATCAATGAGACGAATTGATGAATGGAATGAAATGGGAGGACACTCACGCGACACACGCAACATAACACACTTCTCTCTTCCGTAGTCTAACAGGCTCTTTACACATGGATTGCAGTCGATTGCTATCCCTGTATCAGAAGTGTAAGCTATCTTAATTTTATTTAACACTATTTCATCTACCATCATCGCCCATATGAAATGTTATAAGATTTACAAGTTAAACTAAGCGTGCTACTATTTCCAAATGAAAAAGTATACATGGTTAAATCATCCACTTAAGCCCATCCGTAGTCTAACAAGCTCTTTACACATGGATCGCAGTCGATTGCTATCCAGAATCATGTAAGCTATCTGAATTTTATTTAACACTATTTCATCTACCATCATCACCCATATGAAATGTTATAAGATTTACAAGTTAAACTAAGCGTGCTACTATTTCCAAATGAAAAAGTATACATGGTTAAATCATCCACTGAAGCCCCATTCAAGTAAGTCAGTATGAAAGCAATAATACGAAATAAAAGTTTATTATGGCATGTATTTCAAAAGGTCTTCATCGTCAATATCGTCCCAGAGTCTGGCTTCACACAGATCACAAAAGCAGTTCACCTGCTTCAATCGTTCTTCTACCGCGAGCCTCACTTTGTCGATGTACTCCCACTCCGCCATAGTTCGTGGCTGGGAGTTAGGGGTGTACCATTCCCATAATTGATGGAGGAATTTGGTGCTGGTGATCTCCATCACATCATCAGTATCGTACTGCAGATACTTCCATCGTATGCCTGTTAGGTCGGGACACTCCTTCTCATATACACTCTCCTCTTCGTCATCCGCTGGTAATGACAACTTTCTAATGTTGTCGAGTCGGTACACCTTCTCCACCTTCCCCTTCGTTGGAGCGTTTGGTGCAACGAGCGCCCTTGGTGATGAGCATGGAGAAGAGAACTCCAATTTTGTGTTCGGTGTTGTCGGAGGGCTTGTCATGTTGACTGTGAATAATGACTTTAAAATGTTTTCTAATTCTTAAGTATAAACAAGCAACCAATCAGAATGAACAGCCAATGAATGATGAATATGAAAGTATATATGCAAAGTGACATTCGTGTCATTTCACTCTGTCTTTGAGACGTGTAAGTAAACTGTTCTCTAGTGAAGTCTCTCTCTTGTTGAAGTATCAACCTTAAACTTGATTTCGTTGAAATGGTAAGTTGAAAATTTCTTCACTCATCTCCCTCAAACGTGTGGCTAATAGCATCTTCCTCAATTTCAGGCATCAACTTCATCACCAACGCCCTCCCTTCTCGAGGAAAGTTTAGAGTTGTTGAGTGAAGGTAGGTTGTAACAATACACTGAGACTTGAACAGAGATGATAGAATGATTTCTCTTTCAGGTGATGTGAGTTCCAGCTCAAGACTCTCGCGACAAGGCAACGAGTGGGAATGTGCCGACTGCGGACATATGTTTACAAGGAAGCACAGTCTCCTTCGACACATCAAACAACGTGTGTGTCAATGCAAAGCGGCGTCAATCTCCGGAGGTGAAGTTGATTCTGACGATGACATCTCCTTTCCTTGCGATTTGTGCCCTCTTTCTTTTGATAGTCACTTTCAGCGATCTTCGCACAGACTTCAACACACGCATGCAAATGATCACTACACCAACGGTACCTCTACAATCTCCCTCATTAATGTTTCACATAATAATTTAGTACGCGACTACTGCATGGAGTCCAATACTCAAATAGTAGATTTTCCTGAGTGGCTCCTTCAAAATTCTAACATTATCGAAGAGCTCTTCAACAATTTAGACAATTTTAGAATGAAGGCGCTCATCTACCTCAAACTAAAATATATTAAAATAGATTTTCAAACGGGTCAAGTGACGGAGAGAATACAGTTTCATGTTCCTTCCTCTTCCGCAACCGAAGTTGTAGACTGCGAGTCTTGGCAAAATTTTCACATTCAATGTTTAAAATCAAATGTAGATAAATTCAATCAACGCGACAGCGCTCTCATTTTTGATGGTGTGGACTCAGCCATATTCAAAATTTCCTTATTAGGAAGTCATGCAGCTCGAGGCACATTTAAACTACCAAAAACGTTGTATAATAAGAAAGCTGTCAACAATGTCGATTGTAAATCACAGTGCTTCAAATATGCATTCCTATCCATCCTTCACTATAATGATATCAATGCGAATCGAAATCATACCTATAGCTATAGACAGTGGGAGGATGAACTAGACTTTGAATGTTGTGATAGTGACAACATGAAAATCAAAGATGTAGAAACGTTCGAAAAACATAATAAGATTAAAATTGTCGTTCACGTGTGGGAGAAGGGGTTGAAGGGTGCCCGCTATAATTCACGTTCAACTTGTTATGAACGTGTAGTCAACCTCTTATTAGTAAAACAAGATGATAGCGAGGAATGGCACTACTGTGGTATTCCCAAAATCTCTCGCTTGTACACTCACTTGGGGCACTCTAAAAGAGGTGAACATTTTGTATGCGACCGCTGCATCCGCTCCTTTTGGAGTAAAGATAAATTTGAAACTCACTATGAATGGTGCAAGCGAGGTAAATTACAAATGGAACGCATGCCCAAAGATAAAATATTTTCACATAGGGATAATGGTGACGAATTAAGTCCCCTGCGTGTCATTTACGCAGACATAGAACGCTACATTGATGATATCATCCACAAGCCAGCAGCCATATCTTGCTATGAAGTATGGCATGACCACTTTAGGAATAGACAAAACAAAATGCATACTTGGCAAGGTGAAGATTGCATTTCAAAATTTCTAGAATTTCTCGATAGAGCTGCCAAATTTCAACAATCATATGATTCCCAATTGCAGCGTAAGTCACTACATATGTCAGATAAAGACAAACAGAAATTTGAAAGTTGCACATCCTGTCCTAAATGTCATAAAACGTTTGATGACGATAAAATTAAGAAGGTGCGTGATCATGATCACATCACTGGTAAATTTAGAAACGCACTCTGCTCCAAATGTAACTTTTCTCTTAGGTTGAGACGTCGTGTACTACCCGTCATTTTTCATAACTTTAAGGGCTATGACAGTCATATGCTCATAAAAGGAGGGTTGAGCTAGATGAAATCGTGGCAGTATAATGTAATAGCGCAAACGAGAGAAAAATTCATGGCAATGACAGCAAAAGTACCAGTAGATAAAACTAAAGAAAATAAGACAGTCTTCTTCGAAATAAAATTTTTAGATTCATTTCAATTCATGTCAGCGTCACTAGCTTCTCTCGTTCGAAATCTCAAGTTTCTTCCCCATAGTCAAACTTTGAAGAAACACTATCCAAATTTAACAGATGACATGATCACTCGCAAAGGAGTCTTTCCCTATGCGTATTTTAGCTCAATGTCTAAACTAAATGAAACAACCCTTCCTTCCATTGACAAATTCCAAAACGATTTGACGGGTGAAGGTTGTCCAGTAGAGGACTATGAACATGCTCAAGAGGCATGGTTAAAATTTGATTGTAAAACGTTTGGCGATTATATGACCGCTTACTTAGAATTAGATGTCATTTTGCTGGCTGATGTCTTTCAGGAATTTCGACGAGTGGCATTAGAAGAAGACAAATTAGATCCTGTCGACTTTGTCAGTCTACCAGCCATGTCCTTTAAATCAGCCTTTAAAATGACTGGTGAGACCATTCATCTCTTACAAGACCCCGAGATGTATAACATATTTGAGCGCGGAATACGCGGTGGTCTCACATTTGTGAATAAACATCACATAAAATCTAAAACAGTAGGTAATGATCATATCCACCTAAAATACTATGACCAAAATAATTTATATGGCAGTTCACTGTCTAAACCACTACCTCATTCCGAGTTTAGTTGGTTAAATCAAGATGAGCTTGAGTATTACTCCAACCCTTCAAACATTCTGAAGATTCCAGATGAAGGTGATTGGGGATATTATTTTGAAGTGGATTTGATTTATCCAAATAGCATTAAAAATAAAACTGCTGATTTCCCACTCGCACCTGAATCTGATGAAGTGACTGAAGATATGTTTTCACCATTCATGTCACAATTTCATAAGAACTTAACAGAGTGTGGACAGCGAAGGTATAAACCATGCCGCAAACTTTTACTCACCCAATATGATAAGAAAAATTATCTCGTACACTTCTGCACACTAAAATTCTATTTAGAAATGGGCATGCTTCTAAAGTCAGTTCACCGCATCATCAAATTTAGACAGAAAGCCTTCCTCAAGCCATATATTGATAGTAACAGCCAGAAACGTGCACTCGCCCAAAATAATTTTGAAAAAGATTTTTATAAGTACAAGAATAATAGTCTATTTGGTAAGACGATGGAGGATGTTAGAAAACGTATGAACTACAAACTAGTCATTGATGATCAAAAATATCACAAATTGACCTCATCACCTCTTTTCATTGATAGAGACATTATCGATGAGGACCTTGTAGGTGTTAAAATGATAAAATCTGAAGTTGAGTTGTGCAAGCCCATCTATATTGGCCAAGCTGTACTAGATTACTCTAAGCTTGAAATGTACCAACTCTTTTATAAAATACTAAAACCATGTCCTCTCGTAAAAGAGGTTCGTTTGTTGGGTGGTGATACAGATAGTTTCTTCTTAGGTATTACCACTCAAGACGATTTAAATTTTAATGAAGTAGCTAAGTCATTAGAAAAATATTTCGACACATCTAACTACAATCCCACTCATCCACTCTATTCCATACAGAATAAAGCCAAACTTGGTTGTTTTAAGGATGAAACAGCAGGAAAGAAAATAGATGAAATGATTCTCCTCCGTCCTAAAATGTATTCCATGAAATTAAAAGAATGTGCATATAGTATTAAGCGTGATAAAGGTATATCAAAATCCATTGTTCACAAAATGAAACATCGGTCCTATAAGAAGGCCTATAAAAATAAAACTATAACGTTTGTCAATATGACAATCTTAAAATCTCAAGTTCATACTGTGAAAACGCACACGTTCAAGAAACGAGCGCTTTCTGCATGGGAGGATAAGAGGTGTTGGATAGGACATAACACATCTCTTCCACATGGACATCCTGACACAAACATACCTCCACCCAAAAGAATAAAACTCACGCTACCACATTCAGGAGATGTATTGACATAATCAACTTTAACTCAGTATTTTGATGTTGTTTTTGTAGATATACATGGTTGTTTTATGTATCGCATGAGATCGTTTCTTCCTTGTGAATATATGCCTACAGTCAGCCCATTCCCCCTATATCTGTGAAAAGACTTTTCATATACATATTTTTATTTCAATAAACATATCACAATGACTTCACTTTGTTTTCCGAAACACTAAAGTTACGAGGGATTTAGTATCTTTCACATGGATGCACTCTTGTAAACCATTGGTAATTTTGATAGCAATAGAGGGTATAGTTTGTTTGACGACGGGGTGATAGAAAACAGATTCAAACATCTCGACTATTCCATATGAAGCGTCTTTATCATGAATGAAATCACGTAAAATGCATTCTTTTTCTCACCAACAGAAATAGGTAGAATCAAATCACTTTGGGGCGATCATATCTTTTTCAAATGACTGTGGAACATTGATTTCAATGATGCAGATTTAAACAGTTAGATTCGATGACGAACAAGATTTACTAGTTTGCAAGTTAAACTAAGCGTTCTATTATTTGTAAATGAAAGATATAGTTTCAACAGTTTACAGATTAAAAATAAAGTTTCAATGGTGTATGTGTTAGAAATAAATTTTAAGCTGTTTGTGTGTTAGAAATAAAATAAAGTTTCAACAATCTGTCGATTAAAAATAAAGTTTCAACAGTGTGTACGTTAGAAATAAAGTTTTATCTGTTTGTAAAATGAGATTGTAGGATTTACTAGTTTGCAAGTTAGACTAAGCGTTCTACTATTTGTAAACAAAAGATATAGTTTCAACAGTTTACAGATTAAAAATAACGTTTCAACAGTGTGTACATTAGAAATAAAGTTTTAGGCGTTTGTGCGTTAGAAATAAAATAAAGTTTCAACCGTTTACAAGTTAAAAATGAAGTTTCAATAGTGTGTATGTTAAGAATAAAGTTCTATCTGTTTATATGTTAGAAATAAAAATGAAGGTTCACCAGTTTACAAGTTAAGAATAAAATTTTATCTGCTTGTATGTCAGAAATGAAATAAAGTTTCACCAGTTTAAAAGTTAAAAATAAAGTTTCAATAATGTGTACGTTAGAAACAAAGTTTCAATAGTTTACAAGTTAAGAATAAAGTTTCAATAGTGTGTATGTTAAGAATAAAGTTCTATCTGTTTATATGTTAGAAATAAAATGAAGTTTCACCAGTTTACAAGTTAAGAATATATTTTATCTGCTTGTATGTTAGAAATGAAATAAAGTTTCACCAGTTTACAAGTTAAAAATAAAGTTTCAATAGCGTGTACGCTAGAAATAAAGTTTCAATAGTTTACAAGTTAAGAATAAAGTTTTATCTGTTTGTATGTTAGAAATATAACGAAGTTTCAACCGTTTACAAGTTAAAAATAAAGTTTCAATAGTTAACACGTTAAAAATAAAGTTTCAACAGTGTGTATGTGGAGAATAAATTTCTATCTGTTTGTATGTTAGGAATAAAATGAAGTTTCATCAGTTTACAAGTTAAGAATAAAGCTTTATCTGTTTGTATGTTAGAAATAAAACACAGCTTCAACCGTTAAGAAGTTAAAAATAAAGTTTCAATAGTTTGCAAGTTAAAACTAATGTTTCAATAGTGCGTATGATAAGAATAAAGTTTTATCTGTTTGTATGTTAGAAATAAAATGAAGCTTCTCCAGTTTACAAGTTAAGAATAAAGTTTTATCAGCTTGTATGTTAGAAATAAAATGAAGTTTCAACAGTTTACAAATTAAAAATAAAGTTTCAACCGTTTACAAGTTAAAAATAAAGTTTCAACAGTGTCTACGTTAGAAATAAAGTTTTATCTGTTTGTAAAGTACGATCGTAAGATTTACTAGTTTGCAAGTTAGACTCAGCATTCTACTAGTTGTAAATGAAAAATATCGTTTCAACAGTTTACAGATTAAAAATAACGTTTCAACAGTGTGTACATTAGAAATAAAATTTTAGGCGTTTGTGCGTTAGAAATAAAGTTTCAGCCATTTACAAGTTAAAAATAAAGTTTCAACAGTGTCTACGTTAGAAATAAAGTTTTAGCTGTTTATATGTTAGAAACAAAATAAAGTTTCAACAGTTTACAAGTTGAAAAATAAAGTTTCAACAGTGTGTACGTTAGAAATAAATGAAAGTAAGAACTTCATCGTATGAGTATTCAAAGCATGTTTTGTAAATCAAATGTGTGTAGTCCTGACATGATAGAATCGCGTTAGAAATAAAGTTTCAGCCGTTTACAAGTTAAAAATAGAGTTTCAACAGTGTCTACGTTAGAAATAAAGTTTTAGCTGTTTATACTTTAGAAACAAAATAAAGTTTCAACAGTTTACAAGTTGAAAAATAAAGTTTCAACAGTGTGTACGTTAGAAATAAATGAAAGTAAGAACTTCATCGTATAGGTATTCAAAGCATGTTTTGTAAATCAAATATGTGTAGTCCTGACATGATAGAATCAAATGAACTTGACAAACGCGTTTGTCAAGCTTGATTCTATCATGTCAGGACTACACATATTTGATTTACACAACATGCTTTGAATACTTATACGATGAAGTTCTTACTTTCATTTATTTCTAACGTACACACTGTTGAAACTCTATTTTTAACTTGTAAACGGCTGAAACTTTAATTCTAACGCGATTCTATCGTGTCAGGACAACACACATTTGATTTACAAAACATGCTTTGAATACTCATACGATGAAGTTCTTACTTTCATTTATTTCTAACGTACACACTGTTGAAACTTTATTTTTCAACTTGTAAACTGTTGAAACTTTATTTTGTTTCTAACATATAAACAGCTAAAACTTTATTTCTAACGTAGACACTGTTGAAACTTTATTTTTAACTTGTAAACGGCTGAAACTTTATTTCTAACGCACAAAGCGCTTAAACTTTATTTCCATCATACGCACTATTGAAACTTTATTTTAATCTGTAAACTGTTGAAACGATATTTTTCATTTACAACTAGTAGAATGCTGAGTCTAACTTGCAAACTAGTAAATCTTACGATCGTACTTTACAAACAGATAAAACTTTATTTCTAACGTAGACACTGTTGAAACTTTATTTTTAACTTGTAAACGGTTGAAACTTTATTTCTAACATACACTATTGAAACTTTATTTTTAATTTGTAAACTGTTGAAACTTCATTTTATTTCTAACATACAAGCTGATAAAACTTTATTCCTAACTTGTAAACTGGTGAAGCTTCATTCTATTTCTAACATACAAACAGATAGAACTTTATTCTTAACTTGTAAACTGATGAAACTTTGCTTTATTTCTAACATACAAACAGATAAAACTTTATTCTTAACTTGTAAACTATTGAAACTTTATTCTTAACATACACATTATTGAAACATTAGTTTTAACTTGCAAACTATTAAAACTTTATTTTTAACTTGTTAACGGTTGAAGCTTTGTTTTATTTCTAACATACAAGAAGATAAAACTTTATTCTTAACTTGTAAACTGATGAACCTTTGTTTTATTTCTAACATACAAACAGATAAACTTTATTCTTAACTTATAAACTATTGAAACTTTATTTTTAACTTGTAAACTGGTGAAACTTTATTTCATTTCTAACATACACGCAGATAAAATTTATTCTTCACTTGTAAACTGGTGAAACTTCATTTTATTTCTAACATATAAACAGATAGAACTTTATTCTTAACATACACACTATTGAAACTTTATTCTTAACTTGTAAACTATTGAAACTTTGTTTCTAACGTACACATTATTGAAACTTCATTTTTAACTTTTAAAGTGGTGAAACTTTATTTCATTTCTGACATACAAGCAGATAAAACTTTATTCTTAACTTGTAAACTGGTGAACCTTCATTTTTATTTCTAACATGTAAACAGATAGAACTTTATTCTTAACATACACGCTATTGAAACTTCATTTTTAACTTGTAAACGGTTGAAACTTTATTTTATTTCTAACACACAAACAGCTTAAACTTTATTTTTAACATACACACTATTGAAACTTTATTTTTTAATCTGTAAATTGTTGAAACTATATCTTTCATTTACAAATAGTAGAACGCCTAGTCTAACTTACAAACTATTAAATCCTGCAATCTTATTTTTACAAACAGATATAACTTTATTTCTAATGTACACACTTTTGAAACTTTACTTATAATCCTTAAACTGTTGAAAGTATGTCTTTCATTTACAAATAGTAGAACGCTTAGTCTAACTTGCAAACTAGTAAATCTTATGATTTTAATTTACAAACCGATAAAACTCTATTTCTAACATACACTGTTGAAACTTTATTTTGAACTTGTAAACGGTTGAAACTTTATTTTATTTCTAACACGCAAACGACTAAAACTTTATTTCTAACGTACACACTGTTGAAACTTTATTTTTAATCTGTAAACTGTTGAAACTATATCTTTCGTTTAAAAATAGTAGAACGCTTAGTCTAACTTGCAAACTAGCAAATCCTACAATCTCATTTTACAAACAGATAAAACTTTATTTCTAACGTAAACACTGTTGAAACTTTATTTTTAACATTGAAAAAGCTAAAACTTTATTTCTAACGTACACACTGTTGAAACTTTATTTTAAATCTACAAAGTGTTGAAACTTTACTCTATTTCTAACACACAAACAGCTTAAAATTTATTTTTAACATACACACTTTTGAAACTTTATTTTTAACTTGTAAACTCTTGAAACTATATCTTTCATTTACAAATAATAGAACGCTTAGTTTAACTTGCAAACTAGTAAATCTTGTTCGTCATCGAATCCAACTGTTTAAATCTTCAACATTGAAATCAATGTTCCACAGTCATTTGAAAAAGATATGATCGCCCCAAAGTGATTTGATTCTACCTATTTCTGTTGGTGAGAAAAAGAATGCATTTTACGTGATTTCATTCATGATAAAGACGCTTCATATGAAATAGTCGAGATGTTTGAATCTATTTTCTATCATCCCGTCGTCAAACAAACTATACCCTCTATTGGTATCAAAATTACCGATGGTTTACAAGAGTGCATCCATGTGAAAGATACTAAATCCCTCGTAACTTTAGTGTTTCGGAAAACAAAGTGAAGTCATTGTGATATGTTTATTGAAATAAAAATATGTGTATGAAAAAGTCTTTTCACAGATATAGGGGGAATGGGCTGACTGTAGGCATATATTCACAAGGAAGAAACGATCTCATGCGATACATAAAACAACCATGTATATCTACAAAAATAACATCAAAATACTGAGTTAAAGTTGATTATGTCAATACATCTCCTGAATGTGGTAGCGTGAGTTTTATTCTTTTGGGTGGAGGTATGTTTGTGTCAGGATGTCCATGTGGAAGAGATGTGTTATGTCCTATCCAACACCTCTTATCCTCCCATGCAGAAAGCGCTCGTTTCTTGAACGTGTGCGTTTTCACAGTATGAACTTGAGATTTTAAGATTGTCATATTGACAAACGTTATAGTTTTATTTTTATAGGCCTTCTTATAGGACCGATGTTTCATTTTGTGAACAATGGATTTTGATATACCTTTATCACGCTTAATACTATCTGCACATTCTTTTAATTTCATAGAATACATTTTAGGACGGAGGAGAATCATTTCATCTATTTTCTTTCCTGCTGTTTCATCCTTAAAACAACCAAGTTTGGCTTTATTCTGTATGGAATAGAGTGGATGAGTGGGATTGTAGTTAGATGTGTCGAAATATTTTTCTAATGACTTAGCTACTTCATTAAAATTTAAATCGTCTTGAGTGGTAATACCTAAGAAGAAACTATCTGTATCACCACCCAACAAACGAACCTCTTTTACGAGAGGACATGGTTTTAGTATTTTATAAAAGAGTTGGTACATTTCAAGCTTAGAGTAATCTAGTACAGCTTGGCCAATATAGATGGGCTTGCACAACTCAACTTCAGATTTTATCATTTTAACACCTACAAGGTCCTCATCGATAATGTCTCTATCAATGAAAAGAGGTGATGAGGTCAATTTGTGATATTTTTGATCATCAATGACTAGTTTGTAGTTCATGCGTTTTCTAACATCCTCCATCGTCTTACCAAATAGACTATTATTCTTATACTTATAAAAATCTTTTTCAAAATTATTTTGGGCGAGTGCACGTTTCTGGCTGTTACTATCAATATATGGCTTGAGGAAGGCTTTCTGTCTAAATTTGATGATGCGGTGAACTGACTTTAGAAGCATGCCCATTTCTAAATAGAATTTTAGTGTGCAGAAGTGTACGAGATAATTTTTCTTATCATATTGGGTGAGTAAAAGTTTGCGGCATGGTTTATACCTTCGCTGTCCACACTCTGTTAAGTTCTTATGAAATTGTGACATGAATGGTGAAAACATATCTTCAGTCACTTCACCAGATTCAGGTGCGAGTGGGAAATCAGCAGTTTTATTTTTAATGCTATTTGGATAAATCAAATCCACTTCAAAATAATATCCCCAATCACCTTCATCTGGAATCTTCAGAATGTTTGAAGGGTTGGAGTAATACTCAAGCTCATCTTGATTTAACCAACTAAACTCGGAATGAGGTAGTGGTTTAGACAGTGAACTGCCATATAAATTATTTTGGTCATAGTATTTTAGGTGGATATGATCATTACCTACTGTTTTAGATTTTATGTGATGTTTATTCACAAATGTGAGACCACCGCGTATTCCGCGCTCAAATATGTTATACATCTCGGGGTCTTGTAAGAGATGAATGGTCTCACCAGTCATTTTAAAGGCTGATTTAAAGGACATGGCTGGTAGACTGACAAGGTCGACAGGATCTAATTTGTCTTCTTCTAATGCCACTCGTCGAAATTCCTGAAAGACATCAGCCAGCAAAATGACATCTAATTCTAAGTAAGCGGTCATATAATCGCCAAACGTTTTACAATCAAATTTTAACCATGCCTCTTGAGCATGTTCATAGTCCTCTACTGGACAATCTTCACCCGTCAAATCGTTTTGGAATTTGTCAATGGAAGGAAGGGTTGTTTCATTTAGTTTAGACATTGAGCTAAAATACGCATAGGGAAAGACTCCTTTGCGAGTGATCATGTCATCTGTTAAATTTGGATAGTGTTTCTTCAAAGTTTGACTATGGGGAAGAAACTTGAGATTTCGAACGAGAGAAGCTAGTGACGCTGACATGAAGTGAAATGAATCTAAAAATTTTATTTCGAAGAAGACTGTCTTATTTTCTTTAGTTTTATCTACTGGTACTTTTGCTGTCATTGCCATGAATTTTTCTCTCGTTTGCGCTATTACATTACACTGCCACGATTTCATCTAGCTCAACCCTCCTTTTATGAGCATATGACTGTCATAGCCCTTAAAGTTATGAAAAATGACGGGTAGTACACGACGTCTCAACCTAAGTGAAAAGTTACATTTGGAGCAGAGTGCGTTTCTAAATTTACCAGTGATGTGATCATGATCACGCACTTTCTTAATTTTATCGTCATCAAACGTTTTATGACATTTAGGACAGGATGTGCAACTTTCAAATTTCTGTTTGTCTTTATCTGACATATGTAGTGACTTACGCTGCAATTGGGAATCATATGATTGTTGAAATTTGGCAGCTCTATCGAGAAATTCTAGAAATTTTGAAATGCAATCTTCACCTTGCCAAGTATGCATTTTGTTTTGTCTATTCCTAAAGTGGTCATGCCATACTTCATAGCAGGATATGGCTGCTTGCTTGTGGATGATATCATCAATGTAGCGTTCTATGTCTGCGTAAATGACACGCAGGGGACTTAATTCGTCACCATTATCCCTATGTGAAAATATTTTATCTTTGGGCATGCGTTCCATTTGTAATTTACCTCGCTTGCACCATTCATAGTGAGTTTCAAATTTATCTTTACTCCAAAAGGAGCGGATGCAGCGGTCGCATACAAAATGTTCACCTCTTTTAGAGTGCCCCAAGTGAGTGTACAAGCGAGAGATTTTGGGAATACCACAGTAGTGCCATTCCTCGCTATCATCTTGTTTTACTAATAAGAGGTTGACTACACGTTCATAACAAGTTGAACGTGAATTATAGCGGGCACCCTTCAACCCCTTCTCCCACACGTGAACGACAATTTTAATCTTATTATGTTTTTCGAACGTTTCTACATCTTTGATTTTCATGTTGTCACTATCACAACCTTCAAAGTCTAGTTCATCCTCCCACTGTCTATAGCTATAGGTATGATTTCGATTCGCGTTGATATCATTATAGTGAAGGATGGATAGGACTGCATATTTGAAGCACTGTGATTTACAATCGACATTGTTGACAGCTTTCTTATTATACAACGTTTTTGGTAGTTTAAATGTGCCTCGAGCTGCATGACTTTCTAATAGGGAAATTTTGAATATGGCTGAGTCCACACCATCAAAAATGAGAGCGCTGTCGCGTTGATTGAATTTATCTACATTTGATTTTAAACATTGAATGTGAAAATTTAGCCAAGACTCGCAGTCTACAACTTCGGTTGCGGAAGAGGAAGGAACATGAAACTGTATTCTCTCCGTCACTTGACCCGTTTGAAAATCTATCTTAATATATTTTAGTTTGAGGTAGATGAGCGCCTTCATTCTAAAATTGTCTAAATTGTTGAAGAGCACTTCGATAATGTTAGAATTTTGAAGGAGCCACTCAGGAAAATCTACTATTTGAGTATTGGACTCCATGCAGTAGTCGCGTACTAAATTATTATGTGAAACATTAATGAGGGAGATTGTAGAGGTACCGTTGGTGTAGTGATCATTTGCATGCGTGTGTTGAAGTCTGTGCGAAGATCGCTGAAAGTGACTATCAAAAGAAAGAGGGCACAAATCTAAGGAAAGGAGATGTCATCGTCAGAATCAACTTCACCTCCGGAGATTGATGCCGCTTTGCGTTGACACACACGTTGTTTGATGTGTCGAAGGAGACTGTGCTTCCTTGTAAACATATGTCCGCAGTCGGCACATTCCCACTCGTTGCCTTGTCGCGAGAGTCTTGAGCTGGAACTCACATCACCTGAAAGAGAAATCATTCTATCATCTCTGTTCAAGTCTCAGTGTATTGTTACAACCTACCTTCACTCAACAACTCTAAACTTTCCTCGAGAAAGGAGGGCGTTGGTGATGAAGTTGATGCCTGAAATTGAGGAAGATGCTATTAGCCACACGTTTGAGGGAGATGAGTGAAGAAATTTTCAACTTACCATTTCAACGAAATCAAGTTTAAGGTTGATACTTCAACAAGAGAGAGACTTCACTTAAATAATACGTCTCAAATTTGAAATTCACGAGAGAGCAGTTCACTTGTACGCCTCAATTATAGAATTCGCTAGAGAACACTTCACTTATACGTCTCAAAGACAGAGTGAAATGACACGAATGTCACTTTGCATATATACTTTCATATTCATCATTCATTGGCTGTTCATTCTGATTGGTTGCTTGTTTATACTTAAGAATTAGAAAACATTTTAAAGTCATTATTCACAGTCAACATGACAAGTCCTCCAAAAACACCGAATACAAAATTCTCTTCTCCATGCTCATCACCAAGGGCGCTCGTTGCACCAAACGCTCCAACGAAGGGGAAGGTGGAGAAGGTGTACCGACTCGACAACATTAGAAAGTTGTCATTACCAGCGGATGACGAAGAGGAGAGTGTATATGAGAAGGAGTGTCCCGACCTAACAGGCATACGATGGAAGTATCTGCAGTACGATACTGATGATGTGATGGAGATCACCAGCACCAAATTCCTCCACCAATTATGGGAATGGTACACCCCTAACTCCCAGCCACGAACTATGGCGGAGTGGGAGTACATCGACAAAGTGAGGCTCGCGGTAGAAGAACGATTGAAGCAAGTGAACTGCTTTTGTGATCTATGTGAAGCCAGACTCTGGGACGACATTGACGATGAAGACCTTTTGAAATACATGCCATAATAAACTTTTATTTCGTATTATTGCTTTCATACTGACTTACTTGAATGGGGCTTCAGTGGATGATTTAACCATGTATACTTTTTCATTTGGAAATAGTAGCACGCTTAGTTTAACTTGTAAATCTTATAACATTTCATATGGGTGATGATGGTAGATGAAATAGTGTTAAATAAAATTCAGATAGCTTACATGATTCTGGGATAGCAATCGACTGCGATCCATGTGTAAAGAGCTTGTTAGACTACGGATGGGCTTCAGTGGATGATTTAACCATGTATACTTTTTCATTTGGAAATAGTAGCACGCTTAGTTTAACTTGTAAATCTTATAACATTTCATATGGGCGATGATGGTAGATGAAATAGTGTTAAATAAAATTAAGATAGCTTACACTTCTGATACAGGGAGAGCAATCGACTGCAATCCATGTGTAAAGAGCCTGTTAGACTACGGAAGAGAGAAGTGTGTTATGTTGCGTGTGTCGCGTGAGTGTCCTCCCATTTCATTCCATTCATCAATTCATCTCATTGATAGAGACAGATAGAACTCATGGTTCTCATAACGTATGCAATGGAGAGTTTTAGGCAACCTTCGACAGTTGGCTAAATGTCGCCCTGGCGCGAATGCATACTAAGTTGAGACAGAGGCAATCACTTGCAAACATGACGCAGAGAGGTTTAACAGGATTGACCATTGCCGAATGTCCCTTGCGGTATACATAGCTACGGGTTTCACCGCCGCCCTTTACAGGAACGCCTGTCGAAAGGAAGTATTACACCGAACTTCATTTGCAACGTTCAAGTTGACTGATAGCAGATTCAACTTAATGATAGTATTCGCCAGACATGAAAACCTGTAGAGTTGGTAAGAGGTTGACAGACTTTGAGCAGCTTGATAGCAAGCCGTAGAGAGCTTGATTCACCAGCGTTTTGCAATGGAGATGTTTAGAGGCCACCCATGACAAGATAGCTAAGACTCAACCGATTGGCGTTCAAAGTGCTACGTTGAGAACTGTGTCAAATGCCCAACATGAGACATGAGTTGCCCCAGCGGTTTCGGTCTAAACTATGACACACTCCCTTGCCACACTTATCACTACGGCATCGTCCGCCGTCCCGAAGGAACACCCTGTCAGTGGAATATTACAGCAAAACTCTCCGTGTCTTGCTCGCTTTCAGTGAAAAGCCGCTTATACCATGAGAAGACTGGCTCAGACATCATTAAAAATGCTTTCATTGACTTCAGCAGGGTCGAAAACCCCAGAAAACCTCCAAAACTAGTGAATTAAATTTTTTCAACTTTTTAGCACTACTTATGAAACTTTATAAGTATTTATCACTTAGGGCAGGTCAATAGTGACCGAACCTTTTTTGAATCAAGTCAAACGGACTTGTAGAAGCAAAGTTACAAGACATTAAAGTTTTGGAGTCTTTTATGGCCTGGAGACGAAGGCCATCACCTGGCTAACCTCTAAGTCTGACGGCTTAGCTGATATCAGCAATGAAATTTTCTAAGTCGGTTTCTTACGGAAACCCGGTATTTGGAATGTCCGAAGCTATCATCGGAGCTCAGAGAGACGACTTACCGTTGGCAATCTCTCGTCTTAATGACAAGTCTCTGTCGGTTCCCATCTTATATAGTGTGTGGCGATCAGCTGATGACGTAATACCCATCATCCAAATCTTGAAATCCGTCTATCTCCGGTTCTAGCGCTCCGATTGAGCTGAAAATACACCATGTCAATGTAGAATTTGACGCTCAATCCGAATCCGGCCTCCGTTTTCCCATCCGATGCTTCGTTTTGGCTCTACAGCCCACAGCCATCACAAAAATTCTAACTCTGTCGTTTTTTCGAAAAATGTTGAAAAATTTTTCTCTCCGATTGACTTGAAACTCACCAAGTTGATAGAGAATTTGACGCTGATTACCAATCTGGCCTCCGTTTTCCAATCCGATGCTTCGTTTTGAAGCTACAGCCCAAAACGTCCCAAATTCTAACTCTGTCGTTTTTCACCAATGTCCCAAAATTTTAAATGGTATCTCACATCTAAACGGAGACAGATATGAACAAGCCGATTCTTTCACTGAATTTGTCTTACTCTTAGCTTTCAAACGAGCTATTGCACGACAAAATCGGTCTACGGGAAACCAAGATCGAAGCTAGTTCTCCCGAGGGGGGGGACGTCAGCGAAAATTTTTTCTCTCCGATTGCTTTCAAATTCACCATACCGATGCTGAATTTCACGCTGAATCCAAATCTGAAATCCGTTTTGCTCTTCGATGCTTCGTTTTGGCGCTACAGCCCAAAACGTCCAAAATTCTAACTCTGTCGTTTTTTCGCCAATCTCCCAAATCTTAAATGGTATCTCACATCTAAACGAAGACAGATATGAACAAGCCGATTCTTTCAGTGAATTTGTCTTACTCTTAGCTTTCAAACGAGCTATTGCACGACAAAATCCGTCCACTGGAAGCCAAGATCGAAGCTAGCTCTCCCGAGGGGGGGGACGTCAGCGAAAATTTTGTCTCTCCGATTGCTTTCAAATTCACCATACCGATGCAGAATTTCACGCTGAATCCGAATCTGGCCTCCGTTTTCTCATCCGATGCTTCGTTTTGGCGCTACAGCCCAAAACGTCCAAAATTCTAACTCTGTCGTTTTTCGCCAATCTCCCAAAATCTTAAATGGTGTCTCACATCTAAACGAAGAAAGATATGAACAAGCCGTTTCTTTCACTGAATTTGTCTCACTCTTAGCTTTCAAACGAGCTATGGCACGACAAAATCCGTCCAATGGAAGCTAAGATCGAAGCTAGTTCTCCCGAGGGGGGGACGTCAGCAAAAATTTTTTCTCTCCGATTGCTTTCAAATTCACCATACAGATGCAGAATTTCACGCTGAATCCGAATCTGGCCTCCGTTTTCCCATCCGATGCTTCGTTTTGGCGCTACAGCCCAAAACGTCCAAAATTCTAACTCTGTCGTTTTTTCGAAAAATGTTGAAAATATTTTCTCTCCGATTCACTTGAAACTCTCCGATTGACTTGAAACTTACCATGTTGATAGAGAATTTGATGCTGATTCCAAATCTGAAATCCGTTTTGCTCTTCGATGCTTCGTTTTGGCGCTACAGCCCAAAACGTCCAAAATTCTAACTCTGTCGTTTTTTCGCCAATCTCCCAAATCTTAAATGGTGTCTCACATCTAAACGAAGACAGATATGAACAAGCCGATTCTTTCAGTGAATTTGTCTCACTCTTAGCTTTCAAACGAGCTATTGCACGACAAAATCCGTCCACTGGAAGCCAAGATCGAAGCTAGCTCTCCCGAGGGGGGGACGTCAGCGAAAATTTTTTCTCTCCGATTGCTTTCAAATTCACCATACAGATGCAGAATTTCACGCTGAATCCGAATCTGGCCTCCGTTTTCTCATCCGATGCTTCGTTTTGGCGCTACAGCCCAAAACGTCCAAAATTCTAACTCTGTCGTTTTTTCGAAAAATGTTGAAAATATTTTCTCTCCGATTCACTTGAAACTCTCCGATTGACTTGAAACTTACCATGTTGATAGAGAATTTGATGCTGATTCCAAATCTGAAATCCATTTTGCTCTTCGATGCTTCGTTTTGGCGCTACAGCCCAAAACGTCCAAAATTCTAACTCTGTCGTTTTTTCGAAAAATGTTGAAAATATTTTCTCTCCGATTGACTTGAAACTATCCGATTGACTTGAAACTTACCATGTTGATAGAGAATTTGATGCTGATTCCAAATCTGAAATCCGTTTTGCTCTTCGATGCTTCGTTTTGGCGCTACAGCCCAAAACGTCCAAAATTCTAACTCTGTCGTTTTTTCGCCAATCTCCCAAATCTTAAATGGTGTCTCACATCTAAACGAAGACAGATATGAACAAGCCGATTCTTTCAGTGAATTTGTCTCACTCTTAGCTTTCAAACGAGCTATTGCACGACAAAATCCGTCCACTGGAAGCCAAGATCGAAGCTAGTTCTCCCGAGGGGGGGGGACGTCAGCGAAAATTTTTTCTCTCCGATTGCTTTCAAATTCACCATACAGATGCAGAATTTCACGCTGAATCCGAATCTGGCCTCCGTTTTCTCATCCGATGCTTCGTTTTGGCGCTACAGCCCAAAACGTCCAAAATTCTAACTCTGTCGTTTTTTCGAAAAATGTTGAAAATATTTTCTCTCCGATTCACTTGAAACTCTCCGATTGACTTGAAACTTACCATGTTGATAGAGAATTTGATGCTGATTCCAAATCTGAAATCCGTTTTGCTCTTCGATGCTTCGTTTTGGCGCTACAGCCCAAAACGTCCAAAATTCTAACTCTGTCGTTTTTTCGCCAATCTCCCAAATCTTAAATGGTGTCTCACATCTAAACGAAGACAGATATGAACAAGCCGATTCTTTCAGTGAATTTGTCTCACTCTTAGCTTTCAAACGAGCTATTGCACGACAAAATCCGTCCACTGGAAGCCAAGATCGAAGCTAGCTCTCCCGAGGGGGGGGACGTCAGCGAAAATTTTTTCTCTCCGATTGCTTTCAAATTCACCATACAGATGCAGAATTTCACGCTGAATCCGAATCTGGCCTCCGTTTTCTCATCCGATGCTTCGTTTTGGCGCTACAGCCCAAAACGTCCAAAATTCTAACTCTGTCGTTTTTCGCCAATCTCCCAAAATCTTAAATGGTGTCTCACATCTAAACGAAGACAGATATGAACAAGCCGATTCTTTCAGTGAATTTGTCTCACTCTTAGCTTTCAAACGAGCTATTGCACGAAAAAATCCGTCCAATGGAAGCAAAGTTGGAAGGTCGGTGTCGAGGGGGGGGACGTCAGCGAAAATTTTTTCTCTCCGATTGCTTTCAAATTCACCATACAGATGCAGAATTTCACGCTGAATCCGAATCTGGCCTCCGTTTTCTCATCCGATGCTTCGTTTTGGCGCTACAGCCCAAAACGTCCAAAATTCTAACTCTGTCGTTTTTTCGAAAAATGTTGAAAATATTTTCTCTCCGATTCACTTGAAACTCTCCGATTGACTTGAAACTTACCATGTTGATAGAGAATTTGATGCTGATTCCAAATCTGAAATCCGTTTTGCTCTTCGATGCTTCGTTTTGGCGCTACAGCCCAAAACTTCCAACATTCTAACTCTGTCGTTTTTTCGCCAATCTCCCAAATCTTAAATGGTGTCTCACATCTTAACGAAGACAGATATGAACAAGCCGATTCTTTCAGTGAACTTGTCTCACGCTTAGCTTTCAAACGAGCTATTGCACGACAAAATCCGTCCACTGGAAGCCAAGATCGAAGCTAGCTCTCCCGAGGGGGGGGGACGTCTGCGAAAATTTTTTCTCTCCGATTGCTTTCAAATTCACCATACCGATGCTGAATTTCACGCTGAATCCAAATCTGAAATCCGTTTTGCTCTTCGATGCTTCGTTTTGGCGCTACAGCCCAAAACGTCCAAAATTCTAACTCTGTCGTTTTTTCGCCAATCTCCCAAATCTTAAATGTTGTCTCACATCTAAATGAAGACCGATATGAACAAGCCGATTCTTTCACTGAATTTGTCTCACTCTTAGCTTTCAAACGAGCTATTGCACGACAAAATCCGTCCACTGGAAGCCAAGATCGAAGCTAGCTCTCCCGAGGGGGGGGGACGTCAGCGAAAATTTTTTCTCTCCGATTGCTTTCAAATTCACCATACACATGCAAAATGTCACGCTGAATCCGAATCTGGCCTCCGTTCTCTCATCCGATGCTTCGTTTTGGCGCTACAGCCCAAAACGTCCAAAATTCTAACTCTGTCGTTTTTCGCCAATCTCCCAAATCTTAAATGGTGTCTCACATCTAAACGAAGACAGATATGAACAAGCCGATTCTTTCAGTGAATTTGTCTCACTCTTAGCTTTCAAACGAGCTATTGCACGACAAAATCCGTCCACTGGAAGCAAAGATCGAAGCTAGCTCTCCCGAGGGGGGGACGTCAGCGAAAATTTTTTCTCTCCGATTGCTTTCAAATTCACCATACAGATGCAGAATTTCACGCTGAATCCGAATCTGGCCTCCGTTTTCTCATCCGATGCTTCGTTTTGGCGCTACAGCCCAAAACGTCCAAAATTCTAACTCTGTCGTTTTTTCGAAAAATGTTGAAAATATTTTCTCTCCGATTCACTTGAAACTCTCCGATTGACTTGAAACTTACCATGTTGATAGAGAATTTGATGCTGATTCCAAATCTGAAATCCGTTTTGCTCTTCGATGCTTCGTTTTGGCGCTACAGCCCAAAACGTCCAAAATTCTAACTCTGTCGTTTTTTCGCCAATCTCCCAAATTTTAAATGGTGTCTCACATCTAAACGAAGACAGATATGAACAAGCCGATTCTTTCAGTGAATTTGTCTCACTCTTAGCTTTCAAACGAGCTATTGCACGACAAAATCCGTCCACTGGAAGCCAAGATCGAAGCTAGCTCTCCCGAGGGTGGGGACGTCAGCGAAAATTTTTTCTCTCCGATTGCTTTCAAATTCACCATACAGATGCAGAATTTCACGCTGAATCCAAATCTGAAATCCGTTTTGCTCTTCGATGCTTCGTTTTGGCGCTACAGCCCAAAACGTCCAAAATTCTAACTCTGTCGTTTTTTCGCCAATCTCCCAAATCTTAAATGGTGTCTCACATCTAAACGAAGACAGATATGAACAAGCCGATTCTTTCAGTGAATTTGTCTCACTCTTAGCTTTCAAACGAGCTATTGCACGACAAAATCCGTCCACTGGAAGCCAAGATCGAAGCTAGCTCTCCCGAGGGGGGGACGTCAGCGAAAATTTTTTCTCTCCGATTGCTTTCAAATTCACCATACAGATGCAGAATTTCACGCTGAATCCGAATCTGGCCTCCGTTTTCTCATCCGATGCTTCGTTTTGGCGCTACAGCCCAAAACGTCCAAAATTCTAACTCTGTCGTTTTTTCGAAAAATGTTGAAAATATTTTCTCTCCGATTCACTTGAAACTCTCCGATTGACTTGAAACTTACCATGTTGATAGAGAATTTGATGCTGATTCCAAATCTGAAATCCGTTTTGCTCTTCGATGCTTCGTTTTGGCGCTACAGCCCAAAACGTCCAAAATTCTAACTCTGTCGTTTTTCGCCAATCTCCCAAATCTTAAATGGTGTCTCACATCTAAACGAAGACAGATATGAACAAGCCGATTCTTTCAGTGAATTTGTCTCACTCTTAGCTTTCAAACGAGCTATTGCACGACAAAATCCGTCCACTGGAAGCCAAGATCGAAGCTAGCTCTCCCGAGGGGGGGACGTCAGCGAAAATTTTTTCTCTCCGATTGCTTTCAAATTCACCATACAGATGCAGAATTTCACGCTGAATCCGAATCTGGCCTCCGTTTTCTCATCCGATGCTTCGTTTTGGCGCTACAGCCCAAAACGTCCAAAATTCTAACTCTGTCGTTTTTTCGCCAATCTCCCAAATCTTAAATGGTGTCTCACATCTAAACGAAGACAGATATGAACAAGCCGATTCTTTCAGTGAATTTGTCTCACTCTTAGCTTTCAAACGAGCTATTGCACGACAAAATCGTCCACTGGAAGCCAAGATCGAAGCTAGTTCTCCCGAGGAGGGGATACGTCAGCGAAAATTTTTTCTCTCCGATTGCTTTCAAATTCACCATACAGATGCAGAATTTCACGCTGAATCCGAATCTGGCCTCCGTTTTCTCATCCGATGCTTCGTTTTGGCGCTACAGCCCAAAACGTCCAAAATTCTAACTCTGTCGTTTTTTCGAAAAATGTTGAAAATATTTTCTCTCCGATTCACTTGAAACTCTCCGATTGACTTGAAACTTACCATGTTGATAGAGAATTTGATGCTGATTCCAAATCTGAAATCCGTTTTGCTCTTCGATGCTTCGTTTTGGCGCTACAGCCCAAAACGTCCAAAATTCTAACTCTGTCGTTTTTTCGCCAATCTCCCAAATCTTAAATGGTGTCTCACATCTAAACGAAGACAGATATGAACAAGCCGATTCTTTCAGTGAATTTGTCTCACTCTTAGCTTTCAAACGAGCTATTGCACGACAAAATCCGTCCACTGGAAGCCAAGATCGAAGCTAGCTCTCCCGAGGGGGGGACGTCAGCGAAAATTTTTTCTCTCCGATTGCTTTCAAATTCACCATACAGATGCAGAATTTCACGCTGAATCCGAATCTGGCCTCCGTTTTCTCATCCGATGCTTCGTTTTGGCGCTACAGCCCAAAACGTCCAAAATTCTAACTCTGTCGTTTTTTCGAAAAATGTTGAAAATATTTTCTCTCCGATTGACTTGAAACTCACCATGTTAATAGAGAATTTGACGCTGATTCCAAATCTGAAATCCGTTTTCCCATCCGATGCTTCGTTTTGAAGCTACAGCCCAAAACGTCCAAAATTCTAACTCTGTCGTTTTTTCGCCAATCTCCCAAATCTTAAATGGTGTCTCACATCTAAACGAAGACAGATATGAACAAGCCGATTCTTTCAGTGAATTTGTCTCACTCTTAGCTTTCAAACGAGCTATTGCACGACAAAATCCGTCCACTGGAAGCCAAGATCGAAGCTAGCTCTCCCGAGGGGGGGGACGTCAGCGAAAATTTTTCTCTCCGATTGCTTTCAAATTCACCATACAGATGCAGAATTTCACGCTGAATCCGAATCTGGCCTCCGTTTTCCCATCCGATGCTTCGTTTTGGCGCTACAGCCCAAAACGTCCAAAATTCTAACTCTGTCGTTTTTTCGAAAAATGTTGAAATTTTTTCTCTCCGATTGCTTTCAAATTCACCATACCGATGCAGAATTTCAGGCTGAATCCAAATCTGGCCTCCGTTTTCACATCCGAGCACTGCTTCTACTCGAAACATCCCATTTTCAACCCAACAGTCATCAGATTTCATGAAAAACAACTCACACTATAGCCTCAAGTCAAAACCTGGCGGTCGCCCAAGTCCACCACGACACTCTGTCGTTTCAGAGGGGGGGGGACGTCAGCGAACCTGGACCTACCTGGCCGGCACACCACGACACTCTATCGTTCCAGAGGGGGGGAAGGGGGAGGGGAGGGACGTCAGCGACCATTTTTCGATGGCGGCCATCTTGCGCTATCCAGTGGTGGAGTTTTACTTACTACTTTTAATAATCTTAAGCGTTAGCTGTGATGAAATTTTGTCGCGACCCATTTGCTTGAAGGCACTAAAATTGCGGCATGACCAGCTCTACTGTTGACGAGATTCAAGGATTTTCTACTGTGAATAATCATAACTATCTACAGGGTGTGGTAAAAAATGTGACTTAATTTTGATAAAATATAGCTTCTGATTATCCAACAGAAATACAAATAATGTCTAATTTTGAAGCCAATGCACATCTTCATGATCATAATCAACAATGCAATGACTGCATTTGAGGAAGAGAGTATAATGTAAATGCAAAGCAGACGAGCTCGAAAGACAAGAAACAGCAGATGAAAAGAACAACGAGTGATTGGAAAAGTCATCCTACTTCCAACTCTTCACTTAAACAATAATAATCATGGCAAAGTCTTTCTGTTGCAGATGATCACACAACATCAATTAGGTGATGTCTGGATCAGCTTTCAGCAATCACGTCTTGTAACGAAATGCTAGATTTCGTATATTCCGGTTGCATTTCTTCCAAAGTCTCCACGTCTCTTCCAAGTTAAACCTCAAACATTTTCATTTAGAAAGATGTCATCGCATTTACTTTTGACCATTAGGCTAAATTCAATGTGTCATGATCGATCATTGAGCTCTTTATTTCTTTAGCAATTTTATAAAGGGTCCAGTGTGGATGCAGGTGATGTAGGCGTTCTACGCATCGTCTAATAAACTCTTTTTCTCTCTACTTATAGCAGAAGTTTAACAAAGATTTCGTTCGAACTATAGGTCCGACTGCAATTGCTTTTCATTCTGAATTTGAAATTCGATTGCAAGTTACATTGCTTTCTGATCAAAACGACATGGTGCTCTGGATATTGATTTCATATGAAAAATATCTTCTCTATAAGATGCCTTTATGTACCTACACATATTCAGTATTGGATGATTGAAATGAAAGCTGTTTGGTCATTTGCAGCGACGGTGAAAGACTTCGCCATGATGATTATTGTTTAAGTGAATAGTTGGAAGTAGGCTGGCGTCTATTCCGGAGGACCAGCTATCACGGCTTCAACGTGTAATTAATGCCAGTGCTCGTCTCGTCTACGATCTCCCATTGAGCAGCTCACACCTGCTCTCATGGAATTGCGATGGCTACCTGTGACGTCACGAGTAAATCTTTGGCTTATGACTCTTGTGTATAAATGCCTTCATGGTTATGCTCCGGGTTACCTTTGTGAATTGATCACATCGGTCAATTCCTTGTCCAATCGCTCGCATCTACGCTCGGCATCAAATAACTTAATTGAGATACCAAGATTTCGTCCTAAAAACTGTGGCAAAGAAACACTTCTCTGCCTCCTCTGCTCAATGTTGGAATAGACTGCCCAGTGAAATTATAACAATTAAATCTCTGCGTCTTTTCAACAGATCAGCGAGACTTTATGACTGATCATGCATGGACTGAATTTCTGTTTTCATTTTTTTCTGTGTACAGTGGTCTTGAAGGAACATGTCATAATGCTACTTTAAAATGTACTCATTGACAAAATTTTTGAAACATTTACTTCTTTAACTTCTTTCATTTTTGACTGGTATATACATGTATGTATGATACCTTGACAATTTAGTCACAATCTCCACCAAGTCGCTAGCACAGAAAAACAACGCATGTAGCAGATTCAACTTTAATAGCGCGTGTGCCCCCCTCTAGCTCCAATACATTCAGTAATCCGAGATGGCATGGATTCACAAAGTTTCTGAATGGAGGATGTTTCAAGGAGAAGCCACTGCTCTGTCAGTCTTTCAGAGAGAATCTTCAGGGACACTGGAGGAAGTGAATAGCGGTCTCTCACTCGCCGCCCAAGCACGTCCCATACTTGTTCAATGGGTGACAAGTCAGGTGAGCGTGCAGGCCAGTCAAGGGTTTGAATGTTCAATCTCCTAACAGTGGCAATGACAGCCGAGGAGCGATGTGGTCTTGCGTTGTCGCCTTGGAAGACGAGATCCTCCACCCTGACCACTGGGGCAACAAAGGAAGCACAATTTCATTGAGATACCTCTCTCCAGTCAACGTGCCTTTAATACAGCATGGAGCAAAGTGTTCACCTGGAAGACGATGCACTCTGACACGACCGTCATTGAAATCCAGAGTGAATCTCGATTCATCGGTCCACAAGACTTTCTGCCAGTGATGGTCATTCCATGGGCGATGGGCATCACACCAGGCAACTCGTCTTCTGCGGTGCTCAAAAAACTCAATGGAACTAGGACAGCTGGTCGTCGCGATTGAATTCCAGCTTCTCGCAATCTTCGGTAAGTCATTCGAACGCTACAGTCTATATTTGAGGCACTCTTCCAGTGTACGACTAGCTTTGGGACTGACACAAATCTATTCATCTTTGCAGCTAAAACTAGACGTGCGTCTGTCCTTCCTGCAGACTTTCTTGGTCGATCAGATCCCTTCTTCTTTTTAACATCTCTTTCTGCTTTCCATCGACACCACCACCTCCAAACAACGACTCTCGATAGTTGCAGCTCTTCGGCAACACTCTCACGGCTTCTATCACAACGAATCACTCCAATAGCCATACCTCTGGTAAACTGATCGTGTGCCATTTTATTTTACAAAAGCTGGATTTCAGTTCACGTTTATATTTAATTTGTAAAAGCAATTGTGACAGTTGTATCGATATCAAAATTTGAAATTTGACCACCATAGATCTTTCTCCATTCTCTAATGTGTTGAATGGTAATGCGTAGAAAGCGAGATATTGCATCATACCTGAGAAAAAATGAAGCAAACTTCAATTCAAGCCAATGATAGTTTGCTTCATTAATTATGTCAATGAGTATATAATCGTGATCAAATCAAATCAAAGAGGCATCAATCAGTCTGGTGTGTTTTGAGGAAAATTTAATTTTTCAGAAGGAGAAGTATCTATTGAGACAAAGTCCCAATATTCCTGATCTCAATCAGTGTCAACGCTGAGTCTTCAAACTCCTGGAGCACTTATTTTAAGGAAGAAAGTTCCTAAACGACTGGAAGATTTTACTCTTGAGGTGCAAAATCCTCCCCTCCCAGAGAGTATAGAAATGACCTCGAGATTCCTCTTGAGCATTTGTACTATGTGCTGCAACATGCTGGTAGCAATGGCCAAGGGTAGTAATGGATAGTTAATTTTAAGCAACATTATTCAGTAATTAATGAATTTAATATATAAGAGCCAAGCTGCTGGCAGATGTTCATTGAACATTTTGCGCAAATTTTCACCGAAAGACAGCATTCTCATGCGAGACCTTTCATACAAAGGGCCGTTAGCAGATACTCATGAAAATTTGGATTACAAATTATAATGACATGAAATATCAGGTATCACAAGATTCGCATCTGTCCCCGTAAGCTAGCAAAGTGTCTACGTCATTTTTTGAGTCAGTTCCTTTCAAGAGAACTATTCCAATAATTGTCAAAAGGGCCACGTCTGACCTTCTCCAATGTGGACATAGAGTCAGTGACGACAACGATATGCATGTAAGCAGTCAACTCGATCCATTGAAAACTCACAGCCTTCACTTCCATGTAGACACTGGATGTCGTAATACCGAACGCGCCGCAATTTTCATGCACCAGTTAGCCATAGATCAAGTTGTACTGCTCAATGAATGAATGACCACATCGAATAAAGTGAAATGAAATGACAGGAGTGGTCAGGAAGGAAGCGGGATGAATGTACACACATACACACACATGAATCGTTGATGATCTGTTAGACAGGGTGCACGGACGAATACATTATGCGAATCATTCAAATCATCTCTCTCTCTTTCCACAGAGCTGGCGACCAACGTCTTTCGTGAAACTGTCAAACATTTTCCTTCCGAAGTTCACGATCCACTCCCTGAAATCATTGAGACTGCAACTCCAATGATGAATATCTTAAATGACAGCAGTCGAGCAAGTAGAAGCTATCTCATTATGGACAATGATTGTGGTCAAAGATCGCCTCTTCTTGCCAAGATTATGCGACAGATTCATGAACGAACTGAGAACTGTGTTTGTATCTACCGAAATATCGGTGTAAGTCCAAATTCTTCATTTGTGGATGGACTACTCATTTCAATAATTCAGCAACTTTGCTGCATCCATGATTTCAAATTTGCCATCATTCTGCAGGTAAGTAAGCAATCTCAATCGTGAGCAAGCAATGATCGGCATCGAACGTTGCCAAATCAATGCAGCTGTAGAGTGTCATCGACCGACATCAAGCTTGCCTCGGTGGCACCGAACCCAATAAATGCATGAGTCTAAAAAGATCACAATTTAAAATCCATTTATTCATATAAACCTACTAAGTTTTTCAATAATTGATGGAGTAAAATGCTCTAAATGTTGTTGTTTAGAAACACCCGAATTCGGGAGCAAACATCTTCAGATTGCTGTTGCCTAAAAAAAGTTAAATGAACAAACGTAAGATCAAATGGTCATTCAAAAAGTGTGAGATTGGTTGCATTCGATCCCACTACCACCATGGACACAAAAAACAAAATGTGATGTATAAGTCACAGGCCTGAGGGACACAGAATAGGCTATAATGGCTTATGGAAGAGCGTGATGCGAATTGCAAAAGACTGTTGATGACCACTCTTGTGGAAACACACATGCATGCTTCACCACCCGTCATCAGTGCACAGATGAGAAAACAATAAATTTACAATATTTATATACAGTACACATTACAATATGTACGGATCTGGACCAAAATGTTTTATCTGGACATTCAATAACTCGTCAGAGTTGAATAATTGGTTGAATAATACTTTAGGTAGCTTGGTTAGCCACAGTTTGATATCATACATGACATTTCAAATAGTGACGTCAGGAAAGAGCAAATGCATGCTGATTTTGGATGAATTCAGTGAAGTGTATGATAGCGTTTGTCGTTCTCCAAACAATCCTGCTGCATGTAGTGCCAATAACCGGACAGACGAATTACATATCTTGCAAATAATTATAAATGTTCTAAAAAGAATTTCGCCTAAGTGTTAGACAGATAAATTCATGTTATCGGAAATCTCGTATTAGTCCATTTTTCAAAACTCTGAAAACTAGCATGATTTTCTCCGGAGTTGAAGTGGGTCATCGGTCATGGGTGAAGTGGGCGACAAAATCGAGTGGATCACGTGGGTCGTGACCCATGGGTCATGTTTTTTCGAAAAGTCGGTGGGTCAGATGGGTCAAGTTTCGCTGATCAGTATTAAAGATAAACATCCTAAAGAGCTTCCCCTTCAATAGTCTATATATACTCATGTGAACATTGTGATAAAGATTACATGGATGGAAACTAAAAGGCGTTTTATCATTTGAGTAAATGGACACATAAAAGGCAACCCGCATCTGAAATCAGCATTCATTTGCACTTCCCTGACGTCACTGATTAAAATATCAACTTGCTGAAGTCTTATCCACCAATTGTCCACACCCTTACTACGCAACTGGCTTTGTGGTAATCATTTTTGAACAAAATTTGTACGACGATCTGTACAAAAATATATTAAATTTATTATTGAGACAAAAAAGAAAAAGCAATTCCCTCCAGTCAATAATAAATTTTTGACGGTAAAATATATGTAGAGGCCATGTATGTCCTATATAAATAATTAAAATATAAAGAAATATATATAAAATATATGTGCAGCCCGTACATATACTTCACCGTCACAATTTTATTAAAACGATCGGCCACTAGAGGGAGTTGCCGTCTTGTTTTTTTTGCCTCAATGATAATGAACCTCCAGTGCAAGGCCATCAACTGCATTAAATTTATTGTTCTCTCTTTTGTGCACTGATCAAAGTGGTGAATCCACCTGAAACATGTAAGTGTGTTTCCACGAGAGTCGTTTTTATCTGAGCACTGCTGCCCTACTCCTGAATCTGTGCTGATGACTTACGGCTCATCTTGTGAGCCTCCATACTATTGGTAGTCATTCAAATGCTTGTGTGTGATCGATATGAAGATGAGGGTTTTTGCGCATTTGCACATTGCATAAGACAATACTAAGGAAAAAACAGGTACATGATGATATTGTCGATAGTAAAATTATCATTAATAGCTGCTTCAATTTACACTATGGTCCGGTGACCTTGTGGTTAGTGGGTGCGCTTGCCCGTGCTCTAGCTCCAACGCTGCTGATACGTATCTCCAACGTACCTGCCTACGACTGATGAGGCCCATTAGGCCGAAATATGTCTGTTGGGTGTTGCATCTGTTGAGATTTGATAGACATGCCTCGAATTAATTAATTCCTTTATCTTCAACTTTTCTGTCAGCTGATATAATATACAGACACTGCTCTCATGGATTTGGTTTGTTATTGAATCTGATCTATGATTATTAGGGTATTTGGAGGTATTTGGAGGTATTTGGAGAAGAGAGGTATGTCAAAAGTACGCTTTCCACATCAAGCGTGTAAGCAGTAACTTTGAATGCGTATATACATGTTCACCATAGAAATAGATGACAATAAAATCTCTATAATAAATCTAGAAATAAATATAGCTTCGTGCAATACATGAATTTTTTTAAAGAAAAATTTACAACTGCACAAAGTTTAGCATTTTGACTTTGTCTTCCCGCTGCCTCCCCTGGGCAGGAATTCTTCTGAGCATAAGATTTGCTAATTTTTTCAGTCATAACTCAACTTGAGATCATCTTTTTTCAGTTCGTGTAGAAAATCATTTGTTGGGTAATTTATGACGGAACAAAAAAATTTTCAATTGAATTTAGAACATCTATTTGTCAAATGTTTATGACAATTTTAATGAGTTTCTTACACTATATTTTCGTGAAGAGAGTTTGTTATTCTATGAGATAATGTTTTCAATAAGATAATGGATTCTCTTGAAAGAATATTTGTGAACTTAAACAGTACGCAGTGAAACAATCTAGATAAATCTGTAAATATGATTTGCATGCAAGCGCTCGCTATCTACGTTTTGCTCGTGATTGGCGCAGTATGTTGCTGATGCGCCACGAAAATCACCAACGGAACTCTGCGAACTCCTCGATCCTCTCTCACTAACAAATGTTTGGAGAATCATTTGTCAGTGATAACTTATTCGACAAAATTTGATCAGATCTTAAAAAACTGGAGATATGAACTTATTAGAAGCGAGGTAGGTAGGCTATATACGTGCATGGTAAATTTTCCACATACTCTTGACTATTTGTGCAAACACCGTTCATTAGGCCTTAATTTCTCATGGCACAAAATTTGCCGCAAGTCCCCCAAATTCCAATCTTTAGGATCTTCGCTGCCGATTGCTTGCCCCGGACTAAGCTTACGTCAGTGCGCTTGATCAATCTTGGCTTCACGCTGCTACGCCAGAACTATTGACACTTCTTCATATGTTCTTCTTATCAAATGAGCCAGCATGAACATTAATTTGGAAGGAAAATCGAAATCCTTTCACTTGAATGACATTAACAGCATAATTTCAATTTAAATAAGCTGTAGCATTTGAAGCAATACATCTGATCGACCTCATCTAGGAGGTGAACTTAGAGCTTCAGGAACATCTCATCTCGATAAATCATCGACCAAATCAGAACACAAATAAGCTATTTAGCTTGAGAAAAGCTAGTTTGATGCGATGAAATAGTAAGTTTCAAAGCGTCGAATCAATTTTCCTATGTTCTCTTTCTTCTGTGATTACAAGCATCACACGCTTGGAACCGGCCGGGCCATGAATTTGAAAAACCGGCCGTCCGGTTAATTTTTAGGTCTATGTTGACCATTAACGATGTATTCACTCTATAGAAGAAATCGTTTAGTCAATCAAAAGAAAAACAGCATTCTGGAGCATGCATAATAAATGTTACACATTTGAAGAGTGACTACCTATACGCATGTTATGTGACATAAATGCTGCAACTGTTTCTTAAACAGTTAAAAAACAGTTAACTTATGTATTTAATTAACGTGCGTTGTCTCAAATAATATTTTCAGAGTCCTATATTCTAGCCTATATGAATTTGTATTGCAGCAAAGCAAAAATTAAGCTCCTCTTTCTTTAAAGGTCCACCTTGTTTCTATCGATCTTTGAAAGCGCCGACGGCCGAAGTGCCGTCAACCTGCATAATTTCAGCGCGTAGCACAAATCGACCTCAAAGGAAAGAGGAGCTTGATTTTTGCTGTGCTGCTAAAATTACTATGACCTCCCGTCGTTTGGTCAACTGCATGAATTTTGTAAGAACTGTGTATTCCTCAGCCTATCTACTGATAGATTATATCATATCTCGCATAATTTCATTACATGGAATAGTTTATATAAAGCATGAAGCTTAGGAGTTAAAGTGAATGATTGGATTTCAATGCAACCACATGAAATGCTAGTAGCGCCAACTGCCTCAGCCCTTCACAGTGGATAGTAGGGCACTGTCGGAAGTTAACGGCATGCGATCAATTTTGATTGACGTCGTGCGTTGTCAACCCCGGCCAGCCGCATCGTATATATTACAGAATTTTCTAGTAATGTTTTCAAAATCTTTTGTGTGTTTACCTAGATTTTGTAAAATGCCTTAAATATGGATCTTGCCGTAGATTAACAGATTCACTTCGTTAAAAGGCCACCGGTACTTTTGCAATATTTTCCACATGGATTTGAGCAAGTATTCGAGCTTTCCGAAATCCTGCCCCGGTTCAGACTTGTGGGTGTACAATTTTTGTGCATGGTTGATGTTTCTGGAAAACTTCATGTGTTTCAATGAGACAGAATAGTCTAGAAATCGTTAAACAAACTACAGGTTAAAATTTTCATTAGTTATCGCTTTCGTCATCAAATGTGCACATTCAGCATCTTCTTTTGGTTATCATATTTTGTTAAAAGTTGTAAACGTCTACTCCTCACAGTATTATCATTTCAACGATTCTGATACGATAATAGCCTGCTGCAGAATTAGCTGACCACAAAGCTAATCAGGGGCCTATTTCAATTTGAGGCACCTAACCTCAAGATTCGTACAAATGACGTTAGTGCATTTCAAAGTTAAGGCTAGGTACTTTAAGATGGCGTCAAGTTCCCAAATATTTCTAGGGTAGAGACTCGGTTGCAAGACATACGTAATTCGTATACATTCGCATTCGTTATAATCCTATATTTTCGTTTCCGAGGCTCATTCTGCAGTAAATGAATCCCCCTCCAATGGCCTTTTTCAATGAAAGATTCTAATATTACTGTCATGAGGGTAGGTACCTAATGCCATGCTGCCTTAAGGTGGATAAGCGCATTTCAATTTTAAGGGAGCACTATCTTAAGGTACCTAACGAGCTCCTTTAAGTTGCCTGATATAGTTATTCTGCATGACAGGTAGCTTCATATTCAAAAAGAGATGTAGTACTTCATTAAGATTTCAATGCATTAAGTAGGCGTTGATGAGAAAGAGTTACTTTCAACCTATTTCGATTCCATCACGAAATCGAAAGACAAGATTGATGCATATTTGTTGACTCAAATACAGTTCATTAGTTCAATATCGATATACTCGTACATGTCATTTTACGCAAAAGCAGTTAGTTCTACAGTAGGTGTTTATTCAAGTTCTGCAGAAAGTGGCGACGTACGAGTTGCGAACAGTATTTCCAATTTCTGAAGCATTATTTACCTCAAATCGTCATGTGGTTGCTCAAAAGAAAATTGTGGTTCATGCGCATCATTTGGGAGCTTAAAGTGACGTGCCATGTTATGCATCACACAGACAGGCTTGCATACATATAAATCCAGACTTGTCAATTTTGATCGAAATTCTGCAACGATTCTTCAAAATACCAATTGTCTGTTCGACGATAACGCGCGCAGCACATAATTTGCTTTGATATCGTCCTTGATGTTGGTCTAAAGGTAAGCTAGATGGATATGGTGTCAGACATACCCAGAATCAACAATAATGCTAAAACCTTCAAGATGCTGCAGAAACTGAGGAATTTCCGATTGCGACATTACTTTAGCATCATGACTTGACACCGGCCATGAACAGTCGAAGCACCGTATTAAATAGTTCAAGTCACAGACAATCATCACCTTAACACTTGGCCATTCTTTTCGATTTATATATGCCGGTTCATGGGTCGATGAATGAAGCATCGGACGGTGAGTGCCATCAACGGCCGCGATAATTCGACGCAGCCTATATTTGCCGTAAAAACGAGATTCCATGGTTTTCGCATTGCCAACAGAGTATCAAGGGATCCAGCGTCGTACTATGTCATTTCGACATAAAGCTTCAACTCCGTCGTAAACACGCCGCCGTGGAGTGGTTGCAGATATCTTGCTACTTTGATTGAGATTTCAAAAGCAATTGCCGGTTCCGAAGTAGCGTAAAGTGCAGAGAACTTTAAGATAAGGAGGCACACTGCTCGAATAACATTTCCTTGAAAGTAGATGTGGTATAATTTTTTCTATAACTATGATCGCAGCTTCTTTGGTAAATCGGAAATTTTGGAAAAAAAGTTTTGTCATAATCAAACGGATTATTGGGATCATGGAGAGTGCTTAGCCGCATAGTTCGAGATTGGCTAAGTTCTTCGACAATTTCCATTAGACGTGTCATTCATTGCTGCTTTAGTGCCGATTCTGATACAACATGCTATCATATATCTGTGAAGTCAAGTGAAGTTATATGGTGACTATAGTGATCAATGACTTCATAGTCTTCAGTAGCAGTCATTGCTTATGATATTGTCATTGTTCGAAAACTGTTGATTCTTTTTTTGTATTTGGCAATAGCATAGGTAGGTTTAGTATTATTCATCAAATAGATCTCTCCAAATGTGCACCAAGAGCGCAACTAATATTTGAGCCTCAAATTTGACTAGCGATCATAGAGGTCAATCTTTTTGCAATTTCAATTTTCAACAAATACTGATGTCTTATTATTTGTTAAAAAACCCTTGTGCACCATAATAACATGATAATACATAATAACGGCACAAAAATCGCAATTATTTTCACATGGAAATACTTGTCAATCACTGTATGATTGGATTATAAATAGTCACATTGTAATTCTTATCTTTTCAATGATGATTCATGCCCCAACTTGGTTCCCCAGACTGTACCGCGAACTTCAGACAAACAATCTACTTGTATGATGTTGACTGAAAAGCATCCACATGTGTTACAAAAGAATGCTCGACAACTGTACAAAGTCTAACGATGGCGATCATTTGTAGCGATCAATGAATTCTAGAATACACATCGGTCTGTAGCAATTAATAAATCGATCAAAGTGATTTGTAAGTTCCTGTAAGTCAGACGTTCACATGTACAATCGGTGCATTGGATGCTCAGTGAGATTTCATGCTCTTCTCGAATTTTAGGTGTTAAGAGTTCCTGAAGTTGGTGCAACTGGTTCCAGATCCTCCTTTTCCAGACACGGTGAAATAATTCGTATAAAGCAATAAAGGTACAGGGAGAAAAGAGCGCCAATTTCTAATTTCATGACCTTTTTGTAATGAACATTTGCAATGGCGAGCTACTCTTAAAAGAGCAAGATGGTTCGGCTCATGATCATTCGGCAAGCTAACCACACGTCAATACTGACGCATTTTCCACCGCTAGTGCCAACCACATGCTAATGCATTTCTTGAGATAAGCATTTCTATGGACGTATACGAAGAGTGAGAGAACGTCTGTATACTTAAGTAATAAATCTATCTCACATTACGATGTTTAGAACACATGCAAATTGCACTTGAAAACAATTGAAGTTGTGAAAATATCTAAAGCAAAAATGGCATATCCCCGAAATTGCAATGAACAGCCTTACGATCACCAGTTTTCTTATTTCGGTACTTCTTCGGTACCTATCTTTGTTTTGGCCTAATCTGAGAGGAATAATTGCTGTACTGACTCCCACGACCGCACTTAACTCTCAAAAATACATTCCATGGCCTGTTACAAAAAACACATTTCGAAGAAAATAATATTTTACTTTCTATCCATTCCAAATCCACTTGCTAAAAGTGCAGTTTCTATGGTTTTAGCAACTGAAGTTGATTAGACTTCAGATAATTTTGTTTTGTCACTACGATGATTTGAAATTTATACGTGTATGTGAAGCAATTATTATGTCGGATGGATGCCTTGCATCTTGTCTGGGAAGTGATTTTCATGATTTAGTCTAGTTGAGACAGGCGGATAATCATTGTGAGGCAAATCAAGCCTGAATGAAACATCAGAAACAATATTGAGAATTTTCTGTGCTTTTGAGTATGGATTTAGGGACTGTCTAAATGCTATGGATAAATTTGTGTCTATTCGCCATAAATGAAGAACTTTCTTATTTTATGTGATGAAATTTTACCATGAAAGTGTTTGAACATATCAATGGCTTTTCAGTGGAGAATGCAGCATCCCTTTTCTCAGCACGCAAATCATAATGGGACCAAAAGGAAATATTTTGTCCATCCAACAAAATATAGGTCATCGCAACTGACAACATTGTGGGCTACAAAGAGGTTAAAAATTGAAAAATTTATCATTACCTATTTTTTGTTATAGGTTGCCCCATATGGCCAACTGATAATATTCGTGTAGAAGATTTTTCTTATAATGTTCCAACAAGGATAAAGATTCAAAATGGCGAACAGAAAATAATATAAAACATACATATTTTTAATCATTGGTATTTATCAATTATCTAACCCAGCTTCAGCTTTTTTAGTAAGCTTGATACGTGCTGTTTGTCAATATAAGCCCAAATAGCTCATTCATCGAATTCGCTCATTTTTCCAAAAAATGGCCCGCAAAACATTGCCAGGTACATTTCTGAACAACAGTTCTTCTGACAATTTTTACAATAACGTTTGAGCCACTCACCATTTTTCAAAAAATGGCATTGCATATTTGACTGTAAAATTTCTTATTTTGGGATTTTATTCGTTTTTATTGCTCATCATCGTACTGTAAACAGCAATTCAAAATTTTGGGTAACCAATCCTTTAAAAATGTTTGAAAATATTGATATTTTAGGAAAAAATGATGAATATCTATATAATCATGTACATCAGAACATTCCACAAGTCTAGTTACCCAATGAGATTATGAAGATTGAAGACGACAGGAAGATTCCTATAGTTTTGACAAGAGTAGGAATATTTATACCAAGCGCAGTGCATAATTGTGCCATGACTAATAATGCATTTAATATGTAGCATGTGCATGAATACAACATTCCAGCTTTAAAGACCATGTATCATGTTAATGGTATAATAGATTATCATTGCAGGAAAAGTATCATCGTGTGAATGACCTATATAGCAATACTGAATTTTTATTCCTCATATTGATAATATGATCTATATCCTTCGTTGAAAACAGATATGAAATATGTTCACCAAAATATAGCATTGTGCATTAGTTCATATTATTTTGTGTAAATCAAGTGACGAGTGGTTCATGACAGCGTACTCATACATCAACAGATTGCAGAGCCAGCTTTAAACTGAAGATGTATTGACTCATAAGGAAAATGTCGTAAATGCATTATGTGAGCATATTTTCAAATAAGAATTTCAAAGACACCATATAATAGATAATGAATTTTCTCTACTTTTTCTCGCCATACTGGATTTGCTGTGCCACTCTCTTGGACGGGCATTCTGAACCTATTGTAAATGTTCCCTTTAGTGCCTATTCTAAGAAAATGACAAGTAATTCTAGCTTCATTATAAAAAAATATCAGAAGATTGCACCTTTTATTTACACCATGCAATATTCTTATTTGATTTTTTTACAAAAATAAACATATTTAGTGATTATATTATTCATGCTTTCTAGCCATTTTAGGCTATTTTACCAAAACGTCAGATCTATTACATCGTAAAGCAAAAACTGATTGATATGTGTCCAACAAGTGTAATTAGACAAATATGGTGTGCATATTTTAAATTATTATGTTTGTTATTATTATTATTTGGGGCGCATGGTAAGAGATTCTGGCGCTTCGTACATAATAACAAAAATCAGTGCTTTCTGTACAAAAAGGCGTTCTGTACAAACTTCAAGAAAATAGGGCGCTTGGTAAAAATTTTTTTTAGCTCTAATTACAGATTCATTTATAAATTAATAAACAGTTTTGTAGCAGAACCAAAGCGCCTGAAAAAGAATTTTTGAATTTCCAATAAGGGCGCTTGGTGCAGTTAGTGAACCAATCATTAGTGTACAAAGTGTCTTTACATTTCTTAACTATTCTTATATACACGTAATATATATGTCTTACACGTCATATGCCTATTATGATCCAAACGATGAGATTATCAAAGAAAAGACATGTCACATTTGTAGGTATAGATAAATCTCTATTACATAATCAAACCTAGCAATCATAGCAGAAGAATAAAAAATTGCATCATCCAACGTGTCAATTGGAGACGCGAATTTGCCCCAGTCACTGAACTGGTCATCTGACATCACAAAATCAGCCTACGAATTCTAGGAATAGCATCGGCTTAGTGCAACGCTCCTCATTGACTTCAATTACACTTTGGTTACTACTAGCTGTCTCCATTACGCATTGCTCCACCTTGATGAAATCACTGTCATCATGCCCATTCATTTCTATTTTTGTATAATGATACCATTATCATTGCTGCTGGCATACGGAAAATTTTGAAAGCGATACATTTTGTAATAATAAGTTCGGTTTAATACGAACAGTTAATAGGGAAAAGCGAGAAACTTTTCTGGAGTAAACTGTCATATATTTTATTGAAAGTGTCCAGAGCGCCCCATAATTTTATTGTAACATTTTTTCAATCATGTCAAGCCTCCCATTGGAGGGCGCTTGGTACTAATCGCCTCCTTTTCACGCTATAGTACCAAGCGACCTAATTGCTATCATGTCAATGCTAGATTTACGCATGAGTAGTTTTTCTTATTGCAAAACAAGCAGCACCTTTTGCAACTTATAATTATAATATTTGATTGTAGAACGTTCTACAGATTAAAATTCTTTTATCTAATATTTTTTTAAAAAATCATTAATTAATTTATGTATAGGTCGAATCGGCACTATTTACTTTTACTAAGTTTGCCAGTAGACAGTCCACCAATTTTCTTTATTCTTGTTGTGGGCAGGTGTTGTAGAGAATGACAGTGCTTTCACATAAGTTTTTACCAAATTTAAACACATTGGTTTTGACTGATTTGGAAAACTTTGTGAAAAAGTGTTGCTGATCAGGCAGAATTATTTCATGCGTGCCAGCACAAATGCATTTCGGAAAGCAGATCCTTATCACAGTGAATCACGATAAACTAATTTGCCATTTATTTAAGGCAAGTAAATCATGATTAGTGAATCATAATTAGTGTAATCATGATTAGTTTAGATAGAAAATGGCTCGAAGTAGAAACCTCTGAATGAATGTCTTGTAAATTATAATAGAGTTAGATTGAATGCTAAAGTTAGGAACCCAATTATTTGTAAAATACTTTTTGTTGTTTTTGTCATATATATATATATATATATATATATATATATATATATATATATATATATATATATATAGAGAGAGAGAGAGAGAGAGAGAGAGATAAACAAAATGATATCAGTAGTATAGGGCATGACATCCGGCGCTTCGCTTCGCTCGCACCGGATGTCACACTTTGCGAGATTTCAAAAATTTGCGTAGTCTGTAAATTTGACGTAGTCGAAAATTTATGTAGTCTTTTCACATAGTCTCAATATATCAGAAGATTGTATTCAAAATATTTATCAAAAAATGGATGAAACAAAAGTGGAAGAAACCTCAAAAGTGGAAGAAACTTCGACGGCGACGGCGACGACGACGACGAGAATGGAAGGAACCTCAAAAATATATCCTTCGTTATCTCAATTAAAAATAACTGAATTGAATAAAGAAAAACATAAAGATAGAGTACGTTATATGAAAGATAAGGAATCTCAATTATTAGTAAGATTAGATCATTATGATAAATTAAGAAGACGCAATTATTACTTTGACATTCTTCGTTATTGTACTCTCAACATTGTTTAAAGTACTAATTGTGTGAACTAGAAGATCATTGTAATTCATAAACACAAAATTATTCAATGAACTCGTACGTTGACTGATGATTGAAGAGAGAGAGATTTATTGTTCTAGCAACGGAAAACATCTAACAGCTTTTCCCTAAATTATAGTGCAATCTCTTGTCATTTCAATTTACGCATCGGTAAAATTTTGACAGTTCAATTTACGCCTACGTAAATTATTTTCAGAATCAGTTTTCAAAGTCAGTTTTGCAAATGCATGTGAGTTTTAGAAATCCATTCACAAAATTCATTTAGCGTTTCTTCTTTCCGCATGAATAGGTTAAACACATAAGGGTGTGGTGACAATAAAAGCAATTCTTCTTCTGAATTCAGAACACATAAGGGTGTGGTGACAATAAAAAGCAATTCTTTTGTGAATTCAGAACACACAAAGGTAACGGCGATATACCAGACAGTTGCTGCAGCAATTTTAAACAATCACTTTAACGATGAAACACATTAACGAATGAAGTTCTTCTCTCAAGAAGTGTCTAGATAGTCCCTATAAGAAATTTTTTTATTATAAAATGTCTAGCATAACCGAGTTCTCAAAATTATATGAAAAGCAAACAACTACGAATTTCAACCAAAAGAAAATCGCTAGTCAATTAGGAATAAGAAATTTTTATGTATTAATGAGAGACGAATTACAATTCCCAAAAAATAAGCCATCTATAAATTTTGTAACAAATCTCTACACATCAGATCAAAAAGGAGTACATTTGTCTGCGGGGAAATGAAATAGAAACGGTTCTAATTATTATTTTGACTCATATCGATTGCCTCCAACAAATGAAGTAAAAGAAATACTGGGAAATGAAATTTATAATACATTTCAAATTCAAAAACTAGGAACTACTTATTGCGGACAATTATGTCTTTATGTTTTATTTGAATTACAGGAAGGAGTACCATTTCTTGATATTATGTCAGAATTATATGAAAATTTAAGTTCAGTCTTTTGTAATTTATTTTCATTAAATCTACCTTTGATTTCCTCATTATCTAAATCTTTAATTTCAAAAGTAATCGGATGCGTTTGATTTATTTTACAAACTTCAAATATTTCTTTAGTCCAATAACCAACAAAACCTTTTTCAAATTTATTCTTATACTTAAATATTCTAACTCTATCACCAATCTTAAATTTCGATTAACGTTTTTGTAAATTAACATTACTTTCATTCTCATAATTATTTTCAAATATCTTCTTTCTCATTAAATCTTGATCGTTAGAAGCATTCTTTGGAGTTTCTTCAATACTTGAATGAATCTTATTGTTATAATCATCAACAATGCCTGGTAATACTTTTAACCATTTCTGATTACCTTGTTCTGTAAATTTCTTAAATAATTTATTTTTTAACGTTCTATTAAACTTTTCTATTACGACGGCTTTTCCAGCATTTTCTGTGGAATAAACAGTTTCCAATAATGGCTTGACATTTCTGTTATAAAACTCAGATCCTTTATCAACAAAACAATTTTTTTGGCTTTCTATTACTTTCCTTGAATATTTCTTCAAACGCATATTAAACTGATAAACCACTTTTATTCATTAATGACTTCACCCAAGCGTATCTAGTATACAAATCTATAACGGTTAATGCATATTTAAAATCAGACTCATTCAGCATATGAACAAGATCAGCACTCCAAATATGATCTTTATCAAATACCTTTATTTTCAAAAGATACTTAGGCTTTCTATATTCTTTGTGAATTTCGGACGCGTAGGTTTCAGTGTTATGAGTCTTGTCTAAACCGTGACCGAACAATATTTTAGCTTGTAAAGCTTTCTTAACAAACATTCTTTCAATTTTTTCTCTAGATGTAGGATTTTGAATATTATCTAATTCTTCTATCATTTTCCTATCAGCTTGATGACGAGATTTTAGGTCATGATTTCGATAAGCTAAATCGTGTCTATAAGCTGTGCATCAACTCTGTTTATCGGCTCTTCACCTGGTCATGGATCATTATTCTCATCTAGTCTTATATATAATCGAGTTCCTGGACCGGTATATGAATGCCCAGGAAGATGTTTTTCTTTTGAATATTTACTCCAAATAAATCCAGGAAAGTTTTCTGATGTTTTTTGTAGAATTTGTAGAATACATTTCAAAGATCAAAAAAATATTTAAACTTTATAACAATATATTTATAGCATTATAACAATATATTTATCACAAATGTTTGCCAACGAATCGGACCAAAGGTCCTGAGGTTATTGCCTAATCATGCTAGGACTTAGATATATTCCAGAACAATCTTCAGTTTCTTTTATTCCTATTAAATCATCAACATTATGTAGAATGTTTTTGAGAACTCGTTTTCCTTCGTCAACTAAATTTAATTTACTAATGAAATTATCTACTATTCCTTCACCCCCAGCAACTTCCTCCAATTCATTATTATGACGTTCTTGTTCTTCTAATGCTGCCTTCTCTGATTTATTTTTATTTACTGCTTGGACAATACTAGCTGTTCCACCTGCAACACTTCCTGCTGCTGCTATACCTCCTATTATTAGTGGAATTAATGGTTGAATACCCCATTCTTTTCTTCTTGTAATTTAATATTCTCTATCATTGGTTTACTTATGTAATATATTTTTTTGTTAATCGTAATAGTTTTAGGTGTATTTTTGTCAACAATGTTACGTAGTTTTAGTTCAACAGTTTTATTAGTATTATTATTACTTTTCGCTTGCGACATTTTTGATAAAAAATTTTCAGTCAAGAATTTTTTAATTTATTCTAGTTATGAAAAATTTTTAAGTTAAGAACAAATTTTAAGTTACCAAATTTTTAAGTTAGGAAAACTGCTTTAGCCCACAACTGAGTATTGAAAACAAGTTTTAATACTTTCACACGTCCGTGCTGTTTATTTGTCAAACGACAGCTTATATAGCTCTGGATGAGCCAAGTTAACAAAAATCAGCATTGATGCATTTTAACTAACAGAACAATAGCAATGTCCACAACGCGCGCACTTTGAATTTCACTTTCAATTCTGTATATCCACGCTTTGAGGTGAGTGTGGTTTGATCGCGGCAAAGGCGCATCGGGCTCGGAGGTTCCACACGCTCGCTAGACAGCAGATGTAGTAGAACGCGATAGGAGATTTGAGCAGATAGCTGTCACAGATTCCTCCCCGTTGAGAAATCGCTTAACCACCGAGGAGCAGTTCGCACTCTTGATCTTCGGCGGAGAGGCTGCTGTTGGGGGTCTGTTTATGTAAGGTGCAGAGGTGTGTGCTAGAGTGTGTTGTGGTGTTCTGTGAGTTGGTGCAAGAGGAACAGAGACGTTTGTTTGTGTAGATGGACTAGATTCGGATGTCGGCAGTTCAAGAGGCAGAGGCGAAAGCGGCGGAGCTGCAGGCGATGAAGACTGTGTCCGTGCGTTGCCAGGTGTAAGTTGAGGATGAGGAGGTGCAGGTGACGTAGGTAGTGCAGGTACAGACTGACACACGTTGGAAAACTCTCCTTCAGCCGTTGATGCAGTTGGTGAAGTTGGTGCATTAATATTGATCTGATCTATGTGCCGCCGATGTAAGGTGCCATCGCTCAAGTCAATGAGGTGAAACATTTGTTGACCCATTGAATTTAAGAGGAGACCACTAGAAGGCCGATTGTTGTTGCCTCTATAGAAAGTCACATCGGTAGAGTCGAGATTCGCCGTGGTTCTGGCTCTTCTACCACGTGTAAGAACTGACGGGCTTTTACCGGTACTCGCATGAGTGGCATTCCTGTATTGAATTAGAAAGGCGTCGATGCTTTCCCACAGATCGTCTAAAGTTTGTGGCTTTTGAGCGAAGATGGCGGTCTTGAGCGCTTTCACAAAATTCTCAGCCAATCCGTTAGACTGACGATGTCTCGGGGCGGTGAAGACTGACCGGCAGCCGATTGATTGCAGCCAAGTTTGTAGCGATTCAGCTGTGAATTGCGAGCCGTTATCGCTTACCCAAAAAATTCGTCTGAGAGCGCACTTAGTGAAGTCTGCATTGGCGGTAGCTGTTAGGAATACATCTGGGTACTTGGAGAAGGAGTCTTCAATGATCAATGCGTAGTACTTTTTCAGAAACGGGCCGCAGAAGTCAACATGAGCTTGCTGCATGGGCTTGTACGTGACTGGCCACGGGTTCCAATGAGGACGAGTTCGTGGTTTCCGACGACACTCTTCGCATTGCTGCAGATACATGTAGTTGCTAATGTCGTTGTTGATCGTGGGCCACCAGCACAGCATTCTAGCTAGAGATTTCATCTTATCTCTCCCCAGGTGCCCGAGATACAAGTGCTGAAGCATGGCATCTCGACAAGTGGGTGGTATTAGGATGCAGTCGTTGTACGCAATAATGCCATCTATTTGAATGCGTAGGTCGGTTCTTTTGGCATGGAGTTCTGGGAATCGTTTGCGTGCTGTTAGAGACCATCTGTTTCTAAGACCAGCGAGAACAGGTCCATAGGCCAATTTGGTTTCGTGGATAAGACGGTTGCGGTCAATCGGAAGCGGATTAACAATGTAGGAATGTACTTGCTGAGGAGAATCACTCTCTGCGTACCTCGACAGAAAATCGGCGTGGGGAATTTGCTTTCCAGGCTTATGCATGATGACGTAATTGTAAGCGCTGAGGTCCACTGCCCACACCGTTGCAACATTGCCGACGTAGTCTTCCCTACAGAGGCTGCAGGATTAAAAATATACTGCAGAGCTTTATGATCTGTGTAGATATGAAACTTGTTACCATACAGGTACTTTTGTAATCGTCGAACGGCCCAAATGACTGCAAGGGCTTCACGCGCAGTTTGAGAGTAGTTCTGCTCGGCAGGTGAGAGTCGACGAGAGATGCAAATGACAGGTTGACCTTCCTGTTCGAGTACGGCACCGAGAGCTGCTTCCGAAGCATCAACAAATAGATGACAAGGCAGATTTACATTGAAGCTACGCAAAACCTCTCCGTTTAAAATTTCAGACAACAGAGATTGAAATGCCTTGTTAGTGCTGGGAGACCATTCAAACGTTGATGACGCCACTAGATCAAACAAAGGCTTCGCGATCGCTGCGAAATTCTTGACAAAGCGAGAATAGTATTGAGCGAAACCCAAAAAGGACTGTAACTGCTTCTTGGAAGTTGGATTAGGAGCATGGCTTACTGCTTTAATCCGTTCCTTGTCCGGATGTATACCGTTGCCATCGACACTGTAACCTAGATACTTGATGCGAGGTACCGCGAAGACTGACTTGACGACGTTGATCTGAATATTTGCTTGATCCAGGGCTTCAAGTAAGTTTTTGAGGCGTTGGTCGTGTTCTGGTTTGTTCCGGGCGTACACAATTATGTCATCTTGGTATGACTTAACACCGGGCAAGTTCTTGATTATGTTGTCCAGACACTTTTGAAAAATGCCAGGCGAGACAGTGAGACCGAACGGTAAAAACTGGTACTGGTAGAGTCCCCAAGGTGTATGAATCGTGGTAAGTTCCTTCGAAGCGGAGTCAAGCGGGACCTGCAGGAATGCGTTGGTGAGGTCTATCTTGGAAAAAACTTGAGCTCCGTATAAACCCGAGAACATGTCCTCAACTTCCCTTGTGGTATTAGCAGTCTGCTTCAAAAATGGGTTGACGGTGACTCGGAAATCGCCGCAGATGCGTGGACGGCCGTCACTCTTGAGAGGCGTTACGATAGGAGTTGCCCAGGAACTAGAAGCGACTGGTTGTAGAATGCCCTGGGCGACAAGATCATCTAGATTCTGTTGAACAGCAGCGCGGAGACCAAAAGGAACAGGTCTAGCCTTCCTGAAAACAGGTTCACAAGTAACTTCCAAAGTTACAGGATTGATGATCATCCCGCCTGTACTTTTACCGCACTTGTGGATTAACGTCGATGCAAGTTCAGGTATGGACAACGGCTTGTCCGACGCTAGTAGCAGAGCGATGTTGACTTGAAGTAGCCTTAGGCCATCTAATCCAAGAACTGTTGGTCCGTTTTCAGTGATCACCAGTGGTAAGGAGACAAGTTGATGGTTGTCATGATCTGTAACCTGAATTGACGCTTCACCTCTGACTGGATGTTTGTGTCCGAGACACCTCGAATGGTTTTCTGAGAGCCGTGAAGGAGCGAAGCTTCCGAGCAGACCCGTTGGAACTGAGGGTAAGGCATGAAAGATAAGGGGCTGCCTGTGTCCACGATGAAGTCCACTTTCTGACCAGACTCGACAGTTAATGTATGTCTCAAATGCTGGCCGTTGCGTACCTGTAGAACAAGTGATTGAAACTCAAAGGTAGGAGCAGGTGTGTGTTCATTCGAGAAGTCTACAACGTTGGCCTGGTGCGACGGGCGTGAGCTACTGCGACAAACTTTGGAAATGTGACCGACCTTGTGACACTTATAGCATTCGGCTGACAAAAACTTGCAAGTGCTGCGTTTGTGGTTGGTACCTCAAGAGCCACAGGCGGAGTTCCCGTGTGTACCCGAAGGCGGTCGTCTGTTGTGTTGCTGTTGCTGCGGTCGTCGTCCGCTGTTGGGCTTCCGAAAGGCAGGTCGCCGGTTGTGAGCTGAAGCTTGAGGAGCTGGTGATGCGAACTTGTAGCGCTGTTGTGAAGTTGAGCGGGAAGTTCCATGATTTGACGTTGACGTAATGTGAACCTCTGAAACTTGACTAGAGATAGCGGTGTTCACATCGTCCCAGGTCTCTAAGAGTGCTTTAGCCTTTCTATAGGTTAGAGACGGTTCCCTGAGTAAGCGTTTCTGTATCTCCGGTTCATTGACTCCGGCTACTATTCGGTCACGTAGCTAGGTTTCGAGCCCTGACCCAAAATTGCACTTCGCCGACTGCTTTTGAATGCGCAGTAAAAACTGTCGCAAGTTCTCATCTCCCCGGCGGACGATGTTGTGAAAGCGGGCACGCTCCGATGTCTCGAAATGTACTGGTCGCAGATGCTTCATGAGTAAACCCTCCAGGGCGGGTTCCGTCATCGAGCCGATGTCGTCCGGATGAGCGAGATCCTTGAGTAGATCGTAGGCCTCATCGCCTATCATGGTGAGGTAGAGGGCAATCTCGTTGAACTTGTCAATTATGGGATTCGTTCTGACGTAGAATGCAAACCGCTCGTGCCAGTTTGGGAACCCGGCCGGTTTGTTGATGTCGATCTTCTCCAAACAGCGTTCCATACTTACCACCTAATCCGAACTTAATCCCTACGAGAAATAAGAGGACAAGTGAAAGCAGTAGAAGGCAACAAAGGAAATAGATGAAACCTATTTATGTGAAGGACTGGGTTTTTCGAGGAACTGACGGCTCTCAGGTGAGCTATCCGTCAGTGAGGCTTCGTTTGTTGAAGAAACCGACGGCTCTCAGGCGAGCTGTGCGTCAGTATCAAGTCGAAGAGGATGAGTGGAAATTACTTCAGAACCACTGAAGGTTCGATGCGCTCTAACCAAACGTATTGGGCCACCACACGACTGTCTACCTGCTTAACCACCAGGGTTAAACAAAGAAAACACTCTACCCGAGCGTTTTAGTCCAACTGTGCACTTGCGGTGAGTGCAGTAATAGTAAGCAAAGGCTGCTGCGCGACGCCAATTGCTTCAGCCCACAACTGAGTAATGAAAACAAGTTTTAATACTCTCACACGTCCGTGCTGTTTATTTGTCAAACGACAGCTTATATAGCTCTGGATGAGCCAAGTTAACAAAAATCAGCATTGATGCATTTTAACTAACAGAACAATAGCAATGTCCACAACGCGCGCACTTTGAATTTCACTTTCGATTCTGTATATCCACGCTTTGAGGTGAGTGTGGTTTGATCGCGGCAAAGGCGCATCGGGCTCGGAGATTCCACACGCTCGCTAGACAGCAGATGTAGTAGAACGCGATAGGAGATTTGAGCAGATAGCTGTCACATAGCTGTCATTTTTAAGTTATGAAAAAATTTTAAGTTACCAAAAGAAATTTCATTACTAATTACTAAAATAATTTGAATTGACCTATCCTAGCCATCGTTCCATCAAGAATTTCAATAGAATATTTCGCATCTTCTAACAATAAACCATAAGCCATCAATGATGTTGTGGAATTACTCTTTTCAATATTAATTGTTACATCACAATCATTTTTAATAATATCTTTAGATTGCGCACTTAAATCGAAGCAGAAAATTGGATATAAATGTCTCCAATCTCCAGGAGTTAATTGTGGTTTAACTTTAAATTCTATGCAAAGATTTCTATAAGCATCATATCCTTCCATAAATTGATTATCGATATCATCAAATCTTAATGGATCAATTTGATGTCGGGTTTGATTCAAAGCAACTTGTAAACTTCGAATTGTGTTAATATGGAAAAGATTGTTGTTCTTATCAAAACTTGGAGAATCATTTTTTTGAAAAGTTAGTAATAGATATCTTGGAGTATTCGAAGTTCTTGTGAAATGCCAGTTAAATCTTTGTTCAGAAAAAGTTACAGAACTAGCAATGCGCTTTAGAAAATTTACTGGAATTGGTTTGATAGTGTTTAATCTATTTGCAATAGCTGTTTTAACCTCTAAACTAGGAGTAATATGTTTTATCCACCATTCAAGCCTATCAATTTTTAAATATGCCTTTTTTCCAGTCTTACCATAAAAGATTAATTCATTATTTGCTGTGCGATGAAATATTAATTTAAACTTTAATTGATATGATATTTTGCGATAATCTAAATATCCGAATAATGGAGACAATGACCAATATACTGTCTGTTTACTTTTCTTGTTAAACTCACGTCTTTCTTTATATGCAGTATTGTTTGTTTTATTTAAATGATTTGCAATATCTTCTACATCTTTTGCAATTCCTGCTGCATCTGTTCCAGCGTGAGTTAAATCATCAACAATTATACCATCATTAGTATCAGGAAACAACCTTCGATTTCATGCTTTTTATTATTTTCACCAATTGTTACAAATCTAAGCATTGTATCAATTACACCTGGAGAATCACTTATTGATTCTATATTTTGAGTTGCAACATCTAAACGCATTTGTGTAAATAATCTTGGAAAGAAATTATTCTCTAATGCAATATTATCGGTATCTGGTAAGGGTGTTGTAAAATTGGCATCACTATATAAAGAATATTCACAGTGCAAAAAGGAATCAGGTAAAAATAAATAACTTTGTCGATTATCAACTTCAAAGATTAAATCTCCACCAGTATTTACTCTACTTGAAGATCCGGGATTCATAGCAATTATTATATAGTCATTCTTTTTTTGATTGTAACTGACTAACGGAGGATCGTCTAATCTAAATTTATTTTCAATTACGGAAGACATTTTTATAAAAAATAATTTGACTTTTTGTTTTTCTCACACACAGAAAAAATATTTTCCTAGGTTTCTTTTTCCAAAATATTTTAGAATTTTGCTAAACCATTACCTCTTATTTCTTCAATTGATTTCTTCTCCTGTTTACTTTCAGTCGGAGTACCACTCCTCAAGGTTTCACCTGCTGCGGCTATGTTAGCAATTTTGTTTTTTGTTTCCTCTGAAAGCTTTTTTAATTTTTTTAGTTCTTCAGAATCATTCTTAAGTTTACGAATAGTTTGTAGTTGTTTTAATTCGTTTTGAGACTTAACAGCATTTGATATTGCACTAGCTGTACTATCTATAGCAGCTGCTCCTTTAGCAGCAGATGAAATTAAATCTTTATTGTTTTTAATCAAGTTAGCGATACTTCCTATACCAGAAAAGATGCCACTTCCGCTGTTTACACTATCTCCTTCTTTTTGAATAGTTTCTACATTGTTACAATGGTAAACAGATTTCATAGATGGTTCATGTGCTATTTTTTTTATTTGAAGCAAAATGTTGAAGATTGTGTTTATAAATTACAGGCATTTTTTAGGAATAAATTTGACTTTTGGGAAAAATATTTACGTTTATGATTAAGATTTACGTGTGTGAATGGACAACAACCGCGTGATAACTTTATTAATTTTCTGTTGCACTTTATCTATTGCGTCAACCAGCGTGTGATGTATTTTAATTTCTTTTCTATTAACTTGGATTTTCTGCTGATTCATCTTTAAATCCGTTTTAAGAGCCTTCAACTTAATTTTAAGAACATCTAACTGATTTTTAACAGCATCTAACTGTTCTTTATTTTCTCTATAATTTTTCTGTAATTCATTTTCTAAATTGATTTTAAGAGTTTTCATTTTATCAACTTTTTGATTAAGTGAGTTTACTTCATTTATTATTCAACTCATCTTTTTCATTTGTTGAGTAATTTTAGAACTCAATTCATTAACACTTTTTTGGAATGTAGCTTGTAACTTATTTAAATTTTAAAAATTTTTTAGGAAGTTTTTCTAATTCATTTTCTAATTGTTCTTTCAATAGTTGTATCTGATGTTTATTTTTAATGACTGCAGATTTTAAATTTATAGAAAGTAATATTAAAATTTTTGATTGTTCTGAAATTTTTTTTAAAAGTTTTGCTATATTTACTTCTAGCTCTCTATCCTTTTTATCAAGTTTTAATAATTCTTCGTTTAATGATTTGTCATTAAGTTTAACCAACTTTATTTCATTCATCAGTGGAACCAAAACATCGTTTATATATTTTTCTTTTAAGTCATTGATTTGTGTATCAACATATTGTTTATTTGTTAACTCTGTATTTTGTTGCGGAAGAATAGGAAGATGCAATGGACCAGATAAAACGTCTCCAGTTTTCATGATATAATTTTCTATCTCTATTTCTAATTCACGATTATTCGGGATATATGCACCTCCACCAACATTTGGTAACATCATTTTTAAACAATAAAAGATATATATGTCATGGAAATAAAAAATTGTTTTCTCATGAAAATAAAAAATAATTTTTTCACGGATCAACAAAGACAATGAATGGACAACAGATCACTCAGATTCCTTCCATTTCTGAGGCTTCCCCCGTTGAGGTTTCCATTTTTAAAGAAATATTTTGAATACAATCTTCTGGTATAGTAGGACGTGATATTTTTTGGGCTACCTAGATTTTCATCTGCCTACATTTTCGATCTTCGGGCTTCGCCTACGTGATATTTTTCGACCACGTGATTTTTTTTAGATTACGTGATATTTTAAGACCGCCTAAATTTTCGTCCACGTGATATTTTGAGACCGCCTAAATTTTCGATCACGTGATATTTTGAGACAACTTAATTTTTCGATTACGTGAAATTTTGATTTTTTTGAAAATTTGTCACTACCTAAATTTTCGCCCTTCGGCCTTCGGCCACGTGAAATTTGAAGTCTACCTAAATTTTTAAAATTTTGATTTTTTGAAAATTTTGAAAAAACCCGCAAAAGTGTGACATCCGGCGCAAGCGAAGCGAAGCGTCGCGCCGGATGTCACACTATATACTACTTGCGATGGACTTCAGGTTACTGCATCGCAGGCTGGACTGGTCTGGGCCGTGAAATCTCGATCCGAATTCAACTCTGGCCTGGACCAAGGGTGATGCAGGGCTGCAGCTGGTAGGCCGCTTGGTGGATTGCGCTAGATTATTGCTACTGTCGGCCCCTCAGATATTTCTGTTAAGTCTGACAGCAATAAATTGATGTAGTATAGCAATTGCATTCATATTTCGATAGATGTGTTTCTAAAATAGGCAAAAGTTCTTCACAATTGAGAAAATTCAAGTTTCATTTCAGACAAGAAATTCATCAGTACTGGATATTCTGCTCACGGTTCTCAACAAAGTATCAACAGAGCAAAGGACGTATATTCTCATTGACAATATTCACATATTGAACAATTTTGAATGGTTGAAGAATTTGTCGGGAGAACTGAAGAACAAGCGCGTGGACTTGATTGCAACAAGCGAAGTTAATCCTATTTTGGAAGAGATTTTCAAAGTGAGTTCTTTAATCAGTCTATGGATTAACGGATACTGGATCTACTGTTATTCACTGATGATTGGATCAAATAAAAATAATTGTAGAGGAGAATTTCAATTGTCTTAATTAACTTCAATTCAGTTGTCTAGTCATCCTTCTTGCTTTGTTTCATGACATGGTTCTCATCCGTTTCCTTGCAGACTTAGGATGGCCTCAATTGATTTGTAACTTATTTACCATAGAAACTCAAGTTGTGATCTCAACCAAATTTTCGGCTCATGAAGGTGTTTGATTTAAATAGTATTAACACTTGATTTTCATACCAGACATTTCTGCTACATCATTATCATCATCATCATCATCAGCCTGTTTTGTTCCACTGTTGGACAAAGGCCTCGATATGCTTCCTCCATTCTTTTCGATCTTGATCTTGTCTCTTCCATGTTGACTGATCACAAAACCTGTGGATGTCGTCTCTCCATCTCGTAACTGGCCTGCCTCTGCTTCTTTTACATAACAAGAGGTTCAGTCTGTCAATCTGATAGTCCATCTATTGTCTTGCATTCTTGCAACATGTCCCGCCCATCTCCATTTGTTTTCTTTTGCTTTTTCCACCACGTCCTTGATTCTTGTCTACGCTCTAATCCATTCATTGGCCTTCTTGTTCTACTTGCTGATTCCGATCATACTTCGCTCCATCTTTCTTTGTGCTACTTTAAGTTTGCGTGAATGAGGTTAGTGATCCATATTTCTGATTCGTGGGTGATAGCTGGCAAAACGCAACTATTGTACACTTTTCTTGTCCAGCACATTACTCCTGAATCCATTCCTGAAAAATTTTTCTTCGCTAAATATGTCAAAATTTTCATTTTCCACGGTAAGGAAGTTAGAATTTTACTAGGGGGTGAAAAAAATTTCTTTTCCATCAAAGATGTCACATTTTTAATTTTTGATGGGAAAGAAGCTAGAATTTTTCTCAACGTTTTTCCACGCATTTGCTAATGTTTCAAATATTCACTTCAGATGGGAAATTACTTTCAATTATATGCGGTTTGCGTCATCTCGTCTGCAATTAAACATTTCTTTTGAATACTGCTGACAAGTTATTAGTAATTCTAATTCACTCATTCATCTTTTCACTCTCGTCGCCGGCATGAATTTGTCTCTCTGCTATTGCTTAACCTGTTTGAAGGTCACGCTGGGCCAGGGAAGCAGTAAAATGCCTGTGTACCATCGCGGTCAACGGATGTCAGTGGTCTTATATCGCTGTGGGCTAATAGTTACTTCTATGAATGCCGGTGCTATTTCTCCGTCTGTCAGCGACCATCGGGCTACTTGTTGCCCAATTTGGACTCTACATCCAGATGCCATGCGGGAAATTGATTTGGGCTTATGAGAATCCCACTGTCAACCGTCTTCCACCACATCTACTTTTTCTTTTGCCGCCTTGGCGCCAGCTTGACCCCAATGAAGTGGCAGTAACTGAACCAGTGCAGTGTCCAACAGGTTTTAATCATCCAAATTGACGGAACTGGAACGGCGAGGTGACCACTTACGCCGCTTTCCTCGTGCTTTTCTTCACCCTCCACAAACAAACGCCGTTGGACTCAGCTTTTTCGTCATCAATTGACAATGGTGTGGCTGTGGTTGATGGAAGCCAGCTACAGGGGAGGGAGAGGCATGACAGGAACATCATTTGGATTTGGATGCTGAAGAGGAGGAGGAGGAGGAGGTTAGGCCAACTAAAATGCAGCGTCTAGAGTCCGGGGAAGAGGGGAGGATGGTTGGTATGATCTCGCGGTGATAGAAGAAATCAGTACTGATTTCTACTGCCAAGTGTGTGAAACATTTCCACAAACAGTGTTGTTTGCCGGTGGAACCCGTCTCATTGAGCATGATCTCATGCATACAAATCAATATGTAATTTCTTGGATGAAAATGACGCCTCATTCCGTTTGGCCTAGAGTCTAGTAGGGGATTGTGGCATTTACAAAGTCTGACTTCACCACCAATTTAACCTTCACAGTGACTCCACTCACAGCGTAAGTTACTAGAAACGTTATTTTCTGTATTGGAGAATAGGCATACAGTGAAGGCCAGATTGGTGCTTATGTGTAGGTAAAGACGAACGAATTTGGTTGGGGAGGATGAGGAGGAGACGCCAATTGAAGATAGGTGCCTTCCGTTCTCTTTTTAGTCCATCGCGCCATCTAATACAACTTCACTTACATTATGGTATGAGGCGCATATTCGGTCAATTTTTCTCAAGTTAGAAACATTGAATGAGCGTAGCAGCGCTCTGGAATTTGATAGGGTCGTTTCTTTAGTTATTCGCACACTGCGAACATCTCCGGCAGTGGAGGCGGGTAGATGTGAAATGTCTCATCAATGTTCGCTCTAACGGTTTCTGCTTCAAATATGCAGTGCTTGCTGCCTTGCATCACAAAGATGTCACGCACCACCGTGAACGACCTGGGTGGTACTTTAAATGGGAAAGCGAGTTAGATTTTTCCACATTCGGTAGCTGCTCGGCGATGGAGGCCACACTTTGAGCGACCTAATGAGATCAAGGTGAATGTCGACTTATTTGACCGGACACTACAATGACCTATTCACTGTTCACGGGAAACATGCCATGGGGCGTGTTGCAAATGTATTGCTCTTCTACAACTCCATCAGATGGCATCACTGTGCAATAATGAATCTGCATGCTCTGTACAGTCATCATCATACGCATGATATGTGTGACAGATGTTGTCGTTCGTTTAGGGTTAAGGAGAATTATGACATACATTACGCGTGGTGCTTGAGAGGAAGACCACAGGTGGAGCTGATGCCGGAAAGGCGGGACTATAAATATGAAGTAACCGGCTGTGAATTGCGACCACTACGTATTATCTACGCAGATATAGAGTGCTTCATTGACAACTTTCTCAAGGTGCATCAGCCGGCCGCTGTGCCGTGCCGGCAAGATTGGCATTCATTCTAGAACTGTATGAATGAGAATGAAGCTGTAGAACTATGCCAAGGTGACAATTGTGTGTTTTTGCAGAGGTTTGACCAGTTGGCGAAAGCGCAGTATAGTAACCTCACAGAAATGACCAGGCAAAAGATGCGGATGCGGCCAGAAGATGAGATTTTATTCAGGACTAGCAAACACTGCGCCAAATGCAACCGTCCCTTTACGGGAATAGCCGCGCGCCGCCGAGTACGTGATCACTGTCACTTAACAGGCGCATACCGCCAAGCGCTTTGCACAGACTGTAGTTTCCGGTTGCGCCAGTGGAGGACGACTCTTCCAGTGGTGTTTCTCAATTTTAAGAATTATGATGCTCATATGATTTTGAAGCGTGGAATGAACAAAATGGCCCACTGGGAATTGGACTGCATAGCATAGACGAAGGAAAAATTGAACAAACTTCGAGAGACAATCCCGGTAGATTATACAAGTGCTGCTAGACGGATATATTTCAATATTTCGTTTATCGACAGCTACCAGTTTCTGTCATCTTCACTTGCCTAGCTGGCTAGCAATTTGGAGAGTCTGCCTATCCCACGACCGATGTAGCGGCACTTTCCAAATGCCAGCGAAGAATTGTTGCGCAGGAAAGGTGTTTTTCCGTATTCCTATTTTAACTCTTTGGAGCGGCTCCAGGAGACGGCTCTACCACCAAGAGATGCATTCAAGTGTAACGTGACCAGAGCCGACTGTTCCACCTCTGACTATGAGCATGCGCAAACGGCGTGGGTCAAGCTCTGGTGTACAACGTTTGGGGATTATATGAGACTTTATTTGCAATTGGATGTCAATTTACTGGCTGATGTGTTCGAAACATTCAGAGAGGTGACGCACAAGGAGAATGGTCTTGAGCTATCTCAATTTCTCAGTCGTACCGGGATATCATGCACGTCAGCATTCAAAATGATAGGGGAGACAGCACATCTTCTCACAGAGGCAGAGATGTACACTTTCTTCGAGTGCGGAATGCGTGACGGGTTGACTTACACGAACAAACATCTGGTGACCGCTGGGGAGGATACTGTACTGGGGTATGTTGATGAGAATAACCTTTACGATAGTGCGTTCTGCCAGTATTTGCCACATTCACATTTTAAATGGTTGGAGGGTGCACAGTTGGAGGCACTCGGGCAGAAGTATAATATCATGGCGCTGTCAGATGATGGAGAGTTCTGCTACGTTTTTGAAGTGGACGTCAACTACCCGAAACACATTCACAATTTCACTGCTGACTTGCCACTGGCTGTTGACACCGATTGTATCTCATGACCATTTCAGCCCCTTCATGGTGGAGTTGTACAAACAGTTGAATGGCCAGTCTGTCAAATCTACACCGTCTCGTAAGCTGTTACTGACCCAGCGCGACAAGAAAGCTTAGATTGTTCACTTTACCATCATAAAATTCTATCTGACCATGGGATTGAAATTACGGCGCACCCGACGAATAGTTTGCTACAGCCAAAAGGCCTTCCTCAAACCCTACATGATGTACAACAGCCACCGGCGTCATGAGGCAAGGAACACGTTTGAGAAAGATTTCTACAAGTTGAAGAATAGCAGTGTGTTTGGCAAAACTATGGCGTGGATAGGGATGCTGTGTTTGCAAAGTGGGCCGACAAATTAGACAGTAGTACCTACAAGCCGGACCAACCTCTGTTCAGTAACACTAATAAAGCACAGCTACTGTGCTTCAAAGATGACACCGGGGGTCAGGTCATTGACGGGTTTGTCTGCCTTCGCCCAAAATGTGCAGTATTAAATTGAAGGCGCCAACGAATCAGTTTAAGCGTGCCAATGGGATCGGCCGAAGTTGTGTCAATAGCTTCAGGCACGCCGACTATCGTCAAGCGTATGAAGATGCGCGTGTTACTCATGTTCAAATGACTATGCTTATCTCGGTGAACCAACAAGTGCAGGCAGTGACACTGCGGAAACGAGCGTTGTCAGCTTGGGATGATAAGAGATATTGGCTGTCTGCAAATGAGTCATTACCCTACGGGCACTATCTAACCCTACGTGAGTAGGAGGGGGATCTACCCATGTGTCAGCGGAATAACTGTTTGTCTCTCTCTCTCTCTTCAGCCTTTGTACACTTGCGGATTGGAGAACGCCATCAGTCCTCATTAGGACTACTTTAACTAATAATTTAACTTAGTAAGCACTATATTCTATTATAAATGGCTACTGGGATGACTTTCATCATCGTATCAGAATCATTCGCGCCACCCAAACGCTGCATTCTGTTTCTTGTATTTTCTGTTGCATTATCATCATTCTCCAGTTGATGCTAAAAACAGCTTTCGTCTCTCCTTGAAATTTATTGGCCAGATTAAAATAGTTAATTAAAAGATATGTATCTTTTAATTAGATACATATCTTTTAATTAACTATTTTAATCTGGCCAATAAATTTCAAGGAGAGACGAAAGCTGTTTTTAGCATCAACTGAAGTATGAAGAACCTCCTGTTGGCGGCCATCCTGTATATCATCATTCTCTCCCGCTGCCTCGAAGCACGTTTCCCTAACTACAGTGGTGTCTGCTGCTAAATAAATGCGGGTGATGGATTCCATTCTCCCTCATTCACAGCCATGCCTAGCTCACAAACGGACACATTTGCGCTGACGGAAGAGGCGGAGAAGCAGATGCAGCTGAAGAGCACTAAAAAGCGCGTCATGTCTAAAAGAAAATCTCCACCGCGTCTCTACGTCCAGCTTTTGTCACCGAGCGCGAAACTACCAACGCTCGGCAGTTACCTAGCCGCTGAACTGGATGTGCATGCGGCGGAGAAGAAAAGGATTGAGCCAGTAGTAATGGTCTCGTTTCGTTGGACAAAACAATAATATATAAATAATAATACGGAAATTGCCACCGGGCAGTTGTAGACGTATCGCACCTCGCTCCGATATATCTGTAAACCACAAAGTAATGGTTAGTGCCGGTGTGATTGACCTCGACTATACAGGTGCGCTGGGCGTCTTGTTATTCAACTGTGTCAGGGAAGCCTACACTGTCAACATTGGTGACCGAATTGCCCAGCTGATTTATGAGCGCCACGAACATGTCATTGTAGCAAAGACAGTGATGATGACTGTCAGATAAGGCTGAAACTGAGGAACTTGATGATGATGATGTAGCAATGAACCATGCGATGCGTGGTAAAATTGGTTTTGGTTCAACTGGGGTGTGAATAAAGAGCTGTTTTCATATTTTGCGCCTTTTTATTTAAGCAGAGTTTCCGTGTGTTAGTTTTATGTGCCAAGTTTAAAAATTAGCTTCTATCACGCATTGCCCTGCAATGTAGCACCGAAAAACTATCCAAACAATTGCGCCTCCTCCAACATTACACCAATGAAACTGCTTTATCAGCTGTCTGGTGAATGGGAGGTGGCGGTAAAGAATAAAATCTACCAAGGCTCATCTATACCTTCACGTAAGAAGATTCCATCACTGTGGTTGAGTCACAGCCTCCTTCGGAAGTTCTACTTGAAAGACCAAATCAAACGTGGTCAAAGTTGTATTTGAAACATCGTAGAGGACAAGGAATCTGGGGATGATGCTGACGTATTTTATCAGAAATTCATTGCTAAATTAAACACTATCATACAAGGGATAGCGGTGATGGAGTTTGTCAAACGAGATACACGCCGCATTAAATACCGATTCACGGACCAGCGTTTCGTCCTCCTCATCAACAGGCATCTCGCCGCCATGCTGAAACTGTATGACGCACTCACCCCGAAGGACAATTATTCCTCCAATGCGAAAAGTTTCACCATGACGGCTAAAGATGCGGGAACCAAGGAGGGCTACATTATGGCGGTGCGCCTGAGAGTACCCACGCACCAGCTAGTGGCAAAACCGGCAAATGCACTTTATTGATCATTTGACACCCTGATGACAGCGTTCGAGAAGTCTGTCAGCTATGCGGTGCCATATGGCCATTCCATCAATCTGGCTGGCAGCGGCAGTGGCAGTGATCACAAGACAGCTGCAAAACTTACTTTGGAGCGTGTTTCTGCTGACGCCAAACCGGCATATTTATTCCTATTCAACGAAGCGTTCAATCGAGCGTCCCACATACGACAAAACTTGCACTAGCGAAGAATCAATTCGGTGGCACATTCGATTTGAAAGGCTCGTTCAAAGACGAATGGTCTGTTCAGGTGTATCCACTTCAACTACGTGTTGGCACAGACAGACGGGAGCAGTGGACAGTTAAAGTCGTCAAATTGGAGGCGGTGCTGCACCATAGTATAAGTTCAGCGTGCAAGTATTTGACGAACACTGTGGGACGGTCAACAGTGCGCTTCACGCCGGCGGCAGAAGACCTTGTCAGTCTGTCCGTCCTCTCACCCAACCTAACAGTCACCTTGAGTAATGATCCACGTGATATCTTGGCCTTTGGTCAGACCACTTTCAATGGGAAAGCCACGGTCACATCTTCCGGCGGCATGTCACTATCGCGGTGGATCAAATTCCTCTATATCTGCTCCTATGTTGGTGAGTACGTCCGGATCGGTGAAACACGAGCACTCCTACTTGCTGTGCTGACACACAATACAAAAGTATGCCCCAACTTGGTAGAACGGCCCTTCAAAAATGCCATGTACATCAAGATGATCACCTCGGAAGCGCATGATATCCACATGTAAATTTATGATGGCTCGGGCAAACTGATCCCATTCCGGGCGGGTGCAGTGACCATCATTCGGCTGCATTTCCGGCGGCGTGAACAAGCCGGTGCAATGCAAAAATGGAAAATTGGGCAAATAATAATAATATGGCCGACTCATTCAAATTGTTCTTACCAAGTAATGCTTCCGCGGAGAAGTACCCAAGCAACAGCCCCTCGCAGTACACTACTGCTTTTACTGACCCATCCAAGTGGGCTCTGATGGTGGTGCCGGCTGGGAAATGGATGTGGAGTCTAACCTCTACGACAGTGACATTGGCGACCAAAATGAGGAGGCGGGCATCACCATCAGCTGGACTGAGAATCATCAGAAATTGGTCAATGACATTTACCCGGTGAAATATAAGGTATTGAGTGGTGAGAAATGGAACCACAGCTGGCACAAGTTCTCCTACATCCCTAAGACAGACACTGGTAGGGAAATGGAGCGTCGTCTGCACTCCTTCCATGACTTGGTGATGAAGACAGCATCAAGTGGACCGGCCTTCCAATGGAAGGTGATCACGAGATACAAAGATACTCTCCAGTACAACACCCATTGGATAGCCTGGTCAGACGCACGTGTGTGAAGTTAGCCTCACCAATATCCGTTCCACATCGAAAATCACATGTGCCACTCTCGAAAATAACATTACACATAATTTTAGAGTGTGCCAGCTTGTGCCACCACTCATTTCTCAAAATAATGCAGCAGTTTGCGAGAAATCGTCGATCAAAAGTTCGAGGTGGTACGGATGTGAAGTTATCCGCACCAAATTACAGAAAAGATCTTAAATCGCATATTTATGAATTCTCAATCACAAGGACGTCTAAAACAACACGTCCAAAGCATGTGCTACGAACTACTTCCCCAAAATTCACAATAGCAACTGAGAAAATGGAAAAAATGACCAAAATGTGGCACGGATGAAATTGGCCGAACCACTTATGAAAATAGCGTGTGCCACTCGCATCAACCCACCGAATACACTTCTTCGGAGTGTTCCAGCTTGTGCCACCCCTCAGACAGCCCCAACTCTCCGTAGAATCCGCAGAAATACGGATTTCCCTCCGCAGCCACGCACACAGCCCATTCGTACCACTTGTGAAAATAGCGTGTGCCACTCGCATCAACCCACCGAATACACTTCTTGGGAGTGTTCCAGCTTGTGCCACCCCTCAGACAGCCCCAACTCTCCGCAGAATCCGCAGAGATGAAATTGTTGAAATTGAAGATAAGAACCAAAGTGGTTGTATCTCTACCCAAGTGACATCAGCTTTGAACCAGATAAGCAGTGTGCTGCTACAGACTGCAACAGTGCTGCTATCAGGTAAGCGTGGACGTCTTTCAGTAAATGTAATACTTGATTGGGGTAGTGAATTGAGTTATGTCAGATGCAGTTTGTTGAGAAAAGTGACGTTTGTTGGAACTAGTCAGACGCATGAGTTCAATTTGATTACCTTTGGGGAGCTTCAGGGTGGTATGCGCTCTTATGTTGAAGTTGCATTAGAATTTTACAATCGTCATGACAATGGTAGTGCTACTGCAAAAGCTCTTTCCGTCGATAAGTTGTGTGCCCTTATTCAGTCTAAGATTATGTTCGAATATGAAACCACTGTCTAATTTACTGCTTGCGGACACATTCCAGTGTGCCGAAAAACCGATCGATGTTATCATAGGGACAGATCACGATGTTTTACGATGTTCTGTGTATAATGTTTTACTCGATCACAGAATGAGAATGAGAGACGGGTTAGTAGCTGACGATTCTGCATTCAGAGTGGTAGTGCCTGGACCTAGCGGTGAGGTTACGACAGAAATAGGTCTACAACAAGTACATGTGAATTTGAATATAAATCATTAACCTCAAGACAACGAAATCTTGTTGAAGTCGTTTTGAGAACTTTGACAAGTGGGAATCGATAAGAGCGAGATCAGCACTACTACCGAAATGAATAACTTAATAATGAACGAATTCGCAAACTCAATGCACCGAATGCAAAATGGAAGATACCAAGTAGAATGGCCCTGGATCGACCAGGTGACAGTCGAAAGAAACGACGCGAAGGAAATCGCATACTCACGTTTACAAAGTTTACGCAAAAGATGGAAAACACAACCCGATTCGTGAAAGGAATGTGATAAATTCATCAAGGATTATTCGTAATTTTTGGGTTTGGCCATCCATCGGCGGAACACATTAAATATAAGTCAGAAAAATCAACTTTTCTCGACCGGAAATGTATTAAAATACGTTTTTACAACATGCTGCGCAACGTATCGCTATCGCTCTGGCTGGCGCAATAAAAATGGGTTAGTTCTATGATCATTACTAATGTGTTGATAAAACAATGAAGATTCTACCGTTAAATGTTCATGAAGCCGGGAACGAATAGCTCTCATTGTTTCACCAATGTAGGTGGTCTTCAATCACGTAGGGCAAATGCAGTAGCGAAGAAAGTACACGCAACCTTTCCATGTGCAGCTCACTCGCCCATCCCCGCAACCACAGTGGATGAAATTAATTTTATTGCAGTCATTTTTGTCTTGAGCACATAGAATTCGATGCAAGGGTCGGTTTTCGGCACACTCGAATGTGTCCGCAAGCAGTAAATTAGACAGTGGTTTCATATTCGAACATAATCTTAGACTGAATAAGGGCACACAACTTATCAACGGAAAGAGCTTTTGCAGTAGCACTACCATTGTCATGACGATTGTAAAATTCTAATGCAACTTCAACATAAGAGCGCATACCACCCTGAAGCTCCCCAAAGGTAATCAAATTGAACTCATGCGTCTGACTAGTTCCAACAAACGTCACTTTTCTCAACAAACTGCATCTGACATAACTCAATTCACTACCCCAATCAAGTATTACATTTACTGAAAGACGTCCACGCTTACCTGATAGCAGCACTGTTGCAGTCTGTAGCAGCACACTGCTTATCTGGTTCAAAGCTGATGTCACTTGGGTAGAGATACAACCACTTTGGTTCTTATCTTCAATTTCAACAATTTCATCTCTGCGGATTCTGCGGAGAGTTGGGGCTGTCTGAGGGGTGGCACAAGCTGGAACACTCCCAAGAAGTGTATTCGGTGGGTTGATGCGAGTGGCACACGCTATTTTCACAAGTGGTACGAATGGGCTGTGTGCGTGGCTGCGGAGGGAAATCCGTATTTCTGCGGATTCTACGGAGAGTTGGGGCTGTCTGAGGGGTGGCACAAGCTGGAACACTCCGAAGAAGTGTATTCGGTGGGTTGATGCGAGTGGCACACGCTATTTTCATAAGTGGTTCGGCCAATTTCATCCGTGCCACATTTTGGTCATTTTTTCCATTTTCTCAGTTGCTATTGTGAATTTTGGGGAAGTAGTTCGTAGCACATGCTTTGGACGTGTTGTTTTAGACGTCCTTGTGATTGAGAATTCATAAATATGCGATTTAAGATCTTTTCTGTAATTTGGTGCGGATAACTTCACATCCGTACCACCTCGAACTTTTGATCGACGATTTCTCGCAAACTGCTGCATTATTTTGAGAAATGAGTGGTGGCACAAGCTGGCACACTCTAAAATTATGTGTAATGTTATTTTCGAGAGTGGCACATGTGATTTTCGATGTGGAACGGATATTGGTGAGGCTAACTTCACACACGTGTCATACGCCTCTCTGTTGAATTTGACAGACTGCTTGGATACCTCTACCATGTGCTTGAGCTGCGGGAGCGTATCCCATGGTTGATGCGGCGCTAAAGACGGATGAGAAACGGAGAACGGAGGGCCTTGCATGTACGGTGTTTGACCGGAATGGGGTAAAGTTTGATACACGGGTGATCTTGAAAGAACACCATGCTGAGCTTTTGAGCATTGAACAAATGCTCAAGGTGTGAAATGATATGATGTGATCACAGTCACGTGCGAAAACTGCTAAGGGAAAATTTATCATCACAAATGATGTCTCTGAAGTGCCCGCTGGTCCTAAACAAAGGTCTTCGAGATCCCTTCCAACACCCAGAGGTAGTGGTCATCGGAGGCGAGTTTTGGGCGAATTGCGCCTACAAAGGCCCGGCTTATTATAAGAAGGCGCACCCTATCCTTTCCGTATGGTATGTGGATATTTACTTGCAGAGCTGGTGAAGACCACCGTCCCATTAGAGCAGAAGACTGTGATTGTGCTCAAACCACTCCAAATTGCTACAGTGGGCGAGTGTTTGACAGAAATTGACAACAAGAGCAACGCCCTATCAACCACAAAAGTCGCCCAGCGGTCGCCGCGACGGCCCTCGGCGTCGCCGAAGTCGCCGCCGCCCGGCGACTCCTGGTGGCGGTCGCCTCGACTGTATGTGGGCGACCGATGCCCGGCGACCGCTGTCAGCAGTCGCCTCGAGTGTCAACGGCGACCTTCATCATATGTCTGGTTTTAGCATTTAACTAGCCTCCATGATGTCAGAAAGGCAATATTCCGGTTTCGCAAAACATAAATTGCAAAAATTTCGGAATCAGCTTCAGAGTTTCTAATTAATTAAGACTCAAATGTAGAATGCTTGTGGAAAAAGATGCTTCTGATGCAGAAATTCGAACGCATTTAATCAAACTAGATCAATGCATTTCCCGCGAGAAAATGAGTCGTGGGCCCCTCGTCAAAAAGTCTTGGGCCACATGAAAAAATGGGGGCCAACAAATTTTTCGAAAATGGCTTATTTGGAAGTAAAAATGCATGATCATGTCAATTTGTGACCGTTCTCTTCGAAAAATGACGTGAAATGTGATCTCTTAAAGTCGAGGGTTGCCCCCCCCAATTTTCACGTTTATCTTTTTGACAGGGGGTGGTCGTGAGTCGGCCCTTTAAGTTCACACGAGCTCTAATTTTGAAATAGAACGACCCCAGAGTTGTCACACACATTGAGCAGCGAATTTCTTGTGATTTCTAAGAAAAACGTATCTCCAATGTTAGTGGACTGGCCCGAAACTGTCATCGATCGGCCGTCTGGCACATCTAGGCAAGTTTTTCCTTGGAATAGATAACCGTAGCTCATTTCTCTCAGTGATTTTCGCTACATGATGATATGATGCATTCAATCGTGAAATGCTGCGTCAAACATCTTTGGTTGCGATGCTTCATATATATTTGCATGACGCATCGATGGCAATGAAAAAATTGCACAAAATTCTTGACTTAACCCTGAACTTCATATCATTCTGACCATGATTCTGACTATGCCTGAATTTCAATGCTTGTCAATTTTTTCGTCAATCAAGGTTGCAAGTTGTATTATTGTTCATTCATTAAATTGTAAATGAATGGAAGAATCCTCGATGAGTGTTGCATAATATCTCGGTCGCTTCAAGCCTGTGATACAGTTAGGGAGAGAAGGGAGAGAGAGAATTCTATTAATAGAAGTGATAGTTGTCGCTCATGAAAGTTAGACGAGGGCGAAGCCCGAGTCTAACTTTCATGTGCGACAACTAACTTGTTCTCAGTGTCTGACTTTTACGCCCCTCTCAAATGAAGCTGCGAATCTCCGACTCTCTTAGGAAACCCATTTGTGCTTAATCTTGCCCCTCATTGTTCTGTCATGGCACATCTCTGAAAATAGAAGGAGCCGCCCCGCATTTTATTATTTCTAATATTGGACTTCTGGTTAAAGCGAGTTGCTATCTGAAATTTGCATACTTTAAAAGAGATGATTCAGTCAGACTTAATATGATGCAATCAGACTGAAATATATTCAAGTTAAACAGAAAACAAAGTCATATCAATAGTGGAAGACCGACGACAATGGACACACGATTTACGTTCGTATCCACCCAAGACATTGACTCGTGCATTCAGAGGAGTACACCGAAAAATACCATCAAGAACAACACCTTCGCAACTCATGTATTTGTAATATTTGTAACTCATGTAATATTTGTATGTGTACTGATACTGATGATGAGCATTAACGTTTAGAATTTAACATCAGAAACAACGGGTTTGATATGATATTCACTTGTTTATTTGAAAGGTAGGAATCTCTCCTCTCGTTTTGCCCGTCACCATATAGCATTCGATACGGAAAGTAGCGCCGAACAACGATTATCTAATAATTGAGATTCTGTCAAATTGTCAAACTTCAAGAAATAACAGTTAACAGCCCCTCATTGAATTTGTCTCACACCTCAACACCGCCTCATCTATGCAAACTTCGAAACACCAAATAGCGCCCCGCATTAATTGCCAAACAATGAGCTAGGTGTGGTCAAATCGCCCATCTCCAAAAATCACAGCAGCCCCTCATATGATGTGGCGCCATTCAACTTCACTGAACAACAACCAATTCACTGAACGACAATATTTCAACTGTTGGTTGTACGCACACAAGAGCGCTTTGTCCAGTCCAGCCCGATAGCAGATAACTTTCTCGTGCGCCTTCGATAGCGCAGCGCAATCGGAAGATCACATTTCAACTCGAGGGGTGAAATAGAGGTCATCGCTTCATTTCACAAAGAGAAATAGCGCAGAATAATCTAGAAGTTTCATTCGTGTCTCTACTTATTTGGAGTTGCCTGACTGACACCTCTGGACATCGTATGTAAATTGATTGATCTTATTAATGGATTATCAACCAAATTACAATATAGAAAATGCGAGGAATATCTTGAGCCGAAAATATTGATATAATGGATTACTTATCAAACGAAATTCGCATCAGGTAAGTCGAATGAAGTGATGATAGATAAATTTAGTAAATAGCGGTTTACCTGCGCACTACACATTATACCAAACACTGAATTGACTGAAATACATGTATTTCAACAGATAACTTTTGAATTAGATGTGATGTAAAAAAGTGTTCCTTTGGTTATAAATATTTGACTATAGGTAAAGCAAGCCAATTTTTCAGGACCATTCAAATAGAATCGTGCGGGCAGACTGACATCGTTAACGAATCGCTTCGCATGAATACAGTGAATCCAGTCGAAGCTCGTTAATTCAGACACGGACAATTAAGACTTCGGTCAATTAAGATCATACGGCCGCGGCATTTTTTGTATATTTGGCGGCTTATATAAGATGCTTTTGAATTCAGACTTTCAATAATTAAGAGATAGTAAACCTGGTATTTAAACTCTTGATTATCGAGCTTTGACTGCAAGATACTTTGCACAGCGTTGGCGCTAATTGATGGTTCGCTGCAATGAGATAAAGTCAATTCTGGTAACTTGACATTAGACGGGCGTGAAGTAGACGGCCATAAGACATAAGGGGTAAACATTTTCGAGTAAGCTGCAACGTTTAAAATATTTCATTTAACCAACCTCATCCCCACAGAGATTTCACAAAGTTATCTCATTTTTACATGTTACCACTACATTTATGCATCATCGCGATAGGCGTACCTCTGTATAGCTGAACATAGACGAAGCTATTGCTGAATTTTCTTAAATTCGCGTGCTTTACGCGTGCTCAACTTCATCGGCAAATTAGTCTTAATTATTTTTAGTAAGCTTAATGAGTCTCATCGATCTTCTTTCTCTTTGAAAGAAGATTTTAATGTTTTACAAAAAATATTTTGCAATTTTCAGGGATATCTGTGAAATTGATGAGACGATAATTTGTCAATATAGATTAATTGATATTGTTGCTTGAAGCAAGTGATTTCGTCAGATTGAGAAAGCATGTCTTAAGTCGATTGGAATTAAAGCGTCTATGCCGGTTTATAAAAAGTGTCTAATCATCGTAAGTATACTTCATCCAGGCTCGTGAATATCCCATTCCTTGAACTGCGAATATAAAAGGGCCATAACACAGAGTGCCACACTATTAGGTTTAATCGTTTTGAATCTGTTCAAGTTTTATGTGCGAATGTGTAGCCTTCAGAGTGCAAATTTAAACAGATATAAATAATGAGAGCTATGCACAGTTAATTGGATTTTTCAATCGTGGCAGAAATCTTCAAAATTTTTGTTTCACATATCTTATCGGCTACAACGGCCAGAATTTTAGCTGAGCTGATATTTTCTATCTGAAGCCTCGTCTAGCCGTAAACCGTTCGCTCGCCTTTGGCCATGTCTAGTCACAATTTCTCCTGTGGCCACGTCATCAATTCTATTAGATAGATCTCAGAAGAAATAGAAGAGCTGTATTAAACTTTTTGCATGTTAACATTTTCTAACAAATAATCTGATAGCTGTTTCAAGATGCGAGCGCTGCAATTGATCACAGTCCAGAGAATGAATGTATTTCCGGTTGCGTATCAATCTTCATAACATCTCATTCTATCAACAGGAAATTGAAGAAATTACCGGGTGATTTTCGAAAATATTGGATGAGTTGTTTCAGACCTCCAATTCTATCTGATAAACTTCACAGCCTATAGTGATGTTTTTTATTCCTATCCTGCAGGAGCGCATGATATTGACTAATTCTTTCAAAAGACCGGTCCACTTATTCCTTGACTTACGACTGTCATTCAACGGTTTCGTTGCATGAATAGAGAGAAAGATGAGTCGCGCAAATCTGAGCAAGAGCACCGAAATGGCATTTCGCTCACTCACTAGCTCGCTATAACGTTCAGAATTTGGCAGTGACTGCTTTCTGTCTGGTTATTGAAATTGGTCGTAATTCCTGTGGCTCAGCAGATAGAGCTGGTCTGAACAGTGTTTCTACATCAAACTTTATGCAGACTTGCTTTTATGCATAATTAAGGTTTATATTGACCTGGGGTCTAAACAGTGTTTCTACGTCGAACTTTATGTAGACTTGCTTTAATGCATAATTAAGGTATATATTGAACTGGGGTCTAAACAGTGTTTCTACGTCGAACTTTATGTAGACTTGCTTTAATGCATAATTAAGGTTTATATTGACCTGGGGTCTAAACAGTGTTTCTACGTCGAACTTTATGTAGACTTGCTTTAATGCATAATTAAGGTTTATATTGACCTGGATGACTAGTTGACTACTTTCAATATTAGGCACACGTGAGATTTTCAATTCAAAATAAAGGCAGAAGGTGTCACTGTCATTTGCATCGCTCAATGATCGTCGGCATTAAAAGAGCGGTGCCACGCACGACCTGATTATCAACTGAATCATTCAAATGACTTTTGCAGACACAAATGATTTACTGGAATCACAAAGCCACTCACATCGTTTTAAAATTATTTGCTGTGTTTGATTTAGGTACGCCACAATGAAGTGGAAATGTACTGACGTACGTAGAGAAGCTTCACCATTTTAAATGCAGCTTTATTTTTCAGGCAAAGCAGTTCTCACTGATCGGCGGCAGCGGACTAAACGAAATATTTTAAAGGATTTTGGCTGCGGATATTTCGATGAAGTATTCATTTCACGGCAGGAACAATAAATTTCCATTCAAGAATTCCCGAATTTATCGTGCGGTATCAAACTTTCTAGACCTCATGTGACTGAGAAGGTTAATAGAGGCTTCTCTGCAGAGCGTACTAAAGCACGCAAAAGATACATCTGATGGAAGGAGGCACCAACGCTCCCCTGCAGCTGAGTAATTGTGCCTGATACTCCTTTTCTCAATAGGTGACTCAATTTTTCATCTCTTGTATTTGGTGTTATATCCTGGTTATCTGTGTAGCTGCTATTGTGCATATAATCTAAATGGCAGGAACTTTATTAACAACATCAAACCTGCATGTTTCTGTCAAAATTTTATCTGGAAAATCGATGCTTTTTTCTGACAATTTGGAGTCATCAAATTTCAATGTAATTAAGAAAGTTCCTGTTATTTAGATTGTACTACGTAATTATGTCTTTCGATGCCTTTCATAGAACATTTTGTAACCTCCATAGAACAGTTGTATTTTTCGATCGTTAATTTGTACTTTTGTATCTTCAGTGCTTATAAATACAATTTTCATGTGTGCACATTAAATTTTCATTGAATCGGTGCAGGTGTATTGCAAAATATTGTATTCTGTGTAATTTCGCTTTATTTCTACTACTCCTCATAGGAAGCTTATTGGTTTTCAGTGGAGCAGTACTGATGCACCTGCATCTTAGGGAGACAGCTCTAGTGTTTTACAAATTAATAGCGCAATGGGAAATTTCAACTGAAGGGTAGGGGCAAATCGGTAGAATCGGCGACCGCAGCTACCTACAGGCGACCGCACCTCATCTGCTAGGCGACCGCTGGTAGACCTCCGGGCGACTGCGCTCCGGCTCTTAAGGCGACCGCCTCAGGCAGTCAGGGCGGTGGACAAATAGGAATCCCCGGCGACGCTGAGGGCGACCTTTAGGCGACTCCGAAGGCGACTGACCATGGCGGTCGCGGCGACCGCTCTGGTTGATAGGGCGGATGGCTGAAATCAGTGGGAGCTGCAGCAAAGTTGAAGATGGAGCTAGCTAACCATTTCAGACAATTGACCATCCCTCCGGGCATTTCCATCGACTTGACCCAGAATTTACGTGTTATGATGGGTTTTTGAGGTGGTGTCGAAAGAACACTTTGCTGAGGGTGAGCACACCAGCACTTCAATTGTCGCAAGACCGCATGAGCGGGAGATGGAACTCTTGCTAGCAACTGACATCATTGAACAAATGTCCGCTGGCGCCACTAAAGAACATCTAGTGCAACATTTTATCCACCAAGCAGTACGCGACTTCAGCATTGTAGAGCGCCGGTTTCACCGTATCAGCTATCTGCATGTGGCCCACCAGCGTATCCACTACATCACAATCCGTCTACTGAACACATGGCGCTGGCCCATCACTATTTCAGACTCCACCACCCTGGTCTTCCTCCATTTCCGGCGTCGGCCTACATTGCGCAAAGCAAAACTGCACAGTTATAAGAGCATTGTACACACCTCAAGTAAGTTTATTTCTGCACCAACATCAGTATGAGCGTGACTAGCAGCCGGATTGTCAATGCCATGTACGAAGCGGATCTCGGTCGCTACGATTTCCACGAAAGTGAACTCTTCCCGGCCATCCAAATACAGAAATGGCATCCTATTCATGTGGCCGTTTTTCAAAGCGGCAAGTGCATCATTACCGGCCTGACTATCGCGGAACAATTGTGGGAAGTTCTGCAAAAACTCATTGACTACCTCAAACAGAATGATCTATTGAACCCACCCTCATAGTGTACAAAAATAATGACACGTCATGTTTCATATGCTTTTGTTTTTATTCATCAATTGTTCAAAGTTGTAAAATAGAAGTGGTGCTTGCGCGCCTCATTCAGATTAACAAATGCGGGTGAAAAACTGTTTGAACATAATGAGTGGAAAAAGTCATAGTTTCTCCGGTTCAACACATGATAGAGTACGCAGACGCCACACCAGGCGGTCAACAGGCATCGGTAGGCAAGCGGGTTAATAGACCATTTTCGACAGTAGGTATTCATGAAGCGGATGACAGTATTACTGGGGCTATTGCCAGAGAGTCGAATGCTTCACCAATCCGCTCAGCACTGATGTAAACAGACTTTCATTGCTGGCCGCCTAAATTATGACTCTGGGTGTTGCAAATGAGCAACACTGGCAGCCGGCGCAATGTTTCGAGCGCAAGAAAGTCTCGTGGATATACACCATGAAAAATTCGTTTACACGTCACATCACCATGCTTTTGGATCAGCTGCTCCAGCCGTGTATTCGTTAGTCAGCTCATCCTCAACGTGTATACTCCGTTTGGATGTCACGCGTTTGGGTCACCTCGAGGTAGGAGTCAAAGACAGCATAAAGTAACACCGTGATTGTAGTGGGGAGTGCCTTTCGAAAGGTCAGATGGAGGCGTAGGTTTTTGGTACTGATGTCATTATCTGCGGTCCGATAAAACGCGTAAATGGGATGGCCATTACCGAGCTCCTCCATTGTCAGTCCATTTGTGTCATCAGTAGTGAAATAGTGAAGCACTTGCATAGTATTGACATATCTTCGAGTGTAGTGCTGAGGGGTACCAAAATTCGGTGTGAACGGGACCCCGGGGATACCGATACCACCACGGCGGAGTGCAATTTTCTGGAGGCCGAAATGCTGGAAATTGAACGGGTTTTTGGCGTATGCCCTAGTATACGCCTCATTCTCCACCAGCTCCACCAGTAGCAATTTTGGAACCTGTAGGGGGTTGAGCCGATCCTGTACGAAGCTGAACTGAGAATTGTTTTCCTTTAAGAATTAAGAAGTTAGTGATCTTTGTGTGGTTCAGTGGATAGTGAGCGTTCAGTTTCAACAGGCCGTGCGTATGCCCGTTATTGACCGCCAGGAAGAGAGGCCCATACAGCTTGTGCACCCGACTAGCAACGGTCCACTTCATTCGCTCCACAAAGCCCTTGTTCGCAACATCATCAAGCTTCCCTACCTCATCTCGCTGCCAATCCAAGGGGAGCATGTTGGTATCCTGGGCCGCCAGATGCATTCGCATGATAGTGTGGAAGTAGCCGAGGTAAGGGTAACATTGTTGCCCGCCTTCTACCTGCACTTCGCCCAGCGTCAATGTGACATCTTCTAAGATAGTGGTAATGGCCAGATTATACACAGCACTCTTCTCCCCACCTTTGAAGGCCGTTCCGTCCGGTTTCGTGATTTTGAATTTGACATAGAGATAGATGTCATTGCTGTCCACATGGCCACATTGCCATGCATTGCCCGGCACATGGAACTCAATTGGCCCATCATCCTCAATATTGGAGATGGGAAAATATTCTTGATTCCGTGCGGTGATGATGTCTGTTTGGACAGGCTGCTCATCAAAGATGCACAGAGCCGAATTTTTCACCTCCATCTAAAAAATTCCTAGCTTCCGTCTCCTGCCTCGCTGAGACTTTGCCGCTCTAGGGGGATTCTTCCGTTTGCGTAGAGAGGGCCCGGCGCCATCGGTCATAGTGCCGAGCACGTCGCTACCAAGTTCGCGGATGCGCTTCAAGCCCTGTCATTTCGCCACCTCTCGTATACTTTGTCCTCTGGCCACACCACTCACCACATCCGTGAGCAAGCCCAAAGCCTGATTACCAACCTTTCCCAAGAGGGGCATGGCCATTCTGGCAATTGAACCGAGTATGACACCACCGCCGGTAGACGCTGCCTTCAATCAACTCACTATTATGGCCTTTCAGGCGGTAGACAGTGGGCTTGTGTTTCGTATTTACCTCAGCCACCGTAAGTACCTCCTCCGTCTAATTAGCCAGATAACCTTTAGCGAGAACACTTTTCACTTGGAGGTACGCACCTTATCACTCACTTTAGCATCATTGAGGCCTTTGGGTGGGCGTTTCCGCCGCTGGTTCACCTCACGCTCCTCATCCACGTTTAAGGAGTCAATCTCGGCCGGACATCGACCATCCAGCATTCGATACATTGAATGATTGCAAGCATGCACTGCGTCATCAAGAAGACGTGTCCATACGTTAGTGTCACTAGCGGTGAAGTACTTCCACAGTCGCTCCTTAACGTCCGATTAAAGCGTTCCACCACCGCCGTTTTGTAGGCACTCTTGACACTGAACATCTCAATGCCATGCTCTGCAGACAATTGACGCACCCCCCGATTCTCACATTCCTTCCCCAGATCTGTCTGCACTCGCTTCGGGATCCGGCCATTGGTGAGGAAAATGTTCTGATAGGCATCAGCTACTTCCGTGCCGCGCTTTGTCTTCAATGGTCGAACCCAGGCGTAACGCATGAAGAGGTCGATGACAGTCAGAATGAATTTGTAACCGTGGTTACGGCGGGCTAGCGCTGATACTGTCACTGTTCATCAATATCATGAACAACATAACGGCGCGTAGGATAGCCCCGTCGCCGAGCTGGGGCGTGTAGGGTGCAAGTGGACTGAGTTTTGAGCCATTTGCGGACTGTCCTCCGTTAATTTCGTCTCGTCAGCCAACTTCTTGATGGAAGCATACCCGGCAGAGTAGCGTGCGTCATAATAAATGTCTTTCAAACGCTTTGTCGTTTTTCTCCAACTGCCGGTCGTCGCGTGCGTGGCCTGCTTCGTCCACGCTGAATATTCGTCAGCATTCGTCCTCCGCCTTACTGCCGTCAACTTTTTCCTCTACCGCGGTACTATGACAGCACGTACTCACACAACTGACCTTCACATCCACCGCTGTCTCGTCGCTTTCGTCTACTGCCGCTGCCGCCACTCTAGCACAGGAAGTAAACAGAGACAGGCAGTTTTTTATCCATTCAGGCTAAACGCCAAACACCTGGCCGCTACCATCCTCCTCGCTGTCACTGAAGGATTTGAAACATTCACTACTCGGATAACGGCGGCTTTTCACAGGCACCCGCTCTTTTAAAGCTAGGGGTGTTTTGAATGGAGCGTCTGCCGCCGCTGCCACTATTGCTTTCTTCCTGTTTTTCGCCGCTGATGCTACAACTGATACTCTTTCGCAGTTAGTCTACGTGCGGTCTCTATTATAGGGGGCGCGGCTTGATTGTCTAGTAGTAGAAGTAGAGGCTGGCGGCCGCAGTTGGTCCAGCTCGTCTATAGTGTTCCAGTTCAGCATCATGCGAGGGATATTTCGCTCTTTCATCCCCTATAGAATCTCCGTCGAACCAGTAGGAGTGAATTGCTTGCGCCGGTCGTGAGCGGTATGTTGAATAAAGTTCGCGATAAAATACTGCTCACGAGCCAATAGTTGGCGTCAGGCCTCCATCAACTAACCACGCTCGTTGAACTGCATGGAGGATGAGGCCAGATGGTTGTAGAGCGCCAACGCTCGATTCCGATAGGGTATCGGAGTGCCGAGGGAAATGTCATCACGGAGTTTCTCCTTCCACCGTTTAATATCCTCCAGCAAAGCGCCATGTTTAAACATCTGTTGGCGGGGATCGTCCTGCTGTGTGGGGTCGGCAGTCATGCGCGTGTAATCACTGTGCAACTGTTAGAGTTGCTGCTGGGCTGGTAGGCGCACAAGGCTGAAGCTTGGCATTTGGTTGTACACCGGCATGGCCACTAACCGCTGGAATGTAGCCGCCATGTTAGAGAATTTATAAATCAGCATAGGAGAATCGGTTGCTCCGGAGGCGATATGCGTCGGCGCACTCCTGAGTAAAATCACAGAATAGATAGCCGTGAGGTTGGGCCGTAGCCGCCTCGAAAACTTCAATCAGCGCCTTGGATTTGCGCGGGGCTATCTGACGGGCAAGGAATTCTACTTGGCTTATGTCGCGCGGGTTCTTGAAGAGAATATACTGTAGTGGTGGGTGTTCAGACACCGTGTGCGCGATGCTTTGCCACTAGGGAAGAGGTTTTGCGTAATGAGGTTGAAACATGGCTTGTGATGGGCCGCCTTTGTCAGACGAAGCGCGCGTTTCGTCTAGCAAATCTCTAGCTGTATTTCTCTAGTGTGTATAAGATCCGCTTTAGTGACCACACCACGCTTTTGTAATTCTTGTTGGAGGGCGGGCTGGAAGATGCCGTAACACCAGATGACCCGGTTGATGGGGCACTCAAACAATTCAGAGTGATGATCAAGTATTTGCAGTATGAGGTATGTCTTGCCACTGTGTGACGGTCCTGCCATGCACACAGTGCGATCGCATTTCACTGTCGCAGCCGTGGATCCATTTCATCGCCGTTGTTGACCGCTGTTTTGCATTGCTACTTCCCCGTCAAACCACTCACAAGACTACCGACAGCGCTAGCAATCACGGGCAGTATAGCGGAAAAGAAACCGTCCTTTGTCTTAACAGACGTCGCTGACTGTCCACACTGAAGCCGGGCTTCACCAACCGCCGGAGGGTTTTCTGGTGAGCAGATACCTTCCGCTTTGCCTGCGACGAGAGCGTTTTACGGTGAAAGCTGGCGCACTGATGACACGACTTTCCGAATAAATACGTCTCTAGCACTGCCCACTGCTTCCGGTTGCTCGTCGGGGGTCATCCGTCGCGGTCTTGCTAAAGCTTCAAAACGGCCGCATGGCTCACAGCACGACAACGTTTTACACTCTTTCGGCGCGGCATTGAGATAATCAAACATGATACATTGAGGAGGGATAGCGCAAAGTGTTAGGCGGCCATTTCCAGGGAATGACTATCCATGACACTGCGCTACAGAAAAATACGAAAAGTATCCCCATAGCGAAACATATAATCACACCCTCTGCATAAAGCTCAACAACTTGGCCCGGGTGGGTGTAATATGCGTCACAGTACTTTGGTTCATACCAGTGAGTAAGCATTCCTCCGGACCGGCGCACAAAGTCGATGCAGACAGCGAGAGCCTCAGCAAAACGAGGCCTGTCTCATTTCCACCGGTCATTCGTTCGTATTCACATTGGACGACCAAGCGCGCTTTGATCCTGTAACCAAGATAATGAACACATAATTCATGGAAAAGAGCGGAAGTCTTCCTGTTGATCTCGTCCACGTCTGTTTGGAAATCAGAAAAATTGATGACATAATCCTCCACCACCCCACAGACTGCACTCTTGTGCACGGTAAGTTGACATTGATTTCTTTCATCGATTGCGCTGAACAGTTCCTTTGGAGCTAGCCGCCTTCTACTCATCATTATGGAAAATGCGTGTGTTCGACAAAACATCACTCAGCATACTGCATTTAAACTAGCGTAGTTGCACGTGCGCGCATATATATATATATATATATATATATATATATATATATATATGTATATATAGCAGTGCATCACTGCAGGACAGTCCTTCACAGTGTACGTTCACTTCTAGTAGCATGGGCCTTTTATCAATTAACATTGAAGGAAATGTAGGTGCGGGAAAGACCACACTGCTTGCGTGGCTAGAGGCGGCTGCAGAAGCAAATTCAGTGTAGCAGAAGCTGAACTTAAGTTTCGAGCCGGTTCGTGATTGGACTAATGTTCGCGGCTTGGACATGCTCAGTTTGAACTCTAAGAAACCCTCTCGCTGGGCATTCATATTCAATCTAAATGTTTTGAATACACTAGACGAGCGACGGCTGCAGGTCAAAGAACTAACGCACACGAGTATGCTACGAGTATACCACGAGTATGCTACGAACGTGTCCTGCAGGAGAAGTCTGCTCATGAGCGACAGTCAAGTGAATTGACTTTAGAATGGATTGAGTCGTTACGCGAGCTACATGAAGCCTGGCTGGCCACCTATGATTTTTCTTACATCATTGACGGAACCAAAACCCTGGACCAAGTTGTGGGAACTGCTATAGACTTGATTGAAACCCTTGTTAATGAACACAAGGACTAGTGTGTTTGTGGCTCAAAAATGAAATAAAACTCATTCTTTTACATGCTCGTTGCGACTTTTCAAGTTAAAGTTGACCAAGGAAAGGCCATGCATGGTTTGCGTGCAAAAAGCAAATTTTCTTCTAAGTTAATCAACATCATGAAAACCAGCACGTAGTTTACGGACACGAGAAATTTTCTAGGCTAGTTCCCGTGGAAAATGCGGGTCATAAAAGTTAATTTTTATACATACGAAAAAAAATTTTTCACTCTTAGGAAAATGTTTCGGTTTCTAAGTTAAAGTAGAAAGAAAAATAACAAATGTTAATTACCATCCAAATTTACTGCCAGAAATTGCCATGAATATGTTTTGGCCGCTAGCAAAAATGAAGAGGCAGTGGTTGTTCTGCCCGTTCAATTAGTGGCTGCTGCTTCACGCCTGAGCACTTGGGCGTTTCTTGCTCTTGGTCTTACGCTTCGCCACTGCAACCCTACCACTATTCACAGGACCCGGCACCTCTTGCGGCACTGAATCTGACAGGTCAAAATCAATTTCATCAAACAAAGACCATTCTGCTGACACCATCTCCACTTCCGCATCCATAGGGGGAGGAGGAGGAGGACTCAAAGGGAGAAATAAACACATCTCCTGAGACGGTGGTAGTTTGGTGTGCATTATTTGTGTAATGACAAGTTGAAGTGAGGCAAGCTTGTCCACTTTCTCACCATGTGACCCAATGTACGTGCCTCGAACCAAGATGAAACATGCGTAACGACCATATTCCAAGTCGTCCACAGTTAACGGGTTGTGGTGGGAATAAAAAATGAGTGCATCCTCCGCCATCTTCATAAACAGCCGGTCCAAAAACACGGAAAAGAAATTCATCATTCCCGTATTTATCATGCCACAACTTTGGTGAGTTGGCGGGTAGCTGAAATGACTGCTCGGCGAAAGCTTCCACGGTAAAAATTTCCTGGAGAGCAGCTCTTGGAAGTAATAAGGAGCACAAATTGTTAGAGAAAGATCGTGTCGGTGGGCTAGTTGTAAAATCCGGTGTTTGTACCGCAAATCGCTCTCCATTGAGCGAAACATAACGATGCCAGAAGTTTCCAATCTGTTTAATGGGTGAAATAGTTTGACCTTTGGCGGACACAGACTTCGTCACAGAATACAATACAGTTTATAAGTTAGTTAGACAGACGAGTGAGTGAGAGAATGAAACAGAGCGAGAAATGCCGCTTCTTATATATCCTTCAAAACGGGAGAAGCGCTTCACGAAACGGTGTTGGACAAAACCCATCAGTAGTATAGGGTATGACATCCGGCGCCTCGCTTAACTCGCACCGGATGTCACACCTTCCGAGATTTCAAAAATTTACGTAGTCTATAAATTTCAAAAATTTAGTGGGTCTCCAAATTTCAAAAATTTAGGTAGTGCCAAATTTTCGAAAAATTCAAAATTTCAAAATTTACGTAGTCCAAAAATTTACAAAATTTATGTAGTCTTTTCACATAGTCTAAAGATATCAGAAGATTGTATTCAAAATATATTAAAAAATGAAAGAAACCTCAGAAATGGAAGAAACTTCGAGAATCCTTCGTCAATAAATGAACGTAGTTCTACTTAAATGGACATTGAAAAGATGAACATTGAAAAACACAAAGATAGAGTACGTTATATGAAAGATAAAGTATCACAATTATTATTAAGATTAGAGCATTATAAAAAGTTAAGAAAGAGATGGTCTAAAGTTAAGAATGTAAGACAAGGTATTGGAATATTTTTAACAGTAAGTTTAGGTGCTTTAACAATTGTTATATCTTCTGACGCTCTTACAATTCCTATTATTGCTACTGCTTTAACAGGTGCGGGTGTTTTTACAACTTCACTTGTTACAATGTTAGATAAATCTTTAATAACTAAGAAACGAAAATCATTAAAAACTAAACATTTACATATTAAAGAAGTTTATAACAAATTACATTGCTACTTTCAAAGAGTGTGTGATGATAATGTTATCACGTTAGATGAGATTGAAAAATTTGATCAAATAGCTAATGACGTAAATCGAATATCATTTCAATTACAGTCAGAAAAAGTTGATGATAAGAATAAACAGGATGTAAAAACTTCTATTGAGGAAACTGATAAAGTTTTTTTGAAGAACTAAAAACTTTAAGCGAAACTTTCAGCAAAACTTTATTAAACAAAACTTTAGACGCCAAAGCAATAAAAAAATAATTTGTTCAGTAAAATGTTTTTGTTGTATTCCAATGTTACCACAAAATTCAAACATTATAGATAAAAATAAAATTAAAATAAAAATAAAATGGATAAAATTAAAGCTGATAATCAAAAAAGAATTCAACAATTAGATGAGTTAATAAAACAAAAAATATTATGAAAGAAAATCATACTCAGCATAGAATGATAAAAGCTGGTATTCAATCCGATATGTTTGAAAAAATGCAACAAACCGAGCAAGCAAAAACTGATTTTGAAAAAACTATTGAACCATTTAAAACTCTTGAAAAAGAACTTACAAATAATGATGAACAAATTAATATGGCAGAATTAGCACACAAAACTATATTAGATGATTATGGATTACTAGAATCAAACATTAATAAGAAATTACCAAAATCTATGCAATTTGAACATTCTATTTCATTTATAGATGGAAAAACAATACCTAGATTTTGTCTCGGACAAAAAGAAATATTTCCACAACCTTTTCGAGGTTTAATTTTTTCACCAGATAAATCTCCTTTTAGTTTAGATAGAAATTTTGTTGATCTTTTAAGAGGAGCAGATTTAAAAAATTATGCTGTAGAAGATCTCATAAAATATAAAGCTATGCTAGATAGAGTTGATGTAGTAAAAACTCTTAAACGTCATGAACAATTAGAAAATTTATTATCAACGGGAGTCAAAGTAGGAAAAGGTTTTAAAACTGAAACAACTGTATTTTTGCCAGATGATCCACAAGAATTACTAAATAGATTAAATATTTTAATATCTGCAATAAAAGAAGGACATAATTCTAGTTTCAATGAAATTCACGCTATATTAAAAAGACTGTTAGAAAAGAAGATTCTAAATGAAGAGGACTATAAAAGTATAGCTGAAATATGTTGTTGTTTTTAATTTTTTATAAGAAAAATATTTCATAAAAAAATATTTATTCAAAATTTTAACTAAAAAATGTGTTCAGCAGATTTAGACAAAATTAATAATCATTTAGAAAATCTAACAGAGATTTTGGGTTCATCAAAATTTAGTACGACATTAAAAATTATGACAACTACTTCATCACACACTTGTAATTTAGAACCCATTCTACATTTGGAACAAAATAAAAATTATCAAATTGCATTGACTAGTTTCTCCAGATTTAACATTATTCAAAATGCTATAAAAGATGTGAATGATCCATTTAGATATTCTGCTGATAAAGGTAAAACGTGGAAAATACTGACTTTTCTTCCTGGTTCTTACGAAGTTGAATCAACATCAAATGAAATCAAGAGACATTTTGGTATAGCATTTAAAGATAAGAAACAATTACATTTCGCAGTTGAACCAGCAGTTAATAAATTTTTTCTTACTTTAGACGAGAATCATCAAGTTGATTTTAATCATGATAGATCATTGTCAAAGCTATTAGGATTTAATAAACAAACCTATAGTCAAGGTTATCATTTAGGTGAAAAAATTCCAAAAATAACTGAAATAAATTCAATTGTTGTACATTGTGACATTATTGAAATAGGATATATAAATGGTAAATCGTCAAATTTAATATTCAGTTTTCCAGCTTTTACTGTACCCATTGGTCATAGATTAAATGTATTTCCACAAACATTAATATATTTCCCTATGACAAGAAAAACTATTAACAGCATTGACATTAGAATCACTGATGAGAAAGGAAATAAATTCTTGAGGTGAACAGATTATGATAGATCTTTTGGCTAGAGAAGTTTTATTTTCTCAAAAGATTTTTATTAAAAATGAGTGAAGAAATTTTTACAAAATTACCATTAAATAAAAAAAACTCAAATTTAATCATCATCCAAATTTATCTGATGAAGTTTTGTCAGTTATTTGTGGAAGATCAGGATGAGGAAAAACATATTTATTATTTAAAATTTTAACAACTCCAAATTTTTTGGATTATAACTTACATATCTTTTAATTTATACAACAACAGCAGAACTATCAATCTTTAGAATATGGATTTGAAAATAATCTTAAAAAAACAGCAACTGCTTCATTATTCAAAGAATATGAAAAATCTGAATATGAAGAAAAATAAGTTCGTGGTGTGAAGAAGCAGCAAAAAATAATCAGTTAGTAGAATCTAATGAAAATAATCACATAAAGATACAATTAATGGATGATAGTGGTAATATGCAAGATCCTAGTAAACTAGATAAAACAATGAAACATTGTGTAATTTTTGATGATTGTGTTAATGATAGAAATCAGTCAGTTCAGAGAAATTATTTCACAAGAGGTAGACATAACAACTGTAGTGTTTTTTTTTTTAACACAAAGTACATGTATGTATTCATTAGATGGAAGTGTTATTAGAAAGAATGCAAATATATTTATACTATTTGAAATAAATGCAAGAAATTTATGTGATTTGTTAAGAGATTTATGTATAAGAGATAAAGATGAATTCAAACATTCGTGTAATAATGCTTGGTCAAACGATTATGGCTTCATTACAATTAATATTGATAAAAAAATACATGATAGAGTTATAGAAAATATTTTCGCGGAGTGATCGAATAATTTTTTCTTATAAATTTTTTCTAAAAAAAAATTTAAAAAAATATATGGAATGCGTACAAGATAGAACATGTACCAGTTTTAAAAGATTATCGTCATCCTACAAATCCTGTAAATTCGAAGAAAGAAGTTAAATTTTACTACCATCGCAGATATATGCAATTTGTTAAATATTATAAAATATAAATGGTATAAAAAGTTATGAAAGAACAAAGAATTTTCCACTTTGTTTAAGAAGTTTTAGAGAATTTTTAGAATAGAATGATTTATGGTGGTTAATTAATAAAGAACATTTAACAGTTTATGATTTACAAACATAACGACAATTGAATATACCTTTATTTATTTCAGATTAAAAATAAAATCATAATTTCTTTTTCAATAAAAATCATAATTTCTGTTGAAAAAAAAATCATAATTTCTTTTGAAAAAAAAATCATAATTTTCTTTAAAAAATATGAATTGTAAGATGAATAAAGGTACGAAACCTATTGTTGATGCATAAGTAAAAAAAGAAATTGTAGAATTTGATGAAGAAATTGCTTCATTAAAGAAACAGAGATTGATCAAAGAAAAACAGAAACGTACACAAAAACAGAAGCGTAGTATTAAACGTAGTATTAAAAAACAGAAACGTGAAACAAAAGAAATATTAGAGACTCCTATTACTGATATTCTTTTTGATGATAGAATTAGGGATGAACTTGGTGATGATTTTTCAGTTTATTTAATCCGAATGAAATTAAATATGAAAATGTATCTTTTGTTGATGTAGTAAATGATATCCGGAAACTTTTAGCAAATGGTAAATTTATTAATTTACTTGGAAAATTTATTAAAGATCAGAAAAATATAATTCAAAATTTTTACGTAACCTTCTATAATAAAAAATCAATAGAAACATGGTTTTCCAATCTGGATGAGAAATCAGATAGTCATGAATGGTTTTTTACAGGTAATATTAAATATGAAGATTTTGGAATGAAGCTAGTACAAAGATCACATAGAGGTGCAGGTATTAATATGAAATATAGAATCAAAGAATATTTCGGAGAATATTGTTATATTCCTTCTGAAGATTTTTGTTTTATTAAATGTTATAATGTTTTACGAGGTTTTAATGAAGAACAAGGGGAAGTGATGAAAGAAATGTTTAATAATTTTTTATATAAAGAGAAAGCCACATCTAGAACAGGAGTAATGTCAAACTGCAAATTTTCTCAGTTCATTAAATATTTTGGAGAAAGTGTTCAGTATTACGGTCCTTCGAATCGTCATTTAAATCCTAGAGGAATTTAAACGTTTCATAATTATGTTTATTACAATTATTTTCACGAAGGTTCAACAATTGGACACTTTTGTTTAATTAATAAATGTCATAAATTAAAGGCTATTAGAGAAATTGAAAATAATTTCAAACCAATATATAAAACAGTTACTGATGAAAATCTAGCAACGCGTCCATATAAAATCATAACAAAGAAAAAAATTGACTATAGTTCAACATATATTTTGGATCTCGAAACTTTTCCTGATCCTAGCTGTTCACTAGCTCATCCTATTCCTTATGCTGTAGGAGCTATTAATTTTAATAAATTTATATGTTGCTTACCGAAACAAAGATTGAAAGAATTAGAAACACGTTTGTTAAGTGATATGATTAAACAATCAAAAGATGAAAATGAAATTAAGGAACTTAAGAAACAAATAATTGAGTGTAATAATTTAACTGAATTAGAATTTAATAAACTTCAAAATTGTGTGAAAATATTTACGAGAACTGAGGATGATGAATGTCCAATACATAATCAATTTTTTAAAACTCTTGGAAAATTTAATTATTCGAAAGTAACTTTAATGGCTCACAATTCATCAGGTTTTGATTCCTATTTTCCGATCAAAGCTAATTTTAAATTATCTAAACCTCCTCTTAAAACTTCAAGAGGAACATTAACTGCTTCATTACAAAATCCTTATACAACTGAATGTGTTAGTATATATATTCAAAAATCTTTTAGATTTAAAAGCAATATGAAAAAAGAATTCACTTCCATGTAAATTACCACTTCAAACTATTATAATGAAATGTAGTTATCAACATGTAAAAACAAGTCTTTCTAAATGGTGTGAGAATTTTAAAATTTCTACCAATGTGTGTAAATTAAATTATGAAATTGGAGACATAACACATGAAAATTATAAAGAAAAAGAAAATGAATGGAGACCATATTTAGTTAACGATGTTCTTTCTTTAGCTTTTTGTATCTACAAATATAATAATGTTATGCGAGATTTAGTTGGTGAAGATATAATTACTAATTTGACATCCTCTGCTTTAACATTTAACGGTTGGATGAAAGGCGTACAAAATGACAATATAAATATTCATTCTCATACAGATTCATGGGCTAGAAATTATATTAGAAAATCTGTTAAAGGTCGAAGAGTTTCAGCAAATATAGGAAAATGCGTATCTCCACTTTGTAACATCTTGTTACCAATATTAAAACAGTATTTACCTGGAAGTAATTTAATAGATTTAATGAAACAGTATCGACATTTAGGAGATAAAACTGAAATTTGTAAAAAAAATTTCAAATCAACTACTTGAACAAAAACATGAATTTCTAATGGCTTTTGATGCAATTCTTTATATCCATCAGCTATGTATGATGAAAATTCAGAATACCCTAAATCTGAATCAGCTAGAAAATTTCGTCAAGAAGAAATAATATATTAATTTAATACTGAAACATTTAGACCTAAAACTGGAATATTTACAGTTGTGTTTCAATATCCGAATGATATGTTTTTTCAACTAGTTCCTATAAAAGATAAAGTTAAAAATCAAAATAACAATTCTCATGTAAAAGTAATCAGGTTTAGAAATGGTGTATGTTGTGATGTATTAACTTCTGTTGACATACAGGAAATTGTTAGATGTGGTGGAAAAATATTATCTATTACCGATGGTATAATCTATGAAGAAAATTATCACGTTTCATTATTTCGAAAATACATTGAGAAACTTTATAATTTGAAAAAAATATATAAAACAGAAGGAAACACTGTGGGCGATGAGTTAATTAAATTATTGATGAATTCGCTATATGGCAAAACTGAACAAAAAGATATAACCACTAAATATCATTTATAGAATGAAAATACACTGAAAAAAAATTTTACACAAGAATTAAAAGATTATGAAAAATTAAATGATGAACAATATTTAGCGAAAGTAGAAATGGAAGATGATGAATTTCTTAAAGCTAATATTGTAAAAGATGGGAAGACGTCATTCATGCCATCACATTTAGGTTCTTTTATTCTTTCTCACTCTAGAAGAATCATGAATAACTTTATTTTAGAAATTAATGGTTTCAACGAAAGATACATTCATTATACAGATACCGATAATATATACACTTCTAATGAACTCTTCAATAAATTAGATGCTGCTGGATATGTTGGGGGAGAATTGTGTCAAGGAAAAAATGATTATGGAAATGGTGGAATTATTTTTGCAATGCATATTGTACTTAAAGTAAAATACTGTATTACTGTAGATGAACAGGGAAGACTTAGCGAAAAGAAAACATTTAAAGGATAATCGGAAGATAAAGTAAAAGTAGAAGATTTTCTAAAATTATATTCGGGTAAAACATTATCGACTATAGTTAATAAACCATGGAAGAGATCTTTAGAAACTGGAATTAGTATTCCCAATAAAAATAATAATAGTGAAGAAGAAATTTTTCTGGTCAAATAAATATTCTTATACGTCAAGCACCTGATGAAAATGAAATTATGTTACCATATAACGGAGAAGATATTCAAGCTGAAATATTTCAAACAATCTTCGTTGAGAGTAATTTATTTGATGATGATGATAATACGTGGGAATAAAATCATTTTTATATCTAAAAAATTATTTTATGACTAAAAATTTTATTACATCTAGAAATTTATATCTAAAAAATTTATATTTAAAAATTTAATTCATTAATTATAGCACTCACACTTTTATTATTGACTTTTTCTCTTCAATTGTTTGTTTTGCTTCAGCTAATGTAGATTTGGCATCAGATATTATTGGTGTTGCTTTTTTCAAGGCATTTCTTACATCATCAATGCCAGATTTTAAACATTTCAATGTATCATTATTTGTTAATCTGTTAGGTATTGCTATACCAAATTTTGCATTTAAATGATTATTTTGAGCTAAATGATTATTTTGAGCTAAATTATTTTTTCTAGCTGTATAAAGAATTTGACCTTGTCGAGGTATAAACAAATTTTTTAATTGTTGTGATTGACGAATGTATTACTTATATGTCACAGGTAGTAATAGGTTGCATATTTTGATGAAATTGTTATTCCATATGTTTACCGCATGGTGTGTTTTTCATATGAGAATATAATAACGCTTGATTTGTAAAACGCATATTACAAACTGGACAAATTTGAGTCATTTCCATTTTTTATTTTTTATTTTTATGTGAGAAAAATTTATTTTTTATTTTCATGAGAAAATAATTTTTATGATATATCTTTTATTGTTAGGAAATGATGTTACCAAATGTTGGTGGAGGTGCATATATCCCGAATAATCGTGAATCAGAAGTAGAAATAGAAAATTATATCATGGAAACTGGAGACGTTTTATCTGGTCTGTTTCATGTTTCTATTCTTCCACAACAAAATACAGAGTTAACAAATAAACAATATGTTGATACACAAATCAATGACTTAAAAGAAAAATATATAAACGATGTTTTGGTTCCACTGATGAATGAATTAAGGTTGCTAAAACTTAATGACAAATCATTAAACGAAAAATGGTTAAAACTTGATAAAAAGGATAGAGAGCTAGAAGCAGATATAGCAAAACTTTTAAAAAAATTTCAGAATAATCAAAAATTTTAACATTACTTTCTATAAATTTAAAATCTGCAGTCATTAAAAATAAACATCAGATACAACTATTGAGAGAACAGTTAGAAAATGAATTAGAAAAACTACCTAAAATATTTTAAACTTTTAAATAGTTACAAGCTACATTCCAAAAAAATGTTGATGAATTAAGTTCTAAAATAACTCAGCAAATGAAAAGGATGAGTAGAATAATAATTGAAAGGAAACTCACTTAATCAAAAAGTTGATAAAATGAAAACTCTTAAAATCAATTTAGAAAATGAATTACAGAAAAATTATGAAGGAAATAAAGAACAGTTAGATGCTGTTAAAAATCAGTTAGATGTTCTTAAATTAAGTTGAAGGCTCTTAAAACGGATTTGAAGATGAATCAGCAGAAAATCCAAGTTAATAGAAAAGAAATTAAAGTACATCACACGCTGCTTAAAGCAATAGATAAAGTGCAAAAGCAAATTAATAAAGTTTTCACGCGGTTGTTGTCCATTCACAAACGGAAATCTTAATCATAAACGTAAATCTTAATCACGAATTAAAATTATAACCTAAAAATGTCTGTAATTTATATACACGATCTTCAACATTTTGCTTCAAATAAAAAAATTGCCCATGAACCATCTATGAAATCTGTTTACAGTGTAAAATCAATCCAAAAAGAAGGAGATAGTGTAAACAGCCGAGCTGGAATATTTTCAAGTGCAAGCAAAACTAATAAGACTATTTTAAATAATTTCAGATTAACTAACTTTAAAGATTTAATTTCAGTATCAACCACAGAATCAAGCAATCGAAAATAATTTTTTTGTCACAAATAATTTTTTTGTCATAAATATCTTTCCCAAAAGTCAAATTTATTCCTAAAAAATGCCTATAATTTATAAACACAATCTTAAACATTTTGCTTCAAACAAAAAAACTGCACGTCAACCATCTATGAAATCTGTTTACCATTATAACATTTTAGAAACTATTCAAAATGAAGTAGAAGGTGTAGACAGCGGAGCTGGAATATTTTCTGGCATCAGTGATAATATAGGAAGTATCGTTAATGTTATTAAAAATAATAAAGATTTAATTACATCTGCCACAAAAGGAGCCGCTGCTATAGGTAGTTCAGCTAGTGCAATATCAAATGCTGTTAAGTTTCAAAACGAATTAAAACAACTAGAAACTATTCGTAAACTTAAGAATGATTCTGAAAAACTAAAAAAATTAAAAAAGCCTTCAGAGGAAACAAAAAACAAAATTGCTAACATAGCCGCTGAAAGTAAACAGGAGAAGAAATCAATTGAAGAAATAAGAGGTAATGGTTTAGCAAAATTCAAAAATAAATTCGAAAAAGGAAACCTAAGAAAATATTTTTTCTGTGTGTGAGAAAAAAAAAATTCTTCCTTAATCAATCATTCAGATCGCTTTATCGAAAATAAATTTAAATTAGACGATCCTCCGTTCGTCAGTTACAGTCAAAAAAGAATGACTACATAAGGATTGCTATGAATCCCGGATTTTCTAGTAGAGTAGATGCTGGAGGAGATTTAATCTTTGAAGTCGACAATCAACAAAGTTATTTATATTTACCTGATTCCTTTTTACACTGTCAATATTCTCTATATAGTGATGCCATTTTCACAACACCATTACCAGATACCGATAATATGGCATTAGAGAATAATTTCTTTCCAAGATTATTTACACAAATGCGTTTAGATGTTGCAACTCAAAATATAGAATCAATAAGTGATTCTCCAGGTGTAATTGATACAATGCTTTGATTTGTTACAATTGGTGAAAATAATAAAAAGCATGAAATCGAAGGTTGGTTTTCTGATACTAATGATGGTATAATTGTTGATGATTTAACTCACGCTGGAACAGATGCGGCAGGAATTGCGAAAGATGTAGAAAATATTGCATATCATTTAAATAAAACAAATAATACTGCATATAAAGAAAGACGTGAGTTTAGCAAGAAAAGTAAACAGACAGTATATTGGTCATTGTCTCCATTATTCGGATATTTAGATTATGACAAAATATCATATCAATTAAAATTTAAGTTAATAATTCATCGCACAGCAAATAACGAATTAATCTTTTATGGTAAGACTGGAAAAAAGCATATTTAAAAATTGATAGACTTGAATGGTGGATAAAACATATTACTCCTAGTTTAGAGGTCGAATTAACTATTGCAAAAAGATTAAACACTAACAAACCAATTCCAGTATATTCTCTAAAGTGTACTGCTAGTTCTGTAACTTTTTCTGAACAAAGATTTAACTGGCATTTTACTAGAACTTCGAATACTCCAAGATATTTATTACTAACATTTCAAAGAAATAATTCTCCAAGTTTTGATAAGAACAACAATCTTTTCTATATTAACACAATTCGAAGTTTACAAGTTGCTTTAAATCAAACCCGATATCCAATTGATTCATTAAGATTCGATGATACCAATAATCAATTTATGGAAGGATATGATGCTTATAGAAATCTTTGTATAGAATTTGGAGTTGAACCACAATTAACTCCTGGAAATTGGAGACATTTATATCCAGTTTTCTGTTTCGATTTAAGTGCACAATCTGAAGATATTATTAAAAATGGTTGTGATGTAACAATTAATATTGAAAAGAAAGATTCCACAACTTCATTGATGGCTTATGGTTTATTGCTAGAAGATTTAAAATATTCTATTGAAATTCTTAATGGAAAGATGGCAAGGATCGGTTAAAACCCAAGACTTCGTCGATAAGTTAATTAGTATAAATTTCTTAGAATCAAATTATTTAGAATAAATTAATAAATTTTTTCTTAACTAGAAGAGATTAGAAAAATTCTTAACTTAAAATTTTTTATTAAAAATGTCGCAAGCGAAAAGTAGTAGTAATAATAACAAAACTGTTGAATTAAAACTACGTAACATTGTTGACAAAAATTCTCCGAAATCTGTTACGATTAACAAAAAGAAATGTTACATAAGTAAACCAATAATGATTTAAATTACAAGAAGAAAAGAATGAGGGAATTCTCCCCTTAATTCCACTAATGATAGGTGGCATAGCAGCAGCAGGAAGTGTAGCAGGTGGCACACTTAGAAGAAGTAAATAAAAAAGTAAATAAAAGTAAATAAAAATAAATCAGATAAGGCAGCTTTTAATGAACAAAAACGTCATAATAAAGAGTTTGAGAAAGTTGCTACGGATGAAGGAATAGTAGATAATTTTATTAGTAAATTAAATTTAGCTGACGAAGGAAAACGAGTTCTCAAAAGAATTCTACATAATGTTGATGATTTAATAGAAATAAAAGAAACTAAAGATGGTTCTGGAATATATCTAAGTCCTAGTATGATTAGATAAATATATTGTTATAAATATAATGATATAATGTCATAAATATTTTTTATCTCTATGCTACAAATTCTGCAAATTCAACAAGATCCGAAAATTTAATTAAATTAAAAATTTATAATTCAGATTTATTGAATTTTCTCTTAAAAGTACACTCTGGCCATCGGCTGCACACCGGAGGTGACATACAAAAAACATCAGAAAACTTTCCTTGATTTATTTGGAGTAAATATTCAAAAGAAAAACATATTCCTGGTCAAAAACCGGTCCAGGAACTCGATTAGATGTAAGACTAAATGAGAATAATGATCCAAGACCAGGTGAAGAACTGATAAACAGAGTTGATGCAGCAGCTTATAGACACGATTTAGCTTATCGAAATCATGACCTAAAATCTCGTCATGAAGCAGATAAGAAAATGATAGAAGAGTTAGATGATATTCAAAATCCTACATTCAGAGAAAAATTTGAAAGGATGTTTGTAAAAAAAGCTTTACAAGCTAAAATATTGTTCGGTCAGGGTTTAGACAAAACTCATAACTCTGAAACCTACGCGTCTGAAATTCATAAAGAATATAGAAAGCCTAAATATCTATTGAAAGTAAAAGTGTTTAATAAAGATGATATTTGGAGTACTGATCTTATTCATATGCCGAATTAGTCTAATGGAACCGAAGGTTCTAAGCCAAAGTCTAATTATAAATACGCATTAACCGTTATAGATTTGTATACTAGATACGCTTGGGTGAAGCCATTAAAAAATAAAAGTGGTTTAACAGTTAAATATGCGTTTGGAGAAATCTTTAGGGAAAGTAATAGAAAGCCAAAAAATTGTTTGTTGATAAAGGATCTGAGTTATATAACAGAAATGTTAGGCAATTATTTGAAACTGTTTATTCCACAGAAAATGCTGGAAAGGCTGTAGTAATAGAAAGGCTTAGTAGACCGTAAAAAAGTAAATTATTTAAGAAATTAGCAGAACAAGGTAATCAGAAATGGTTAAAAATATTACCAGGAATTGTTGATGATTATAACAGTAAGATTCATTCAAGCATCCGCAGTGTATTTGACTACGCCTCCCCTGTTTTTGATGGACTTAACAGGAAAGACGACGATGTCCTAAGGAAAATAGAAAAGAGAGCTCAGCGCATCATGTACAACGTAGTGACCAGCTGTGATAGATGTGTCTATGATCTAGAGGAAAGACGTTTAAAGCTATCTGGTAAATTGTTCGCTTCAATTGAAATGGACTCGCAGCACTTGCTTCATGACATGCTACCAAGAAATTTTGAATTGTCCCATCATTATGTCTATCGACTTGTACGCACCGAAAAGTATGCTCGTTCATTTTTTCCTTTCATGATTAAGGACTTTTCTCAATTTTCCTAATATATGAGTGCATTATGTTGATGTGTTGGCCTGCGTCATGTAGTAGGTCTATCGGTAAATTGATGCGATTTGGTTGAAGGTCACTTTTTTCTGCTTGTAATTGATTTTCATTCCTTCAAAAATATACGCCTACTTACTTACTTATTGAAGAAACTCCAAAGAATGTTTCTAACGATGCAGCTTTAATAAGAAAGAAGATATTTGAAAATAATTATGAGAATGAAAGTAATGTTAATTTACAGAAACGTAAATCGAAATTTAAGATTGGAGATAGAGTTAGAATATTTAAGTATAAGAATAAATTAGAAAAAGGTTTTGTTGGTTATTGGACTGAAGAAATATTTGAAGTTTGTAAAATAAATCAAACGGATCCGATTACTTATGAAATTAAAGATTTAGATAATGAAGAGATAAAAGGTAGATTCTATGAAAATGAATTGCAAAAGACTGAACTTTGGTCATTGGAACCAACGTTTCGGGAATTAAATTTCCTCATTCAATTCTAACATAATATCAAAAAATGGTACTCCTTCCTGTAATTTGAATAAAACATAAAGACATAATTGTCCACAATAAGTAGTTCCTGGTTTTTTTTTAATTTGAAAAGTTTTGTATGTTCCATTACGAAGTATTTCTTTTACTTCATTTGTAGGGGGAAGTCCGCATGAATCGAACCAATAGTTCTCAGCCTCCGGGCGATCGAAATAATAATTAGAACCGTTTTTATTTCTTTGTCCCGCAGACCAATGTACTTCTTTTTGATCTGATGTGTGAAGATTTGTTATAAAATTCACTTGAGGTACATTATCAGAGCTAGTGCTTCGCACATCTCTGATCAATTGTAATTCATCTCTCATTGAGACGTGGAAATTTTTTATTAAATGATCTGCGATCTTATTTAAATCGAAATTCGTAGTTGTTTGCTTCCCATATAATTTTAAGAACTCAGTCAGACCAAGAGCTCTGGGAGATATTTCAGTCAGATTTTCACCACTCAGTTTAAATGAAAAATTCTATTAACTGTCAACAATTTGTTAAATGAGATACAGTTTATAAGTATCAATGAAATCCCTATGACAACGTTGACGCGACAATTGTAACTTTCTAAAACAACAGAGCTCAAGTAAACTAATGAATTGCTGCCATTTTCTGAACACTAGTGGATTCAAAAACGGTTTTGGACACAGTTCTGGATTTGGACAGAAAACTGTCAGTTCATTTGGAAGTGGGGGTAAGAGAAAGACATAAGTGCGGGTAACAGCTGTTTGTTCTGAAATGTACTATTTCATGAATGCGAGAAGCAACTGCGTTGTTTCATGAATGCGGGAAGCAGCTGTTCCCTACAATTGCGCGATCATCAGAGTGCAAAACAGTAGCAATAATAGGAATTGTAAGAGCGTCAGAAGATATAGCAATTGTTAAAGCACCTAAACTTACTGTTAAAAATATTCCAATACCTTGTGTTACATTCTTAACTTTAGACCATCTCTTTCTTAACTTTTTATAATGCTCTAATCTTAATAATAATTGTGATTCTTTATCTTTCATATAACGTACTCTATCTTTGTGTTTTTCAATGTTCATCTTTTCAATGTCCATTAAAGTAGAACTACGTTCATTTATTAACGAAGGATTCTCGAAGTTTCTTCCATTTTCGAAGTTTCTTCCATTTTTGAGGTTTCTTCCATTTTTTAATAAATATTTTGAATACAATCTTCTGATATTTTTAGACTATGTAAAAAGGCTACATAAATTTTGTAAATTTTTGGACTGCGTAAATCTTCGACTACGTGAAAATTGTGGACTACGTAAATTTTCGACTACGTGAAATTTTTAGACTACGTAAATTTTGATTTTTTAGACTACGTAAATTTTTGAAGTTTTCAGACTACGTAAATTTTTGAAATTTTGAAAATCTGATTTTTTCGAAAATTTGGCACTACCTAAATTTTTGAAGTTTTGAGGCTACCTAAATTTTTGAAATTTATGGACTACGTAAATTTTTGAAATCTCGGAAGGTGTGACATCCGGTTCGAGCAAAGCGACGCGCCGGATGTCATACCCTATACTACTCCCATCCTCCAATGAAAATCGTGCGCGGTTGCAGGACACATGAAATTTTTCTAAGTTATTTAAAGAAACAATTTTTCATTAAGTTATTTTGCCTCCCAAAGTGAAAATTTTGAAACTTGCAAACACTTGGAAAACATTTTCAGAATGAATAACCCCCTCGAAATTTGTTACTTTTCCAAAGAAAATGGAAACGTTTTTAAACTATGGCAAACACTTGGAAAACATTTTTCAGAAAATGTACCTCCCACGTCTCGGAATTTTTTCTATGTTATTCTTGCTGCAAAACGTACCGTTCCGAAGCAAGTGCATCGAGCGACACGTAACGAAATATTCCTTCAAAAAAGGGAGAAGCATATCGTCCAATGAGCATCGTGCGCGGTTTCCGGACAGGCGAAATTTTTCTAAGTTATTTTACCACACAAAGTGGAAAATTTTGAAATCACAGGCAAACACATGGAAAACATTTTTCAGAACATATAACCCCCCTCGAATCGGAAAATTTTCTAAGTTATTTTCGAAGCAAGGCGAGCCGCTCCGAACCAAGCGTGTCCAGTGCAACATGGTCAAATTTCGCATACCTCCGCCCTCGTGTCCTATAATTGCGCCTTACCTACTTACCTGGAAGAAGAGGATGCTCAGTATTATAGATTGAGTTTCAAATGAATGGAAATCCTTTCTCATAGTACATGAATACCATGCATGCAGGAATGTTAAACTCGTGGCATTTTAGTTCGGCAGCCACAACGAGTTTCTGCAGGGAACTAGGCCGAAAGTGAGACTTTCACAGAATGCTGTACACCCTATGCCTACTACGAATCGCCACGTCTGCCGAGTTCTAGTGTGCTCCTCTTCTTGTCAAACAAGATCAAAGAAAAACACATGTCAATCCAATGGGACGCAGATTGCAGTTTTTGGCTAAAATTAAATTTTGTATGTTTTCTCTAATTAAACGAAAAGTACTAAGCCCAGAATCATAATTTTTGGCATGGAATGTCTTCAGGTCATTTCCTATGATGTGCATGTGCATTTATCATGCATCAAATCGGCAATGTATGTGAGAATGTGGTTGAATGTGGATAAAGTTGCTCAAAATGCTTGTGTTTGCCGACATTAAGAGGCTCGTCAAATCTAAATGGGGTTAGCTATATAGACACGGGTGCATGAAAATGAAAGGAAAATGACTTGAAGACATTCTATGCCAAATATTGTGACTCTGGACTTAGTACTTTTCGTTTAATCAGAGAAAACATACAAAATTTAATTTTAGCCAAAAACTGCAATCTGCGTCCGATTGGATTTACATGTGTTTTTCTTTGATCCTGTTTGAGAAGAAGAGGAGCTCACTAGAACTCGGCGGACGTGCCGATTCGTAATAGGCATAGGGTGTACATCATTCTGTGAAAATGTCACTTTCGGCCTCGTTCCCTGCAGAAACTCGTTCTGGCTGCCGGACTATTTCTCCTTTAACTGGTTCATGGTGTGCACATGATCTGCAATTGAATAATGTTTCCGAAAGTCTGCTTCTCTCTTTGGTAGATTGGGCCGCTTTGGAGGAAGTGCATGCGTTTACATTCACACTAGATTTCAATCTTCAAATCTCGACCTTGGGGACGTCTCAGGTGTTGAATACGTGACCATAGGATTACCTATTCTCAATTTGATGTTTTCTTCCATGCAAATTCTTCCTGGTCTTCGCATAATGACATTTGTGATCACTTTACAATTTTTTTTGATGCTGCAAGTAGTCAGTAAAGGTCCAATACAAACACAGCGCGCCTCGAAATGGGGTGGGTCCAATACAAACACAGCGCGCCTCCAAATGGGGTTGGTCCAATACAAACACAGCGCGCCTCGAAATGGGATGGGTCCAATACAAACACAGCGCGCCTCGAAATGGGGTGGGTCCAACACAAACACGCGCGCCCCGAAATGGGGTGGGTCCAATACAAACACAGCGCGCCTCGAAATGGGGTGGGTCCAATACAAACACAGCGCACCTCGAAGTGGGGTTGGTCCAATACAAACACAGCGCGCCTCGAAATGGGGTGGGTCCAACACAAACACGCGCGCCTCGAAATGGGGTGGGTCCAATGCAAACACAGCGCGCCTCGAAATGGGGTGGGTCCAAAACAAACACAGCGCGCCTCAAAATGGGGTGGGTCCAATACAAACACAGCGCGCCTCGAAATGGCTAGCTCCCATACAAACACAGCGCGCCACCTTGGCCGGCCGCCCAGGTTGGAGTGAGAGGTTGTCTTGGCCGACCGTCCAGGTTGGCGTGGTCGACCGTCCAGGCTGACTTGGCCGACCGACCAGGTTGATGTGGCCGACCGTCCAGGTTGACTTTGCTAACCGACTAGGTTGACTTGGCCGACCGACCAGCTTGACGTGGTGGATTGAGAGTGTGTTTTGAGGGTGAAGGAGGCACGGGAGAGTGAAACGGACTTCAGATTTGGAATCAACGTGAAATTTTGCGTCGACATGGTGAGTTTCAAGTCAATCGGACAGAAAAAATTTTTTTTCAAATTTTTTTCGAAAAAACGGCAGAGGTAAAATTTTGGACGTTTTGGGTTGTAGCCTCAAAACGAAGCATCGGAGAGCAAAACGGATTTCAGATTCGGAATCAGCGTCAAATTCTGCATCTATATGGTGAATTTGAAAGCAATCGGAGAGAAAAATTTTCGCTGACGTCCCCCCCCCCCGGCACCGATCTTCCCATTTTCCTTCTAGTAATTGTAGAAAGTCGTGCAATAGCTCGTTTGAAAGCTAAGAGTAAGACAAATTCACTGAAAGAAACGGCTTGTTCATATCTGTCTTCGTTTAGATGTGAGACGCCATTTAAGATTTTGGGAGATTGGCGAAAAACGACAGAGTTAGAATTTTGGACGTTTTGGGCTGTAGCGCCAAAACGAAGCATCGGAGAGCAAAACGGATTTCAGATTTGGAATCAGCGTCAAATTCTCTGTCAACATGGTGAGTTTCAAGTCAATCGGAGAGAAAAAATTTTTCTTCATTTTTCCGAAAAACGAGTTAGAATTTTTGCGATGGCTGTGGGCTGTAGAGCCAAAACGAAGCATCGGATGGAAAAACGGAGGACAGATTTGGATTCAGCGTCAAATTCTACATGGAAATGGTGCATTTACAGCTCAATCGGACCTCTAGAATCGGCGATAGAACCGTTTTAAGTTTTTGGATGATGGATATTACGTCATCAGCTGATCGCCACAAACTATATTGGCTGGGAACCGACACAGACTTGTCATTAAGACGAGAGATTGTCAACGGTAAGTCGTCTCTCTGAGCTCCAATGATAGCTTCGGACATTCCAAATTCCGGGTTTCCGTAAGAAACCGACTTAGAAAATTTCATTGCTGAAGTCAGCTAAGGCGTCAGACCTAGAGGTTCGTCAGGAGATGGCCTTCGTCTCCAGGCCATAAAAGACTCCAAAACTTTAAAGGCTTGTAACTTTTCTTCTACAAGTCCGTTTGACTTGATTCAAAAAAGGTTCGGTCGCTATTGACCTGCCCTAAGTGATAGACTACTTATAAAATTTCATAAGTAGTGCTAAAAAGATGAAAAATTTAAATTCACTAGTTTTGGGGGTTTTCTGGGGTTTTCGACCCTGCTGAATTCAACTAAGACATTTATAAAGTTGTGGGAGGCGAGCTTCCGCTTGGAATTTGCAACCTTTGTAAACAATTCACCAAACCTTCTGATTGGGCGAGCAATCTCGACCATTCTCAGAGTAGGAAAATCATATAAAACCCAGTGAGGTGACTTTCAACTACACATTTGCCTTTAGCAAGTGTCATGATGTTGCATGGTACGGAGAGTTTCGTTGTAATATTCCAGTGACAGGGTGTTCCTTCCGGACAGCGGATAAGATCGTGGTGATGGGTACAGCAAGGGAGGGAGACTTTTCGGTAATCTCGACTCTACAACGGTCGTTGCGGTCTCTTTTCTCAACGTAGCACCTTGAACGCCAATCGGTCGAGTATTAGTTATCTTGTCACGGGTGGCTTATAAATTCTCTATTGCAAAAACGTCAGCTTGACTTGCTAACAAGTCTCTTACTATCAGATCAAGAAGCACTCAACGTGAGCATGGTAAGGAGAAGTTCGGTGTAATACTTCCTTTTGACGGGCGTTCCTGTAAAGGGCGGCGGTGAAACCCGTAGCTATGTATACCGCAAGGGACATTCTGCAATGGTCAATCTTGTTAAACCTCTCTGCGTCATGTTTGCAAGTGATTGCCTCTGTCTCAACGTAGTATGCATTCGCGCCAGGGTGACATTTAGCCAGCTGTCGAAGGTTACTTCATAACCTCTCCATAGCACCAATAGTGTGAAGCTCGGTATGAGTGAGGGATAAAATCCTCCATCACCTTAGGCGGCTTGATATCAGGCTACAACATGAGTGATGCGGAGATCTTTGATAGTGTACTTCCTGTTGGTGGGTTTGCACGGCGAGCGCTGCCGCAGATGGAAGGAGGGGTGTGTCATAGTTAAGACCGAAACCACTTAGCCGGTGTTGGGCAACTTTCCCAACGTCATCTTTTCTCGCTTGGTCATGAGTGCTTTAGATGTCTGCAGCAGGTTTTTCAAAATCTCCACTCATCGTTTGATGATTTACAAAGTAGGGCACATATCAAGTAAAGTTCTCATAATGACGTCTTAATCAATTCCTCCTTACTGCATGCTTGTCGTTTCTACACTCCGACTCTAACCTTTTAGAGCATACACATGTAGCACATACTATCCGTATCGAGAAAGTCTCATGAGTTCTTTTAAGAACCACTACCTCCTCGTGTCACCTGTGTATATTCCAAGTCGAGAGTTGAGAAACATAGAGGGCATTGACGAAGAAATGATGAATGGAATGATATGGGATTTGGACATTCACACGCCAAACGTATACAGCAAACACACTTCTCTCTTCTTTAGTGAGCAAGCTCTGAACACATAAGATACCGTAGTAAAATCATCAACGAATAAATCATATCGCAATAGGAATGTACATTGACAGATTCAAATAGATGCTCATGCGTTCATAAAAGAGAGTTTGTAACATCAGCATTAATTGGAAGTGCGTGGGCGCACTGGAAACTCTTGCTCGTCTTGTGATTGGACGAGAGGTCTCATCCATTCACCGCATAGGAAAATCTTATAAAAGGTAGTGCACCAGCTCTGCTCTTCACATTTATCTTTCACAAGGTGAGTGTTCGTGAGCTCCTGCTATCAGGTTGTTTTGACTTGCTATCAAGTTGAATAGTTTCTTGCTATCAAGAGATTCACTTCTGCTCATAAAACATATCATCGCTGTAATACCTCCTTTGCTCGAGCGTTCCTTCGGGACGGCGGGTACTGCCGTAGAGGGATTGCGTTGCAATGGTTGTTCGTCGTTTGTTAGACCGAAACCTCTGAGCCGTTGTTCATGTTGGGCGTTCGACTTCATACTCAACGTGACGCTTTCTCTCGCCAGGTCAGAGTACTTCAGCCATTCGACAAAGGTTAGTCTTTATGATATGGAGTAGAGTGAAATGTAATTCATTAGATGTCACTTGAATGATTGTTCCCATGATAAACGTTGATGAGACAGATGAAACACTTATGAAGTACGTACATGTTTAGATGAAGTATGTGAATTTTATTTTCTGTTGTTTCTCGAACAACGTATTCATATGAAGGACTAAAACTCTAACGTTGAGCATCTCGTCGGTATGCAACGCAATGCGTCATGTTTGCAAGTGATTGCCTCTGTCTCAACCTAGTATGCATTCGCGCCAGGGTGACAGTTAGCCAACTGTCGAAGGTTGCCTTATAAACTTTCCATTGCATACGTTTTGAGAACATGAGTTCTACCTGTCTCTATCAATGAGACGAATTGATGAATGGAATGAAATGGGAGGACACTCACGCGCCACACGCAGCATAACACACTTCTCTCTTCCGTAGTCTAACAAGCTCTTTGCACATGGATCGCAGTCGATTGCTATCCCTGTATCAGAAGTGTAAGCTATCTTAATTTTATTTAGCACTATTTCATCTACCATCATCACCCATATGAAGTGTTATAAAATTTACAAATTAGACTAAGCGTTCTACAATTGCAGGACTGCATGAAGAACCTGTTGTGAATAGTTATCAACTAAAAGTCAATACCCTTTGAGATAAAAAGTCGAAACAATCACTCTACTGAATAAAAGTAGACAGTAACTACGTAGATGAAATAAAATACGACACGGCAGTAAAAACAAGCAATCATTTCAAAAAGAAAATAAACAATGATACATAAGTATAAGAAGGCTCAATGAAGAGAAAATGAGGTACTCAAGACAAAGTTAAAGAGACTTCACGTCATCCATTCATCAATTCGAACTCGTTTGATAGTTTACGGATGTATAATGCTTCAAGCTTCTTCCTCTTCGCTTTATGATGGAGTCCCGTGTGCAGTAAGGACCAGTGAATGTCCATTCTCCCATTGTGTTTTTTCTTCGCATGGAGGGCAACATGGCTAGTTTCATTATTTAAATTGAGGTGTTCTTTGATGCGTGATTTTATCATGCATTCTGTCTCGCCAATATATATTTGGTTACATACGTTGCACGTCACCTTATATATCACGAATTTCATATCACACAGGTTGATAGACGAAGATGATTTGCATGTAATGCAATCATTGGCACACAATGATTTTTCTTTCGGTGGACGAAAATACTTGTTCATGGCCCTGTTATTAAATGATAGGTAAATTTTGTCATTTAATCCAGTCCGTCGCATAACCCTCAGCATCTTCCGTTTAATTTCCTCTGACACAAAAGGACATTTGACATAAAGACGATCCGTTTTCTTCTTTTCTTCCTAGACGATCCGTTTTCTTCTTTTCTTCCTAGACGATCCGTTTTCTTCTTTTCTTCCTGTTCTTTATGCTGCTCTCGTCTTTGATAATCCCGGTACACTCTGTCCAAGAAAGATTTGGGATAGCCATTACTGATAAATCGCTGCAACACCTTGTTCACTGAAGATTCTATTCCGTCTTGTGTAGAACGATACATAGCTCGACGAATTTCTCCCAATACGATGCCACGTTTAAGGGATACGGGAGAATGGGAGCACCAAGGATGAATTGTGTTGCTATGGAAATGCTTTGAGTATATACGCGAGCTAAAATGTCATTCATGAAGTCTCAGTTCACAATCTAAAAATGGTAGGAATCCTTCCAAATTAGGCAATTCCATGGTGAATCTTATGTTGGTATGTGCTCCATTGGCACAATTCAAAACATCCTCGATATTGACGTGAGATGGATAGATGAGAAATATATCGTAGATATATCTTTTCCAGTAAATATCCGCTGATAGACTTGATAAAATTTCATGTTCAACATAATTCATAAATATCACAGCTGCTTGCGGAGCAATAGGATTGCCCATAGTGAGACCACTCTTCTGGATGTAACTTATTTCATTATGGATAATGGTGTCAGAGGAAAGGCAAAGATGAAACAATTCCAAAAAGTCACTCACTAGCATATCCTTCAAGAAGTCACTGGCATCCTGCCAATCTTGGTAAAATTCACTCATAACACTAAATAATCCCAAAACACCATTAACATCCTCAAAAGGTATACTACCATATAGATTCTTGACATCAAAACTCGCAATAGAGTAAGGGCCTTCCAAAGATAAAGATTTGATCCATGTCATGAAAGAGTCCGTATCTCTTAAATGAGCAGGGACAAAACGTAGAAGTGAGTTAAGATGGTTGCCAAGTAATTTGGATAATTTCACTGATGGAGAGTCCACGGCCGCAGCGATGGGGCGTCCTTGTAATTGACCTATTTATTACCTACCATTTAATAACAGCGCCATGAACAAGTATTTTCGTCCACCGAAAGAAAAATCATTGTGTGCCAATGATTGCATTACATGCAAATCATCTTCGTCTATCAACCTGTGTGATATGAAATTCGTGATATATAAGGTGACGTGCAACGTATGTAACCAAATATATATTGGCGAGACAGAACGCATGATAAAATCACGCATCAAAGAACACCTCAATTTAAATAATGAAACTAGCCATGTTGTCCTCCATGCGAAGAAAAAACACAATGGGAGAATGGACATTCACTGGTCCTTACTGCACACGGGACTGCATCATAAAGCGAAGAGGAAGAAGCTTGAAGCATTATACATCCGTAAACTATCAAACGAGTTCGAATTGATGAATGGATGCCGTGGAGTCTCTTTAACTTTGTCTTGAGTACCTCATTTTCTCTTCATTGAGCCTTCTTATACTTATGTATCATTGTTTATTTTCTTTTTGAAATGATTGCTTGTTTTTACTGCCGTGTCGTATTTTATTTCATCTACGTAGTTACTGTCTACTTTTATTCAGTAGAGTGTCTGTTTCGACTTTTTATCTCAAAGGGTATTGACTTTTAGTTGATAACTATTCACAACAGGTTCTTCATGCAGTCCTGCAATTGTAACATCATTCTGTGCTCTATTGCCACTGACGAAGGCGGAAGCCGAAATATTTGGCAGAATAATATAACTTTGGTATCTGAGAAATATTTTTTTTTCTTTCGAATGGAGGACATTGTTTAGGTGACTCTAAGGACGTATGTCGAGCTGCCCTTAGTGATAGTCTTCCAACTCATGATGAATGATGATATGCTTACGACCTACATTCAACCATTGGTGCATGCCCACACCCTTCCCCACAACGAGCTTGTCTGCTACATTGTATTCATGAGTGTGGCTCAAAGTAGGAAATTGATTGATGAGACTTTGCTGAAATATCCAAGGCGCGTATTCAAGCATGGTCGCCTACTGTTGGAGTATTATTATCAATGGCGCGACGACACACAACATTTGCCCACCCATGTTTTACCACACCTATCAACGGAAGAATACAATAGAGCTTTAGTCGAGACGGTGAAAATAGACGATGAGCGCTAGCGGGCGAATGAAGCATCGGCGAGAGTGGGAATCAACTTGATGCTATTCTCCGATGATTGTTGTCTAATGAGAATCAAGCATTCCTTTATAAATAGAGAGCCTTCCACAGTGAGAATCATTCCATCGTTGAATCGTACAAGTGACGGACGCACATTCTCTCTCTCTACATCCCTGTTATATTATCCAACTAAAATGGTAAGTCGCTATTTTCCTCCCTCTCCTCCCTTGAACGTAAACTTAATACAATCTTTTTTATTTTCTGGCATCTTCTACATCTACTACACTGACAGGACAAAATGGTGGCCAGACGTTACAGGGTTCGCTACAATCAGATCATCTACAGCTGAGACCAGTGGAAGAAACAACCAAGGTACATAATCCTACACCGCTACAGCGTAAATTTAAACAAGTCTTGCGTCATGAGGATCACAGCGTAGTACTGCAAACGGGAATGCTCCCTTCCACTGATGTGAAGATATTGAGCAATCAGTATGGGGACTACTTACTGATCCCCGTGAGTCCGTACATTCGCCACCAACTTGACATTATTGAAGAGTACGTGACATTAAATATGGACATTCCTACTCCTCTTGCTCAAGAGTGGAAGGCGAGAGATGAAAAGGATACTCCCTATACAAAGATTTGGGATGGCAATCAAATTTGCCTACCATCATCACATTGGTGTAGTTATTATAAAAAGGATGGAGATCAATCAATGCCCATCAGATGTGATGAGCTCGGAGAAGGTACTTGGGATATCCTTTTCAAAGTGAATGGGCTATATTATGGTCGACACAAGGATAATAAAATAGCCTCTCTCTCCATGCATATGGAATCCATCCTATATATTCCAAAGCCACCCAGCGTAGATGACATTATTGACGAAATCCTTAACAGCAGTGGTACGAAGCGCAAGTCGGAGAAGAATGCTACCTCAAAACGCAAATCAAAGAAGGAGAATTACTAGTCCTTTCCTAACTCTACCCTATGACAATTCGCTTATGTGCTTTGAGTGTCGTAGACATGGTCTTATTAGATACATTTTACTTCTTCGTTGCCATCATATCATTTGTGTACTTTGTCGTGAAAAGCATCGATGTAATTCTTCATTTTGTGATATGTTATAGAACGTTTCCTTAGATGTGTAAATTTCCGTTTTAGGCTTCTATCATCATTTTTATGGATTGTGAGGGTGAACCTGTACAGGAGGTCAGTGCTATTGCTATGAACAATTGGACATATCAGATTGTTAGTGTCTATCATCAACATGCCAACTGCGATCCCAATGTTGATCAATGGGCGAGAAAACACATTCATGGACTTAATCTGAAATATTTGCAAGACTATGGCTTTTCTTGTGAGACTGCTCTTCTTATTGACTTTAAACGATGGTTAGCTGCTTTCAATGTTATACGCATCTTTTGTAATAATCCTGGTAAGGAGAGGAAAGTATTTCCCAATCTAATCATTGATGATATTTTGCTCCCGCCTTGGGATAGTAGAGTGAATCAACATTATCATGAAGTCACGAAACGCTTTAAGGATTTGTGTGTTCCTATTTTGTCTGTTCGTTGTAGTAGCTACGTTCATAACCAATGCTTCTTTCCTCCTTACCTCAACACTGCCAAAGTCCTGTATGGTTATCATTGCTCGCTATATGACAGTTACCAGCTGTATCTATTTTATCTGTTTCAAACCATTGATTTGTAATGCATGCTTGTTACAGTTATTCAATAAATGTTATTATGCGAAGAGTTGTTGTTTTCATGCAACGGATGGGTTAGATGAAGGGTGATCATATCTTTTTCAAATGACTGTGGAACATTGATTTCCATCATGAAGATTTAAACAGTTAGATTCGATGACGAACAAGATTTACTAGTTTGCAAGTTAGGCTAAGCGTTCTACTATTTTCAAACGAAAGATACAGTTTCAACAGTTTACAGATTAAAAATAAAGTTTCAACAGTGTGTACGTTAGAAATAAAGTTTTAGTCGTTTGCGCATTAGAAATAAAATAAAGTTTCAACCGTTTACAAGTTCAAAATAAAGTTTCAACAGTGTGTATGTTAGAAATAAAGTTTTATCTGTTTGTAAAATGAGATTGTAGGATTTACTAGTTTGCAAGTTAGACTAAGCGTTCTACTATTTGTAAACAAAAGATACCGTTTCAACAGTTTACAGATTAAAAATAAAGTTTCAACAGTGTGTACGTTAGAAATAAAGTTATATCTGTTTGTAAAATAAGATTGCGGGATTTTATAATTTGCAAGTTAGACTAAGCGTTCAACTATTTGTAAATGAAAGATATAGTTTCAACAGTTTACAGATTAAAAATAAAGTTTCAATAGTGTGTACGTTGGAAATAAAGTTTTATCTGTTTATATGTTACAAACAAAATGAAGTTTCAACAGTGTGTACGTTAGAAAAAAAGTTTTATCTGTTTGTATGTTAGAAATAAAGTTTTAGCTGCTTGTATGTTAGAAATAAAGGTATAACAGTTTATATGCTAGAAATAAACGTATAACTGTTTGTAAAATAAGATCATAAGATTTACTAGTTTGCAAGTTAGATAGACTAAGGGTTCTACTATTTGTAAATTGAAAATAAAATTATAACTGTTTACAAGTTAAAGCGTTGATGCGATGATGAACAATTAATAAGCTGAGAAGCTTTAGGTTCACTTTAACATTACCACATGTTTACAGATAGAAATGTATCACAGCAAAGCTACTTCATGAGTTAGTTTGCCAGATATGTATCATCTCAAACTTCTACTCCGTTGTTGAAATTTCAGTTTTGTACATATTTGAAGTATCATCATTGCGGTTTGTTCTTCATGTGTTTACGATGAACGCACACATGAGTCTTAAGACACTATGGTTGTATTTTATACGTTTCGACAAAGACTGAGCGAAGTAAATAAAAATCTAAGTTGAAAATCTCTCAGGTTGTATTATCAAATATCTTAGTATTATACAAAGTTGAGAATGTAAGTTGAACATTTTATCGGAATGTTGTTTTAAAATGAAAGTAAGAACTTCATCGTATGAGTATTCAAAGCATGTCTTGTAAATCAAATGTGTATAGTACTGACTTGATAGAATCAAACTTCACAAACGCGTTTATATATCTTTACTATGTTTTTCGTTTACAAATAGTAGAACGCTTAGTCTAACTTGCAAACTAGTAAATCCTACAATCTCATTTTACAAACAGAGAAAAACTTTATTTCTAACGTACACACTGTTGAAACTTTATTTTTTAATCTACAAACTGTTGAAACTTTATTCTATTTCTAACACACAAGCAGCATAAACTTTATTTTTAACATAAACACTATTGAAACTTTATTTTTTAATCTGTAAACTGTTGAAGCTATATCTTTCATTTACAAATAGTAGAACGCTTAGTCTAATTTTCAAATTATTAAATCCCGCAATCTTATTTTACAAACAGATATAACTTTATTTCTAACGTACACACTGTTGAAACTTTATTTTTAATCTGTAAACTGTTGAAACTGTATCTTTTGTTTACAAATAGTAGAACGCTTAGTCTAACTTGCAAACTAGTAAATCCTACAATCTCATTTTACAAACAGATAAAACTTTATTTCTAACATACACACTGTTGAAACTTTATTTTGAACTTGTAAACGGTTGAAACTTTATTTTATTTCTAATGCGCAAACGACTAAAACTTTATTTCTAACGTACACACTGTTGAAACTTTATTTTTATTCTGTAAACTGTTGAAACTGTATCTTTCGTTTGAAAATAGTAGAACGCTTAGTCTAACTTGCAAACTAGTAAATCTTGTTCGTCATCGAATCTAACTGTTTAAATCTTCATGATGGAAATCAATGTTCCACAGTCATTTGAAAAAGATATGATCACCCTTCATCTAACCCATCCGTTGCATGAAAACAACAACTCTTCGCATAATAACATTTATTGAATAACTGTAACAAGCATGCATTACAAATCAATGGTTTGAAACAGATAAAATAGATACAGCTGGTAACTGTCATATAGCGAGCAATGATAACCATACAGGACTTTGGCAGTGTTGAGGTAAGGAGGAAAGAAGCATTGGTTATGAACGTAGCTACTACAACGAACAGACAAAATAGGAACACACAAATCCTTAAAGCGTTTCGTGACTTCATGATAATGTTGATTCACTCTACTATCCCAAGGCGGGAGCAAAATATCATCAATGATTAGATTGGGAAATACTTTCCTCTCCTTACCAGGATTATTACAAAAGATGCGTATAACATTGAAAGCAGCTAACCATCGTTTAAAGTCAATAAGAAGAGCAGTCTCACAAGAAAAGCCATAGTCTTGCAAATATTTCAGATTAAGTCCATGAATGTGTTTTCTCGCCCATTGATCAACATTGGGATCGCAGTTGGCATGTTGATGATAGACACTAACAATCTGATATGTCCAATTGTTCATAGCAATAGCACTGACCTCCTGTACAGGTTCACCCTCACAATCCATAAAAATGATGATAGAAGCCTAAAACGGAAATTTACACATCTAAGGAAACGTTCTATAACATATCACAAAATGAAGAATTACATCGATGCTTTTCACGACAAAGTACACAAATGATATGATGGCAACGAAGAAGTAAAATGTATCTAATAAGACCATGTCTACGACACTCAAAGCACATAAGCGAATTGTCATAGGGTAGAGTTAGGAAAGGACTAGTAATTCTCCTTCTTTGATTTGCGTTTTGAGGTAGCATTCTTCTCCGACTTGCGCTTCGTACCACTGCTGTTAAGGATTTCGTCAATAATGTCATCTACGCTGGGTGGCTTTGGAATATATAGGATGGATTCCATATGCATGGAGAGAGAGGCTATTTTATTATCCTTGTGTTGACCATAATATAGCCCATTCATTTTGAAAAGGATATCCCAAGTACCTTCTCCGAGCTCATCACATCTGATGGGTATTGATTGATCTCCATCCTTTTTATAATAACTACACTAATGTGATGATGGTAGGCAAATTTGATTGCCATCCCAAATCTTTGTATAGGGAGTATCCTTTTCATCTCTCGCCTTCCACTCTTGAGCAAGAGGAGTAGGAATGTCCATATTTAATGTCACGTACTCTTCAATAATGTCAAGTTGGTGGCGAATGTACGGACTCACGGGGATCAGTAAGTAGTCCCCATACTGATTGCTCAATATCTTCACATCAGTGGAAGGGAGCATTCCCGTTTGCAGTACTACGCTGTGATCCTCATGACGCAAGACTTGTTTAAATTTACGCTGTAGCGGTGTAGGATTATGTACCTTGGTTGTTTCTTCCACTGGTCTCAGCTGTAGATGATCTGATTGTAGCGAACCCTGTAACGTCTGGCCACCATTTTGTCCTGTCAGTGTAGTAGATGTAGAAGATGCCAGAAAATAAAAAAGATTGTATTAAGTTTACGTTCAAGGGAGGAGAGGGAGGAAAATAGCGACTTACCATTTTAGTTGGATAATATAACAGGGATGTAGAGAGAGAGAATGTGCGTCCGTCACTTGTACGATTCAACGATGGAATGATTCTCACTGTGGAAGGCTCTCTATTTATAAAAGAATGCTTGATTCTCATTAGACAACAATCATCGGAGAATAGCATCAAGTTGATTCCCACTCTCGCCGATGCTTCATTCGCCCGCTAGCGCTCATCGTCTATTTTCACCGTCTCGACTAAAGCTCTATTGTATTCTTCCGTTGATAGGTGTGGTAAAACATGGGTGGGCAAATGTTGTGTGTCGTCGCGCCATTGATAATAATACTCCAACAGTAGGCGACCATGCTTGAATACGCGCCTTGGATATTTCAGCAAAGTCTCATCAATCAATTTCCTACTTTGAGCCACACTCATGAATACAATGTAGCAGACAAGCTCGTTGTGGGGAAGGGTGTGGGCATGCACCAATGGTTGAATGTAGGTCGTAAGCATATCATCATTCATCATGAGTTGGAAGCCTATCACTAAGGGCAGCTCGACATACGTCCTTAGAGTCACCTAAACAATGTCCTCCATTCGAAAGAAAAAAAATATTTCTCGGATACCAAAATTATATTATTCTGCCAAATATTTCGGCTTCCGCCTTCGTCAGTGGCAATAGAGCACAGAATGATGTTACAACTGCAGGACTGCATGAAGAACCTGTTGTGAATAGTTATCAACTAAAAGTCAATACCCTTTGAGATAAAAAGTCGAAACAATCACTCTACTGAATAAAAGTAGACAGTAACTACGTAGATGAAATAAAATACGACACGGCAGTAAAAACAAGCAATCATTTCAAAAAGAAAATAAACAATGATACATAAGTATAAGAAGGCTCAATGAAGAGAAAATGAGGTACTCAAGACAAAGTTAAAGAGACTCCACGGCATCCATTCATCAATTCGAACTCGTTTGATAGTTTACGGATGTATAATGCTTCAAGCTTCTTCCTCTTCGCTTTATGATGCAGTCCCGTGTGCAGTAAGGACCAGTGAATGTCCATTCTCCCATTGTGTTTTTTCTTCGCATGGAGGACAACATGGCTAGTTTCATTATTTAAATTGAGGTGTTCTTTGATGCGTGATTTTATCATGCGTTCTGTCTCGCCAATATATATTTGGTTACATACGTTGCACGTCACCTTATATATCACGAATTTCATATCACACAGGTTGATAGACGAAGATGATTTGCATGTAATGCAATCATTGGCACACAATGATTTTTCTTTCGGTGGACGAAAATACTTGTTCATGGCCCTGTTATTAAATGATAGGTAAATTTTGTCATTTAATCCAGTCCGTCGCATAACACTCAGCATCTTCTGTTTAATTTCCTCTGACACAAAAGGACATTTGACATAAAGACGATCCGTTTTCTTCTTTTCTTCCTAGACGATCCGTTTTCTTCTTTTCTTCCTGTTCTTTATGCTGCTCTCGTCTTTGATAATCCCGGTACACTCTGTCCAAGAAAGATTTGGGATAGCAATTACTGATAAATCGCTGCAACACCTTGTTCACTGAAGATTCTATTCCGTCTTGTGTAGAACGATACATAGCTCGACGAATTTCTCCCAATACGTTGCCACGTTTAAGGGATACGGGAGAATGGGAGCACCAAGGATGAATTGTGTTGCTATGGAAATGCTTTGAGTATATACGTGAGCTAAAATGTCCTTCATGAAGTCTCAGTTCACAATCTAAAAATGGTAGGAATCCTTCCAAATTAGGCAATTCCATGGTGAATCTTATGTTGGTATGTGCTCCATTGGCACAATTCAAAACATCCTCGATATTGACGTGAGATGGATAGATGAGAAATATATCGTAGATATATCTTTTCCAGTAAATATCCGCTGATAGACTTGATAAAATCTCATGTTCAACATAATTCATAAAAATCACAGCTGCTTGCGGAGCAATAGGATTGCCCATAGTGAGACCACTCTTCTGGATGTAACTTATTTCATTATGGATAATGGTGTCAGAGGAAAGGCAAAGATGAAACAATTCCAAAAAGTCACTCACTAGCATATCCTTCAAGAAGTCACTGGCATCCTGCCAATCTTGGTAAAATACACTCATAACACTAAATAATCCCAAAACACCATTAACATCCTCAAAAGGTATACTACCATATAGATTCTTGACATCAAAACTCGCAATAGAGTAAGGGCCTTCCAAAGATAAAGATTTGATCCATGTCATGAAAGAGTCCGTATCTCTTAAATGAGCAGGGACAAAACGTAGAAGTGAGTTAAGATGGTTGCCAAGTAATTTGGATAATTTCACTGATGGAGAGTCCACGGCCGCAGCGATGGGGCGTCCTTGTAATTGACCTATTTATTACCTATCATTTAATAACAGGGCCATGAACAAGTATTTTCGTCCACCGAAAGAAAAATCATTGTGTGCCAATGATTGCATTACATGCAAATCATCTTCGTCTATCAACCTGTGTGATATGAAATTCGTGATATATAAGGTGACGTGCAACGTATGTAACCAAATATATATTGGCGAGACAGAACGCATGATAAAATCACGCATCAAAGAACACCTCAATTTAAATAATGAAACTAGCCATGTTGTCCTCCATGCGAAGAAAAAACACAATGGGAGAATGGACATTCACTGGTCCTTACTGCACACGGGACTGCATCATAAAGCGAAGAGGAAGAAGCTTGAAGCATTATACATCCGTAAACTATCAAACGAGTTCGAATTGATGAATGGATGCCGTGGAGTCTCTTTAACTTTGTCTTGAGTACCTCATTTTCTCTTCATTGAGCCTTCTTATACTTATGTATCATTGTTTATTTTCTTTTTGAAATGATTGCTTGTTTTTACTGCCGTGTCGTATTTTATTTCATCTACGTAGTTACTGTCTACTTTTATTCAGTAGAGTGATTGTTTCGACTTTTTATCTCAAAGGGTATTGACTTTTAGTTGATAACTATTCACAACAGGTTCTTCATGCAGTCCTGCAATTGTAACATCATTCTGTGCTCTATTGCCACTGACGAAGGCGGAAGCCGAAATATTTGGCAGAATAATATAACTTTGGTATCCGAGAAATATTTTTTTTTCTTTCGAATTATGAATGACCGGATACGTGGAGGACAGCCTACCTTGGCCACTTGCGAATGTCCTCGATGCTCTGGGAAACTACCTGCGCCATCGGCTGAATCGCTTCTCTCGTCGTCAAAAGAATGTACATAGCTCATGCACTCCAACTCTCTCAGTGCTGTAGGCGTATTCTATACCACCCACTCCTACGCTCCTTTGGTGTTAACTTTCATTTAGCAAAAAAGTCGTCATGAAATTTCAACGACGGAGTAGAAGTTTGAGATGATACACTCCTGGCAAACTAACTCATGAAGTAGCTTTGCTGTGATACATTTCTATCTGTAAACATAAGGTAATGTTAAAGTGAATCTAAAACTTTTCAGCTTATTAATTGTTCATCATCGCATCAACGCTTTAACTCGTGAACAGTCAAAATTTTATTTTTAATTTACACTTAGTCTAACTTGTAGACTAGTAAATCTTGCGATCCTATTTTTACAAACAGTTATACCTTTATTTCTAACATACACACTATTGAAACTTTATTTCTAACTTGTAAACTTGTAACTTGTAAACTCTTGAAACTTTATTTTGATATACAAACAGCTAAAACTTTATTTCTAACGCATACACTATTGAAACTTTATTTCTAACTTGTAAACTCTTGAAACTATATTTCCTTTCTAACATACAAACAGATAAAGCTTTATTTCTAACATACACACTATTGAAACTTTGTTTCTAACTTGTATACTGGTGAAACTTTTCTTGCAAACAGCTAAAACTTTATTTCTAACGTACACACTATTGAAACTTTATTTTTAACTTGCAAACAGCTAAAACTTTATTTGTAACGTGCACACTATTGAAACTTTATTTTTAACTTGTAAACTGTTGAAACTTTATTTTTTATCTGTAAACTGTTGAAACTATATCTTTCATTTACAAATAGTAGAACGCTTAGTCTAATTTATAAATCTTATAACACTTCATATGGGTGATGATGGTAGATGAAATAGTGCTAAATAAAATTAAGATAGCTTACACTTCTGATACAGGGATAGCAATCGACTGCGATCCATGTGTAAAGAGCTTGTTAGACTACGGAAGAGAGAAGTGTGTTATGTTGCGTGTGGCGCGTGAGTGTCCTCCCATTTCATTCCATTCATCAATTCGTCTCATTGATAGAGACAGGTAGAACTCATGTTCTCAAAACGTATGCAATGGAAAGTTTGTAAGGCAACCTTCGACAGTTGGCTAAATGTCACCCTGGCGCGAATGCATACTAGGTTGAGACAGAGGCAATCACTTGCAAACATGACGCATCGCGTTGCATACCGACGAGATGCTCAACGTTAGAGTTTTAGTCCTTCATATGAATACGTTGTTCGAGAAACAACAGAAAATAAAATTCACATACTTCATCTAAACATGTACGTACTTCATAAGTGTTTCATCTGTCTCATCAACGTTTATCATGGGAACAATCATTCAAGTGACATCTAATGAATTACATTTCACTCTACTCCATATCATAAAGACTAACCTTTGTCGAATGGCTGAAGTACTCTGACCTGGCGAGAGAAAGCGTCACGTTGAGTATGAAGTCGAATGCCCAACATGAGCAACGGCTCAGAGGTTTCGGTCTAACAAACGACGAACAACCCGTGCAACGCAATCCCTCTACGGCAGTACCCGCCGTCCCGAAGGAACGCTCGAGCAAAGGAGGTATTACAGCGATGATATGTTTTATGAGCAGAAGTGAATCTCTTGATAGCAAGAGACTATTCAACTTGATAGCAAGTCAAAACAACCTGATAGCAGGAGCTCACTGAAAAGGAAAGATGAGAATCGTTTCATTTGTCCCGTCAACGTTTATCGTGGGAACAATCATTCAAGTGACATCTAATGAATTACATTTCACTCTACTCCATATCATAAAGACTAACATTTGTCGAATGGCTGAAGTACTCTGACCTGGCGAGAGAAAGCGTCACGTTGAGTATGAAGTCGAACGCCCAACATGAGCAACGGCTCAGAGGTTTCGGTCTAACAAACGACGAACAACCCGTGCAACACAATCCCTCTACGGCAGTACCCGCCGTCCCGAAGGAACGCTCGAGCAAAGGAGGTTTTACAGCGATGATATGTTTTATGAGCAGAAGTGAATCTCTTGATAGCAAGAGACTATTCAACTTGATAGCAAGTCAAAACAACCTGATAGCAGGAGCTCACTGAAAAGGAAAGATGAGAATCGTTTCATTTGTCCCGTCAACGTTTATCGTGGGAACAATAATTCAAGTGACATCTAATGAATTACATTTCACTCTACTCCATATCATAAAGACTAACATTTGTCGAATGGCTGAAGTACTCTGACCTGGTGAGAGAAAGCGTCACGTTGAGTATGAAGTCGAACGCCCAACATGAGCAACGGCTCAGAGGTTTCGGTCTAACAAACGACGAACAACCCGTACAACGCAATCCCTCTACGGCAGTACCCGCCGTCCCGAAGAAACGCTCGAGCAAAGGAGGTATTACAGCGATGATATGTTTTATGAGCAGAAGTGAATCTCTTGATAGCAAGAGACTATTCAACTTGATAGCAAGTCAAAACAACCTGATAGCAGGAGCTCACTGAAAAGGAAAGATGAGAATCGTTTCATTTGTCCCGTCAACGTTTATCGTGGGAACAATCATTCAAGTGACATCTAATGAATTACATTTCACTCTACTCCATATCATAAAGACTAACCTTTGTCGAATGGCTGAAGTACTCTGACCTGGCGAGAGGAAGCATCACGTTGAGTATGAAGTCGAACGCCCAACATGAACAACGGCTCAGAGGTATCGGTCTAACAAACGACGAACAACCCGTGCAACGCAATCCCTCTACAGCAGTACCCGCCGTCCCGAAGGAACGCTCGAGCAAAGGAGGTATTACAGCGATGATATGTTTTATGAGCAGAAGTGAATCTCTTGATAGCAAGAGACTATTCAACTTGATAGCAAGTCAAAACAACCTGATAGCAGGAGCTCACGAACACTCACCTTGTGAAAGATAAATGTGAAGAGCAGAGCTGGTGCACTACCTTTTATAAGATTTTCCTATGCGGTGAATGGATGAGACCTCTCGTCCAATCACAAGACGAGCAAGAGTTTCCAGTGCGCCCACGCACTTCCAATTAATGCTGATGTTACAAACTCTCTTTTATGAACGCATGAGCATCTATTTGAATCTGTCAATGTACATTCCTATTGCGATATGATTTATTCGTTGATGATTTTACTACGGTATCTTATGTGTTCAGAGCTTGCTCACTAAAGAAGAGAGAAGTGTGTTTGCTGTATACGTTTGGCGTGTGAATGTCCAAATCCCATATCATTCCATTCATCATTTCTTCGTCAATGCCCTCTATGTTTCTCAACTCTCGACTTGGAATATACACAGGTGACACGAGGAGGTAGTGGTTCTTAAAAGAACTCATGAGACTTTCTCGATACGGATAGTATGTGCTACATGTGTATGCTCTAAAAGGTTAGAGTCGGAGTGTAGAAACGACAAGCATGCAGTAAGGAGGAATTGATTAAGACGTCATTATGAGAACTTTACTTGATATGTGCCCTACTTTGTAAATCATCAAACGATGAGTGGAGATTTTGAAAAACCTGCTGCAGACATCTAAAGCACTCATGACCAAGCGAGAAAAGATGACGTTGGGAAAGTTGCCCAACACTGGCTAAGTGGTTTCGGTCTTAACTATGACACACCCCTCCTTCCATCTGCGGCAGCGCTCGCCGTACAAACCCACCAACAGGAAGTACACTATCAAAGATCTCCGCATCACTCATGTTGTAGCCTGATATCAAGCCGCCTAAGGTGATGGAGGATTTTATCCCTCACTCATACCGAGCTTCACACTATTGGTGCTATGGAGAGGTTATGAAGTAACCTTCGACAGCTGGCTAAATGTCACCCTGGCGCGAATGCATACTACGTTGAGACAGAGGCAATCACTTGCAAACATGACGCAGAGAGGTTTAACAAGATTGACCATTGCAGAATGTCCCTTGCGGTATACATAGCTACGGGTTTCACCGCCGCCCTTTACAGGAACGCCCGTCGAAAGGAAGTATTACACCGAACTTTTCCTTACCATGCTCACGTTGAGTGCTTCTTGATCTGATAGTAAGAGACTTGTTAGCAAGTCAAGCTGACGTTTTCGCAATAGAGAATTTATAAGCCACCCGTGACAAGATAGCTAAGACTCGACCGATTGGCATTCAAGGTGCTACGTTGAGAAAAGAGACCGCAACGACCGTTGTAGAGTCGAGATTACCGAAGTCTCCCTCCCTTGCTGTACCCATCACTACGATCTTATCCGCTGTCCGGAAGGAACACCCTGTCACTGGAATATTACAACGAAACTCTCCGTACCATGCAACATCATGACACTTGCTAAAGGCAAATGTGTAGTTGAAAGTCACCTCACTGGGTTTTATATGATTTTCCTACTCTGAGAATGGTCGAGATTGCTCGCCCAATCAGAAGGTTTGGTGAATTGTTTACAAAGGTTGCAAATTCCAAGCGGAAGCTCGCCTCCCACAACTTTATAAATGTCTTAGTTGAATTCAGCAGGGTCGAAAACCCCAGAAAACCCCCAAAACTAGTGAATTTAAATTTTTCATCTTTTTAGCACTACTTATGAAATTTTATAAGTAGTCTATCACTTAGGGCAGGTCAATAGCGACCGAACCTTTTTTGAATCAAGTCAAACGGACTTGTAGAAGCAAAGTTACAAGCCTTTAAAGTTTTGGAGTCTTTTATGGCCTGGAGACGAAGGCCATCTCCTGACGAACCTCTAAGTCTGACGCCTTAGCTGACTTCAGCAATGAAATTTTCTAAGTCGGTTTCTTACGGAAACCCGAAATTTGGAATGTCCGAAGCTATCATTGGAGCTCAGAGAGACGACTTACCGTTGACAATCTCTCGTCTTAATGACAAGTCTGTGTCGGTTCCCAGCCAATATAGTTTGTGGCGATCAGCTGATGACGTAATATCCATCATCCAAAAACTTAAAACGGTTCTATCGCCGATTCTAGAGGTCCGATTGAGCTGGAAATGCACCATTTCCATGTAGAATTTGACGCTGAATCCGAATCTGGCCTCCGTTTTCCCATCCGATGCTTCGTTTTGGCTCTACAGCCCACAGCCATCGCAAAAATTCTAACTCGTTTTTCGGAAAAATGAAGAAAAATTTTTCTCTCCGATTGACTTGAAACTCACCATGTTGATAGAGAATTTCATGCTGATTCCAAATCTGAAATCCGTTTTGCTCTCCGATGCTTCGTTTTGAAGCTACAGCCCAAAACGTCCCAAATTCTAACTCTGTCGTTTTTCGCCAATGTCCCAAAATCTTAAATGGCGTCTCACATCTAAACGAGGACAGATAGGAACAAGCCGATTCTTTCAGTGAATTTGTCTCACTCTTAGCTTTCAAACGAGCTATTGCACGACTTTCTACGATCACTAGAAGCAAAATTGGAAGATCGGTGCCGGGGGGGTGGGAAACTTAGCGAAACTTTTTTCTCTGCGATTGACTTGAAACGCACCATGTTGATAGAGAATTTGACGCTGATTCCGAATCTGAAATCCGTTTTGCTCTCCGATGCTTCGTTTTGAGGCTACAACCCAAAACGTCCAAAATTTTACCTGTGCCGTTTTTTCGAAAAAAATTTGAAGAAAAATTTTTTCTGTCCGATTGATTTGAAACTCACCATGTCGATGCAGAATTTTACGCTGATTCCAAATCTGAAGTCCGTTTCACTCTCTCGTGCCTCCTTCACCCTCAAAACACACTCTCACTCCACCACGTCAACCTGGTCGGTCGGCCAAGTCAACCTAGTCGGTTAGCAAAGTCAACCTGGACGGTCGGCCACGTCAACCTGGTCGGTCGGCCAAGTCAGCCTGGACGGTCGGCCACGTCAGCCTGGACGGTCGACCACGCCAACCTGGACGGTCGGCCAAGACAACCTCTCACTCCGGCCGGCCAAGGTGGCGCGCTGTGTTTGTATTGGACCCACCCCACTTCGAGGCGCGCTGTGTTTGTATTGGACCCACCCCATTTTGAGGCGCGCTGTGTTTGTTTTGGACCCACCCCATTTCGAGGCGCGCTGTGTTTGCATTGGACCCACCCCATTTCGAGGCGCGCGTGTTTGTGTTGGACCCACCCCATTTCGAGGCGCGCTGTGTTTGTATTGGACCAACCCCACTTCGAGGTGCGCTGTGTTTGTATTGGAACCACCCCATTTGGAGGCGCGCTGTGTTTGTATTGGACCCATCCCATTTCGAGGCGCGCTGTGTTTGTATTGGAACCACCCCATTTCGAGCGCGCTGTGTTTGTTTTGGACCCACCCCATTTTGAGGCGCGCTGTGTTTGTATTGGACCCTACCCATTTCGAGGCGCGCGTGTTTGTGTTGGACCAACCCCATTTCGAGGCGCGCGTGTTTGTGTTGGACCCACCCCATTTCGAGGCGTGCTGTGTTTGTATTGGACCCACCCCATTTCGAGGCGCGCTGTGTTTGTATTGGACCCACCCCATTTCGAGGCGCGCTGTGTTTGTATTGGACCCACCCCATTTCGAGGCGCCCGTGTTTGTTTTGGAACCACCCCAATTCGAAGCGCGCTGTGTTTGTATTGGACCCATCCCATTTCGAGGCGCGCTGTGTTTGTATTGGACCCACCCCATTTCGAGGCGCGCTGTGTTTGTATTGGATCACCCCATTTCGAGCCGCGCTGTGTTTGTATTGGACCCACCCCATTTCGAGGCGCGCTGTGTTTGTATTGGACCCAACCCATTTCGAGGCGCGCTGTGTTTGTATTGGACACATCCCATTTCGAGGCGCGCGTGTTTGTGTTGGACCCACCCCATTTCGAGGCGCGCTGTGTTTGTATTGGACCCAACCCATTTCGAGGCGCGCTGTGTTTGTATTGGACCCACCCCATTTCGAGGCGCGCGTGTTTGTATTGGACCCACCCCATTTTGGGGCGCGCGTGTTTGTATTGGACCCACCCCATTTCGAGGCGCGCTGTGTTTGTATTGGACCCACCCTAGTTCGAGGCGCGCTGTGTTTGTATTGGACCCATCCCAGTTCGAGGCGCGCTGTGTTTGTATTGGACCCACCCCATTTCGAAGTCGCGCGCGTTTGTAATGGACCCACCCAATTTCGAGGGGCGCTGTTTTTGTATTGGACCCATCCCATTTCGAGGCGCGCGTGTTTGTATTGGACCCACCCCAGTTCGAGGCGCGCTGTGTTTGTATTGGACCCACCCCATTTCGAGGCGCGCTGTGTTTGTATTGGATCCATTCCATTTCGAGGCGCGCTGTGTTTGTATTGGAACCGACCCATTTCGAGGCGCGCTGTGTTTGTATTGGACCCACCGTATTACGAGGCGCGCTGTGTTTGCATTGGACCCACCCCATTTCGAGGCGCGCTGTGTTTGTATTGGACCCACCCCATTTTGGGGCGAGCGTGTTTGTATTGGACCCACCCCATTTCGAGGCGCGCGTGTTTGTATTGGGCCCACCCCATTTCGAGGCGCGCTGTGTTTGTATTGGACCCACCCCATTTCGAGGAACGTGTGTTTGTATTGGACCAACCCCATTTCGAGGCGCGCGTGTTTGTATTGGACCCACCCCATTACGAGGCGCGCTGTGTTTGTATTGGACCCACCCCATTTCGAGGCGCGCTGTGTTTGTATTGGACCCACCCCATTTCGAGGCGCGTGTTCGTATTGGACCCACCCCACTTCGAGGCGCGCTGTGTTTGTATTGGACCCACCCCATTTCGAGGCGCGCGTGTTTGTTTTGGACCCACCCCATTTCGAGGCGCGCTGTGTTTGTATTGGACCCACCCCATTTCGAGGCGCGCGTGTTTGTATTGGACCCACCCCATTTCGAGGCGCTCTGTTTTTGTATTGGACCCACCCAATTTCGAGGCGCGCTGTGTTTGTATTGGACCCACCCCATTTCGAGGCGCGCAGTGTTTGTATTGGACCCACCCCATTTCGAGGCGCGCTGTGTTTGTATTGGACCCACCCCATTTCGAGGCGCGCGTGTTTGTGTTGGACCCACCCCATTTCGAGGCGCGCTGTGTTTGTATTGGACCCACCCCATTTCGAGGCGCGCTGTGTTTCTTTTGGACCCACCACATTTCGGGTCGCGCGTGTTCTTATTGGACCCACCCCATTTCGAGGCGAGCTGTGTTTGTATTGGACCCACCCCATTTCGAGGCGCGATGTGTTTGTTTTGGACCCATCCCATTTCAGGCGCGCGTGTTTGTATTGGACCCACCCCATTTCGAGGCGCGCGTGTTTGTTTTGGACCCACCCCATTTCGAGGCGCGCGTGTTCGTATTGGACCCACCCCACTTCGGGGCGCGCTGTGTTTGTATGGGACCGACCCCATTTCGAGGCGCGCGTGTTTGTATTGGACCCACCCCATTTCGAGGCGCGCTGTGTTTGTATTGGACCCACCCCATTTCGAGGCGCGCGTGTTTGTATTGGACCCACCCCATTTCGAGGCGCTCTGTTTTTGTATTGGACCCACCCCATTTCGAGGCGCGCGTGTTTGTATTGGGCCCACCCCATTTCGAGGCGCGCTGTGTTTGTATTGGACCCACCCCATTTCGAGGAACGCGTGTTTGTATTGGACCCACCCCATTTCGAGGCGCGCGTGTTTGTATTGGACCCACCCCATTACGAGGCGCGCTGTGTTTGTATTGGACCCACCGCATTTCGAGGCGCGCTGTGTTTGTATTGGACCCACCCCATTTTGGGGCGTGCGTGTTTGTATTGGATCCAACCCATTTCGAGGCGCGCGTGCTCGTATTGGACCCACCCCACTTCGAGGCGCGCGGTGTTTGTATTGGACCTACCCCATTTCGAGGCGCGCGTGGTTGTATTGGACCCACCCGATTTCGAGGCGCGCTGTGTTTGTATTGGACCCACCCCATTTCGAGGCGCGCGTGTTTGTATTGGACCCACCCCATTTCGAGGCGCTCTGTTTTTGTATTGGACCCACCCCATTTCGAGGCGCGCTGTGTTTGTATTGGACCCACCCCATTTCGAGGCGCGCTGTGTTTGTATTGGACCCACCCTATTTCGAGGCGCGCTGTGTTTGTATTGGAACCCACCCCACTTCGAGGCGCGCTGTGTTTGTATTGGACCCACCCCATTTCGAGGCGCGCGTGTTTGTGTTGGACCCACCCCATTTCGAGGCGCGCTGTGTTTGTATTGGACCCACCCCATTTCGACGCGCGCTGTGTTTCTTTTGGACCCACCCCATTTCGGGTCGCGCGTGTTCTTATTGGACCCACCCCATTTCGAGGCGAGCTGTGTTTGTATTGGACCCATCCCATTTCGAGGCGCGATGTGTTTGTTTTGGACCCATCTCATTTCGGGCGCGCGTGTTTGTATTGGACCCACCCCATTTCGAGGCGCGCGTGTTTGTTTTGGACCCACCCCATTTCGAGGCGCGCGTGTTCTTATTGGACCCACCCCACTTCGAGGCGCGCTGTGTTTGTATTGGACCCACCCGATTTTGAGGCGCGCGTGTTTGTATTGGACCCATCCCATTTCGAGGCGCGCTGTGTTTGTATTGGACCCACCCCATTTCGAGACGCGCGTTTTTGTATTGGACCCACCCCATTTCGAGGCGCTCTGTTTTTGTATTGGACCCACCCCATTTCGAGGCGCCCTGTGTTTGTATTGGACCCACCCCATTTCGTGGTGCGCTGTGTTTGTATTGGACCCACCCCATTTCGAGGCGCGCTGTGTTTGTATTGGACCCACCCCATTTCGAGGCGCGCTGTGCTTGTATTGGACCCACCCCATTTCGAGGCGCGCGTGTTTGTGTTGGACCCACCCCATTTCGAGGCGCGCGTGTTTGTGTTGGACCAACCCCATTTCGAGGCGCGCTGTGTTTGTATTGGACCCACCCCATTTCGAGGCGCGCTGTGTTTCTTTTGGACCCACCCCATTTCGGGTCGCGCGTGTTTGTATTGGACCCATCCCATTTCGAGGCGCGCTGTGTTTGTATTGGACCCACCCCATTTCGAGGCGCGCGTGTTTGTATTGGACCCACCCCATTTCGAGGCGCACTGTTTTTGTATTGGACCCACCCCATTTCGAGGCGCTCTGTTTTTGTATTGGACCCACCCCATTTCGAGGCGCGCGTGTTTGTATTGGGCCCACCCCATTTCGAGGCGCGCTGTGTTTGTATTGGACCCACCCCATTTCGAGGAACGCGTGTTTGTATTGGACCCACCCCATTTCGAGGCGCGCGTGTTTGTATTGGACCCACCCCATTACGAGGCGCGCTGTGTTTGTATTGGACCCACCCCATTTCGAGGCGCGCTGTGTTTGTATTGGACCCACCCCATTTTGGGGCGCGCGTGTTTGTATTGGATCCATCCCATTTCGAGGCGCGTGTTCGTATTGGACCCACCCCACTTCGAGGCGCGCTGTGTTTGTATTGGACCCACCCCATTTCGAGGCGCGCGTGTTTGTATTGGACCCACCCCATTTCGAGGCGCGCTGTGTTTGTATTGGACCCACCCCATTTCGACGCGCGCTGTGTTTCTTTTGGACCCACCCCATTTCGGGTCGCGCGTGTTCTTATTGGACCCACCCCATTTCGAGGCGAGCTGTGATTGTATTGGACCCACCCCATTTCGAGGCGCGATGTGTTTGTTTTGGACCCATCCCATTTCGGGCGCGCGTGTTTGTATTGGACCCACCCCATTTCGAGGCGCGCGTGTTTGTTTTGGACCCACCCCATTTCGAGGCGCGCGTGTTCGTATTGGACCCACCCCACTTCGAGGCGCGCTGTGTTTGTATTGGACCCACCCCACTTCGAGGCGCGCTGTGTTTGTATTGGACCCACCCCATTTCGAGGCGCGCGTGTTTGTATTGGACCCACCCCATTTCGAGGCGCGCTGTGTTTGTATTGGACCCACCCCATTTCGAGGCGCGCGTGTTTGTATTGGACCCACCCCATTTCGAGGCGCTCTGTTTTTGTATTGGACCCACCCCATTTCGAGGCGCGCTGTGTTTGTATTGGACCCACCCCATTTCGAGGCGCGCTGTGTTTGTATTGCACCCACCCCATTTCGAGGCGCGCTGTGTTTGTATTGGACCCACCCCATTTCGAGGCGCGTTGTGTTTATGTTGGACCCACCCCATTTCGAGGCGCGCGTGTTTGTGTTGGACCCACCCCATTTCGAGGCGCGCTGTGTTTGTATTGGACCCACCCCGATTCGAGGAACGCGTGTTTGTATTGGACCCACCCCATTTCGAGGCGCGCGTGTTCTTATTGGACCCACCCCATTTCGAGGCGAGCTGTGTTTGTATTGGACCCACCCCATTTCGAGGCGCGATGTGTTTGTTTTGGACCCATCTCATTTCGGGCGCGCGTGTTTGTATTGGACCCACCCCCTTTCGAGGCGCGCGTGTTTGTTTTGGACCCACCCCATTTCGAGGCGCGCGTGTTCGTATTGGACCCACCCCACTTCGAGGCGCGCTGTGTTTGTATTGGACCCACCCGATTTTGAGGCGCGCGTGTTTGTATTGGACCCACCCCATTTCGAGGCGCGCTGTGTTTGTATTGGACCCACCCCATTTCGAGGCGCGCGTTTTTGTATTGGACCCACCCCATTTCGAGGCGCTCTGTTTTTGTATTGGACCCACCCCATTTCGAGGCGCGCTGTGTTTGTATTGGACCCACCCCATTTCGTGGTGCGCAGTGTGTTTGTATTGGACCCACCCCATTTCGAGGCGCGCTGTGTTTGTATTGGACCCACCCCATTTCGAGGCGCGCTGTGTTTGTATTGGACCCACCCCATTTCGAGGCGCGCGTGTTTGTGTTGGACCCATCCCATTTCGAGGCGCGCGTGTTTGTGTTGGACCAACCCCATTTCGAGGCGCGCTGTGTTTGTATTGGACCCACCCCATTTCGAGGCGCGCTGTGTTTCTTTTGGACCCACCCCATTTCGGGTCGCGCGTGTTTGTATTGGACCCATCCCATTTCGAGGCGCGCTGTGTTTGTATTGGACCCACCCCATTTCGAGGCGCGCGTTTTTGTATTGGACCCACCCCATTTCGAGGCGCTCTGTTTTTGTATTGGACCCACCCCATTTCGAGGCGCGCTGTGTTTGTATTGGACCCACCCCATTTCGAGGCGCGCTGTGCTTGTATTGGACCCACCCCATTTCGAGGCGCGCTGTGTTTGTATTGGACCCACCCCATTTCGAGGCGCGCTGTATTTCTATTGGACCCATCCCATTTCGAGGCGCGCGTGTTTGTGTTGGACCCACCCCATTTCGAGGCGCGCTGTGTTTATATTGGACCTACCCCATTTCGAGGCGCGCTGTGTTTCTTTTGGACCCACCCCATTTCGGGTCGCGCATGTTCTTATTGGACCCACCCCATTTCGAGGCGAGCTGTGTTTGTATTGGACTCACCCCAATTTGGGGCGCGCAGGTTTGTATTGGACCCACCCCATTTCGAGGCGCGCCGTGTTTGTATTGGACCCACCCCATTTCGAGGCGCGCGTGTTTGTATTGAACCCACCCCATTTCGAGGCGCGCGTGTTTGTATTGGATCCACCCCATTTCGAGGCGCGCGTGTTCGTATTGGACCCACCCCACTTCGAGGCGCGCTGTGTTTGTATTGGACCCACCCCATTTCGAGGCGCGCGTGTTTGTATTGGACCCACCCCATTTCGAGGCGCGCCGTGTTTGTATTGGACCCACCCCATTTCGAGGCGCGCGTGTTTGTATTGAACCCACCCCATTTCGAGGCGCTCTGTTTTTGTATTGGACCCACCCCATTTCGAGGCGCGCTGTGTTTGTATTGGACCCACCCCATTACGAGGCGCGCTGTGTTTGTATTGGACCCATCCCATTTCGAGGCGCGCTGTGTTTGTATTGGACCCATCCCATTTCGAGGCGCGCTGTGTTTGTATTGGACCCACCCCATTTCGAGGCGCGCGTGTTTGTGTTGGACCCACCCCAGTTCGAGGCGCGCTGTGTTTGTATTGGACCCACCCCATTTCGAGGCGCGCTGTGTTTCTTTCGGACCCACCCCATTTCGGGTCGCGCGTGTTCTTATTGGACCCACCCCATTTCGAGGCGAGCTGTGTTTGTATTGGACCCACCCCATTTCGAGGCGCGATGTGTTTGTTTTGGACCCATCCCATTTCGGGCGCGCGTGTTTGTATTGGACCCACCCCATTTCGAGGCGCGCTGTGTTTGTATTGGACCCACCCCATTTCGAGGCGCGCGTGTTCGTATTGGACCCACCCCACTTCGAGGCGCGCTGTGTTTGTATTGGACCCACCCCATTTCGAGGCGCGCGTGTTTGTATTGGACCCACCCCATTTCGAGGCGCGCCGTGTTTGTATTGGACCCACCCCATTTCGAGGCGCGCGTGTTTGTATTGGACCCACCCCATTTCGAGGCGCTCTGTTTTTGTATTGGACCCACCCCATTTCGAGGCGCGCTGTGTTTGTATTGGACCCACCCCATTTCGAGGCGCGCTGTGTTTGTATTGGACCCACCCCATTTCGAGGCGCGCTGTGTTTCTTTTGGAACCACCCCATTTCGGGTCGCGCGTGTTCTTATTGGACCCACCCCATTTCGAGGCGAGCTGTGATTGTATTGGACCCACCCCAATTTGTGGCGCGCGTGTTTGTATTGGATCCACCCCATTTCGAGGCGCGCGTGTTCGTATTGGAGCCACCCCACTTCGAGGCGCGCTGTGTTTGTATTGGACCCACCCCATTTCGAGGCGCGCGTGTTTGTATTGGACCCACCCCATTTCGAGGCGCGCTGTGTTTGTATTGGACCCACCCCATTTCGAGGCGCGCGTGTTTGTGTTGGACCCACCCCAGTTCGAGGCGCGCTGTGTTTGTATTGGACCCACCCCATTTCGAGGCGCGCTGTGTTTCTTTTGGACCCACCCCATTTCGGGTCGCGCGTGTTCTTATTGGACCCACCCCATTTCGAGGCGAGCTGTGTTTGTATTGGTCCCACCCCATTTCGAGGCGCGATGTGTTTGTTTTGGACCCATCCCATTTCGGGCGCGCGTGTTTGTATTGGACCCACCCCATTTCGAGGCGCGCTGTGTTTGTATTGGACCCACCCCATTTCGAGGCGCGCGTGTTCGTATTGGACCCACCCCACTTCGAGGCGCGCTGTGTTTGTATTGGACCCACCCCATTTCGAGGCGCGCGTGTTTGTATTGGACCCACCCCATTTCGAGGCGCGCCGTGATTGTATTGGACCCACCCCATTTCGAGGCGCGCGTGTTTGTATTGGACCCACCCCATTTCGAGGCGCTCTGTTTTTGTATTGGACCCACCCCATTTCGAGGCGCGCTGTGTTTGTATTGGACCCACCCCATTTCGAGGCGCGCTGTGTTTGTATTGGACCCACCCCATTTCGAGGCGCGCTGTGTTTCTTTTGGAACCACCCCATTTCGGGTCGCGCGTGTTCTTATTGGACCCACCCCATTTCGAGGCGAGCTGTGATTGTATTGGACCCACCCCAATTTGGGGCGCGCGTGTTTGTATTGGATCCACCCCATTTCGAGGCGCGCGTGTTCGTATTGGAGCCACCCCACTTCGAGGCGCGCTGTGTTTGTATTGGACCCACCCCATTTCGAGGCGCGCGTGTTTGTATTGGACCCACCCCATTTCGAGGCGCGCGTGTTTGTATTGGACCCACCCCATTTCGAGGCGCGCGTGTTTGTATTGGACCCACCCCATTTCGAGGCGCTCTGTTTTTGTATTGGACCCACCTCATTTCGAGGCGCGCTGTGTTTGTATTGGACCCACCCCATTTCGAGGCGCGCTGTGTTTGTATTGGACCCACCCCATTTCGAGGCGCGCTGTGTTTGTATTGGACCCACCCCATTTCGAGGCGCGCTGTGTTTGTATTGGACCCACCCCATTTCGAGGCGCGCTGTGTTTGTATTGGACCCACCCCATTTCGAGGCGCGCGTGTTTGTGTTGGACCCACCCCATTTCGACGCGCGCTGTGTTTGTATTGGACCCTCCCCATTTCGAGGCGCGCTGTGTTTCTTTTGGACCCTACCCATTTCGGGTCGCGCGTGTTCTTATTGGACCCACCCCATTTCGAGGCGAGCTGTGTTTGTATTGGACCCACCCCATTTCGAGGCGCGATGTGTTTGTTTTGGACCCATCCCATTTCGGGCGCGCGTGTTTGTATTGGACCCATCCCATTTCGAGGCGCGCGTGTTTGTTTTGGACCCACCCCATTTCGAGGCGCGCGTGTTCGTATTGGACCCACCCCACTTCGAGGCGCGCTGTGTTTGTATTGGACCCACCCCATTTTGAGGTGCGCGTGTTTGTATTGGACCCACCCCATTTCGAGGAGCGCTGTGTTTGTATTGGACCCACCCCATTTCGAGGCGCGCGTGTTTGTATTGGACCCACCCCATTTCGAGGCGCTCTGTTTTTGTATTGGACCCACCCCATTTCGAGGCGCGCTGTGTTCGTATTGTACCCACCCCATTTCGTGGTGCGCTGTGTTTGTATTGGACCCACCCCATTTCGAGGCGCGCTGTGTTTGTATTGCACCCACCCCATTTCGAGCCGCGCTGTGTTTGTATTGGACCCACCCCATTTCGAGGCGCGCGTGTTTGTGTTGGACCCACCCCATTTCAAGGCGCGCGTGTTTGTGTTGGACCAACCCCATTTCGAGGCGCGCTGTGTTTGTATTGGACCCACCCCATTTCGAGGCGCGCTGTGTTTCTTTTGGACCCACCCCATGTCGAGTCGCGCGTGTTTGTATTGGACCCATCCCATTTCGAGGCGCGCTGTTTTTGTATTGGACCCACCCCATTTCGAGGCGCGCGTGTTTGTATTGGACCCACCCCATTTCGAAGCGCTCTGTTTTTGTATTGGACACACCCCATTTCGAGGCGCGCTGTGTTTGTAGTGGACCCACCCCATTTCGACGCGCGCTGTGTTTGTATTGGACCCACCCCATTTCGAGGCGCGCTGTGTTTGTATTGGACCCACCCCATTTCGAGGCGCGCTGTGTTTGTATTGGACCCACCCCATTTCGAGGCGCGCGTGTTTGTGTTGGACCCACCCCATTTCGAGGCGCTCTGTGTTTGTATTGGACCCACCCCATTTCGAGGCGCGCTGTGTTTGTATTGGACCCACCCCATTTCGGGTCGCGCGTGTTCTTATTGGACCCACCCCATTTCGAGGCGAGCTGTGTTTGTATTGGACCCACCCCATTTTGGGGCGCGCTGTGTTTGTTTTGGACCCACCCCATTTCGAGGCGCGCGTGTTCGTATTGGACCCACCCCACTTCGAGGCGCGCTGTGTTTGTATTGGACCCACCCCGTTTCGAGGCGCGCGTGTTTGTATTGGACCCACCCCATTTCGAGGCGCGCTGTGTTCGTATTGGACCCACCCCACTTCGAGGCGCGCTGTGTTTGTATTGGACCCATCCCGTTTCGAGGCGCGCGTGTTTGTATTGGACCCACCCCATTTCGAGGCGCGCTGTGTTTGTATTGGACCCACCCCATTTCGAGGCGCGCTGTGTTTGTATTGGACCCAACCCATTTCGAGGCGCGCTGTGTTTGTATTGGACACATCCCATTTCGAGGCGCGCGTGTTTGTGTTGGACATACCCCATTTCGAGGCGCGCTGTGTTTGTATTGGACCCAACCCATTTCGAGGCGCGCTGTGTTTGTATTGGACCCACCCCATTTCGAGGCGCGCGTGTTTGTATTGGACCCACCCCATTTTGGGGCGCGCGTGTTTGTATTGGACCCACCCCATTTCGAGGCGCGCTGTGTTTGTATTGGACCCACCCTAGTTCGAGGCGCGCTGTGTTTGTATTGGACCCACCCCAGTTCAAGGCGCGCTGTGTTTGTATTGGACCCACCCCATTTCGAAGTCGCGCGCGTTTGTAATGGACCCACCCAATTTCGAGGGGCGCTGTGTTTGTATTGGACCCACCCCATTTCGAGGCGCGCGTGTTTGTATTGGACCCACCCCAGTTCGAGGCGCGCTGTGTTTGTATTGGACCCACCCCATTTCGAGGCGCGCTGTGTTTGTATTGGATCCACCCCATTTCGAGGCGCGCTGTGTTTGTATTGGAACCGACCCATTTCGAGGCGCGCTGTGTTTGTATTGGACCCACCGTATTACGAGGCGCGCTGTGTTTGCATTGGACCCACCCCATTTCGAGGCGCGCTGTGTTTGTATTGGACCCACCCAATTTTGGGGCGCGCGTGTTTGTATTGGACCCACCCCATTTCGAGGCGCGCGTGTTTGTATTGGACGGACCCGATTTCGAGGCGCGCTGTGTTTGTATTGGACCCACCCCATTTCGAGGAACGTGTGTTTGTATTGGACCAACCCCATTTCGAGGCGCGCGTGTTTGGTTTGGCCCCACCCCATTTCGACGCGCGCTGTGTTTGTATTGGACCCACCCCATTTCGAGGCGCGCTGTGTTTGTATTGGACCCACCCCATTTTGGGGCGCGCGTGTTTGTATTGGATCCACCCCATTTCGAGGCGCGTGTTCGTATTGGACCCACCCCACTTCGAGGCGCGCTGTGTTTGTATTGGACCCACCCCATTTCGAGGCGCGCGTGTTTGTTTTGGACCCACCCCATTTCGAGGCGCGCTGTGTTTGTATTGGACCCACCCCATTTCGAGGCGCGCGTGTTTGTATTGGACCCACCCCATTTCGAGGCGCTCTATTTTTGTATTGGACCCACCCAATTTCGAGGCGCGCTGTGTTTGTATTGGACCCACCCCATTTCGAGGCGCGCTGTGTTTGTATTGGACCCACCCCATTTCGAGGCGCGCTGTGTTTGTATTGGACCCACCCCATTTCGAGGCGCGCGTGTTTGTGTTGGACCCACCCCATTTCGAGGCGCGCTGTGTTTGTATTGGACCCAACCCATTTCGAGGCGCGCTGTGTTTCTTTTGGACCCACCACATTTCGGGTCGCGCGTGTTCTTATTGGACCCACCCCATTTCGAGGCGAGCTGTGTTTGTATTGGACCCACCCCATTTCGAGGCGCGATGTGTTTGTTTTGGACCAAACCCATTTCGAGGCGCGCGTGTTTGTATTGGACCCATCCCATTTCGAGGCGCGCGTGTTTGTTTTGGACCCACCCCATTTCGAGGCGCGCGTGTTCGTATTGGACCCACCCCACTTCGAGGCGCGCTGTGTTTGTATTGGACCCACCCCATTTCGAGGCGCGCGTGTTTGTATTGGACCCACCCCATTTCGAGGCGCGCTGTGTTTGTATTGGACCCACCCCATTTCGAGGCGCGCGTGTTTGTATTGGACCCACCCCATTTCGAGGCGCGCTGTTTTTGTATTGGACCCACCCCATTTCGAGGCGCGCGTGTTTGTATTGGGCCCACCCCATTTCGAGGCGCGCTGTGTTTGTATTGGACCCACCCCATTTCGAGGAACGCGTGTTTGTATTGGACCCACCCCATTTCGAGGCGCGCGTGTTTGTATTGGACCCACCCCATTACGAGGCGCGCTGTGTTTGTATTGGACCCACCGCATTTCGAGGCGCGCTGTGTTTGTATTGGACCCACCCCATTTCGAGGCGTGCGTGTTTGTATTGGATCCAACCAATTTCGAGGCGCGCGTGTTTGTATTGGACCCACCCCATTTCGAGGCGCGCGTGTTTGTATTGGACCTACCCCATTTCGAGGCGCGCGTGGTTGTATTGGACCCACCCGATTTCGAGGCGCGCTGTGTTTGTATTGGACCCACCCCATTTCGAGGCGCGCGTGTTTGTATTGCACCCACCCCATTTCGAGGCGCTCTGTGTTTGTATTGGACCCACCCCATTTCGAGGCGTGCTGTGTTTGTATTGGACCCACCCCATTTCGAGGCGTGCTGTGTTTGTATTGGACCCACCCCATTTCGAGGCGCGCTGTGTTTGTATTGGACCCACCACATTTCGAGGCGCGCTGTGTTTGCATTGGAGCCACCCCGTTTCGTGGCGAGCGTGTTTGTGTTGGACCCACCCCATTTCGAGGCGCGCTGTGTTTGTATTGGACCCACCCCATTTCGAGGCGCGCTGTGTTTGTATTGGACCCACCCCATTTCGAGGCGCGCGTGTTCTTATTGGACCCACCCCATTTCGAGGCGCGCTGTGTTTGTATTGGACCCACCCCATTTCGAGGCGCGATGTGTTTGTATTGGACCCACCCCATTTCGAGGCGCGCTGTGTTTGTATTGGACCCACCCCATTTCGAGGCGCGCTGTGTTTGTTTTGGACCCACCCCATTTCGAGGCGCGCGTGTTTGTATTGGACCCACCCCATTTCGAGGCGCGCTGTGTTTGTATTGGACCCACCCCATTTCGAAGCGCGCTGTGTTTGTATTGGACACACCCCATTTCGAGGCGCGCTGTGTTTGTATTGGACCCACCCCATTTCGAGGCGCGCTGTGTTTGTATTGGACCCACCCCATTTCGAGGCGCGCTGTGTTTGTATTGGACCCACCCCATTTCGAGGCGCGCTGTGTTTGTATTGGACCCACCCCATTTCGAGGCGCGCGTGTTTGTGTTGGACCCACCCCATTTCGAAGCGCGCGTGTTTGTGTTGGACCCACCCCATTTCGAGGCGCGCTGTGTTTGTATTGGACCCACCCCATTTCGAGGCGCGCTGTGTTTGTATTGGACCCACCCCATTTCGAGGCGCGCTGTGTTTGTATTGGACCCACCACATTTCGAGGCGCGCTGTGTTTGCATTGGAGCCACCCCGTTTCGAGGCGAGCGTGTTTGTATTGGACCCACCCCATTTCGAGGCGCGCTGTGTTTGTATTGGACCCACCCCATTTCGAGGCGCGCTGTGTTTGTATTGGACCCACCCCATTTCGAGGCGCGCTGTGTTTGTATTGGACCCACCCCATTTCGAGGCGCGCTGTGTTTGTATTGGACCCACCCCATTTCGAGGCGCGCTGTGTTTGTATTGGACCCACCCCATTTCGAGGCGCGCTGTGTTTGTATTGGACCCACCCCATTTCGAGGCGCGCTGTGTTTGTATTGGACCCACCCCATTTCGAGGCGCGCTGTGTTTGTATTGGACCCACCCCATTTCGAGGCGCGCGTGTTTTTGTTGGACCACCCCATTTCGAGGCGAGCTGTGTTTGTATTGGACCCACCCCATTTCGAGGCGCGCTGTGTTTGTATTGGACCCACCCCAATTCGAGGCGCGCTGTGTTTGTATTGGACCCACCCCATTTCGAGGCGCGCTGTGTTTGTATTGGACCCACCCCATTTCGAGGCGCGCTGTGTTTGTATTGGACCCACCCCATTTCGAGGCGCGCTGTGTTTGTATTGGACCCACCCCATTTCGAGGCGCGCTGTGTTTGTTTTGGACCCACCCCATTTCGAGGCGCGCTGTGTTTGTATTGGACCCACCCCATTTCGAGGCGCGCTGTGTTTGTATTGGACCCACCCCATTTCGAGGCGCGCTGTGTTTGTATTGGACCCACCCCATTTCGAGGCGCGCGTGTTTGTGTTGGACCCACCCCATTTCGAGGCGCGCTGTGTTTGTATTGGACCCACCCCATTTCGAGGCGCGCTGTGTTTGTATTGGACCCACCCCATTTCGAGGCGCGCTGTGTTTGTATTGGACCCACCCCATTTCGAGGCGCGCTGTGTTTGTATTGGACCCACCCCATTTCGAGGCGCGCTGTGTTTGTTTTGGACCCACCCCATTTCGAGGCGCGCGTGTTTGTATTGGACCCACCCCATTTCGAGGCGCGCGTGTTTGTTTTGGACCCACCCCATTTCGAGGCGCGCTGTGTTTGTATTGGACCCACCCCATTTCGAGGCGCGCTGTGTTTGTATTGGACCCACCCCATTTCGAGGCGCGCTGTGTTTGTATTGGACCCACCCCATTTCGAGGCGCGCTGTGTTTGTATTGGACCCACCCCATTTCGAGGCGCGCTGTGTTTGTATTGGACCCACCCCATTTCGAGGCGCGCGTGTTTGTATTGGACCCACCCCATTTCGAGGCGCGCTGTGTTTGTATTGGACCCACCCCATTTCGAGGCGCGCTGTGTTTGTATTGGACCCACCCCATTTCGAGGCGCGCTGTGTTTGTATTGGACCCACCCCATTTCGAGGCGCGCTGTGTTTGTATTGGACCCACCCCATTTCGAGGCGCGCTGTGTTTGTATTGGACCCACCCCATTTCGAGGCGCGCTGTGTTTGTGTTGGACCCACCCCATTTCGAGGCGCGCTGTGTTTGTATTGGACCCACCCCATTTCGAGGCGCGCTGTGTTTGTATTGGACCCACCCCATTTCGAGGCGCGCGTGTTTGTATTGGACCCACCCCATTTCGAGGCGCGCTGTGTTTGTATTGGACCCACCCCATTTCGAGGCGCGCTGTGTTTGTTTTGGACCCACCCCATTTCGAGGCGCGCTGTGTTTGTATTGGACCCACCCCATTTCGAGGCGCGCGTGTTTGTATTGGACCCACCCCATTTCGAGGCGCGCGTGTTTGTATTGGACCCACCCCATTTCGAGGCGCGCTGTGTTTGTATTGGACCCACCCCATTTCGAGGCGCGCTGTGTTTGTATTGGACCCACCCCATTTCGAGGCGCGCTGTGTTTGTATTGGACCCACCCCATTTCGAGGCGCGCTGTGTTTGTATTGGACCCACCCCATTTCGAGGCGCGCTGTGTTTGTATTGGACCCACCCCATTTCGAGGCGCGCTGAGTTTGTATTGGACCCACCCCACTTCGAGGCGCGCTGTGTTTGTATTGGACCCACCCCATTTCGAGGCGCGCTGTGTTTGTATTGGACCCACCCCATTTCGAGGCGCGCTGTGTTTGTATTGGACCCTACCCATTTCGAGGCGCGCGTGTTTGTGTTGGACCCACCCCATTTCGAGGCGCGCTGTGTTTGTATTGGACCCACCCCATTTCGAGGCGCGCTGTGTTTGTATTGGACCCACCCCATTTCGAGGCGCGCTGTGTTTGTATTGGACCCACCCCATTTCGAGGCGCGCTGTGTTTGTATTGGACCCACCCCATTTCGAGGCGCGCTGTGTTTGTATTGGACCCACCCCATTTCGAGGCGCGCTGTGTTTGTATTGGACCCACCCCATTTCGAGGCGCGCTGTGTTTGTATTGGACCCACCCCATTTCGAGGCGCGCTGTGTTTGTATTGGACCCACCCCATTTCGAGGCGCGCTGTGTTTGTATTGGACCCACCCCATTTCGAGGCGCGCTGTGTTTGTATTGGACCCACCCCATTTCGAGGCGCGCTGTGTTTGTATTGGACCCACCCCATTTCGAGGCGCGCTGTGTTTGTATTGGACCCACCCCATTTCGAGGCGCGCTGTGTTTGTATTGGACCCACCCCATTTCGAGGCGCGCTGTGTTTGTATTGGACCCACCCCATTTCGAGGCGCGCTGTGTTTGTTTTGGACCCACCCCATTTCGAGGCGCACTGTGTTTGTTTTGGACCCATCCATTTTCGAGGCGCGCTGTGTTTGTATTGGACCCACCGCCTTTCGAGGCGTGCTGTGTTTGTTATCGACCCACCCCATTTCGAGGCACGCTGTGTTTGTATTGGACCCACCCCATTTCGAGGCGCGCGTGTTTGTATTGGACCCACCCCATTTCGAGGCGCGCTGTGTTTGTATTGGACCCACCCCATTTCGAGGCGCGCTGTGTTTGTATTGGACCCACCCCATTTCGAGGCGCGCTGTGTTTGTATTGGACCCACCCCATTTCGAGGCGCGCTGTGTTTGTATTGGACCCACCCCATTTCGAGGCGCGCTGTGTTTGTATTGGACCCACCCCATTTCGAGGCGCGCGTGTTTGTATTGGACCCACCCCATTTCGAGGCGCGCTGTGTTTGTATTGGACCCACCCCATTTCGAGGCGCGCTGTGTTTGTATTGGATCCACCCCATTTCGAGGCGCGCGTGTTTGTATTGGACCCACCCCATTTCGAGGCGCGCTGTGTTTGTATTGGACCCACCCCATTTCGAGGCGCGCTGTGTTTGTATTGGACCCACCCCATTTCGAGGCGCGCTGTGTTTGTATTGGACCCACCCCATTTCGAGGCGCGCTGTGTTTGTATTGGACCCACCCCATTTCGAGGCGCGCTGTGTTTGTATTGGACCCACCCCATTTCGAGGCGCGCTGTGTTTGTATTGGACCCACCCCATTTCGAGGCGCGCTGTGTTTGTATTGGACCCACCCCATTTCGAGGCGCGCTGTGTTTGTATTGGACCCACCCCATTTCGAGGCGCGCTGTGTTTGTATTGGACCCACCCCATTTCGAGGCGCGCTGTGTTTGTATTGGACCCACCCCATTTCGAGGCGCGCTGTGTTTGTATTGGACCCACCCCATTTCGAGGCGCGCTGTGTTTGTATTGGACCCACCCCATTTCGAGGCGCGCGTGTTTGTATTGGACCCACCCCATTTCGAGGCGCGCTGTGTTTGTATTGGACCCACCCCATTTCGAGGCGCGCTGTGTTTGTATTGGACCCACCCCATTTCGAGGCGCGCGTGTTTGTATTGGACCCACCCCATTTCGAGGCGCGCTGTGTTTGTATTGGACCCACCCCATTTCGAGGCGCGCTGTGTTTGTATTGGACCCACCCCATTTCGAGGCGCGCTGTGTTTGTATTGGACCCACCCCATTTCGAGGCGCGCTGTGTTTGTATTGGACCCACCCCATTTCGAGGCGCGCTGTGTTTGTATTGGACCCACCCCATTTCGAGGCGCGCTGTGTTTGTATTGGACCCACCCCATTTCGAGGCGCGCTGTGTTTGTATTGGACCCACCCCATTTCGAGGCGCGCTGTGTTTGTATTGGACCCACCCCATTTCGAGGCGCGCTGTGTTTGTATTGGACCCACCCCATTTCGAGGCGCGCTGTGTTTGTATTGGACCCACCCCATTTCGAGGCGCGCTGTGTTTGTATTGGACCCACCCCATTTCGAGGCGCGCTGTGTTTGTATTGGACCCACCCCATTTCGAGGCGCGCTGTGTTTGTATTGGACCCACCCCATTTCGAGGCGCGCTGTGTTTGTATTGGACCCACCCCATTTCGAGGCGCGCTGTGTTTGTATTGGACCCACCCCATTTCGAGGCGCGCTGTGTTTGTATTGGACCCACCCCATTTCGAGGCGCGCTGTGTTTGTATTGGACCCACCCCATTTCGAGGCGCGCTGTGTTTGTATTGGACCCACCCCATTTCGAGGCGCGCTGTGTTTGTATTGGACCCACCCCATTTCGAGGCGCGCTGTGTTTGTATTGGACCCACCCCATTTCGAGGCGCGCTGTGTTTGTATTGGACCCACCCCATTTCGAGGCGCGCTGTGTTTGTATTGGACCCACCCCATTTCGAGGCGCGCTGTGTTTGTATTGGACCCACCCCATTTCGAGGCGCGCTGTGTTTGTATTGGACCCACCCCATTTCGAGGCGCGCTGTGTTTGTATTGGACCCACCCCATTTCGAGGCGCGCTGTGTTTGTATTGGACCCACCCCATTTCGAGGCGCGCTGTGTTTGTATTGGACCCACCCCATTTCGAGGCGCGCTGTGTTTGTATTGGACCCACCCCATTTCGAGGCGCGCTGTGTTTGTATTGGACCCACCCCATTTCGAGGCGCGCTGTGTTTGTATTGGACCCACCCCATTTCGAGGCGCGCTGTGTTTGTATTGGACCCACCCCATTTCGAGGCGCGCTGTGTTTGTATTGGACCCACCCCATTTCGAGGCGCGCTGTGTTTGTATTGGACCCACCCCATTTCGAGGCGCGCTGTGTTTGTTTTGGACCCACCCCATTTCGAGGCGCGCGTGTTTGTATTGGACCCACCCCATTTCGAGGCGCGCTGTGTTTGTATTGGACCCACCCCATTTCGAGGCGCGCGTGTTTGTATTGGACCCACCCCATTTCGAGGCGCGCTGTGTTTGTATTGGACCCACCCCATTTCGAGGCGCGCTGTGTTTGTATTGGACCCACCCCATTTCGAGGCGCGCTGTGTTTGTATTGGACCCACCCCATTTCGAGGCGCGCTGTGTTTGTTTTGGACCCACCCCATTTCGAGGCGCGATGTGTTTGTTTTGGACCCACCCCATTTCGAGGCGCGCTGTGTTTGTATTGGACCCACCCCATTTCGAGGCGCGCTGTGTTTGTATTGGACCCACCCCGTTTCGAGGCGCGCTGTGTTTGTATTGGACCCACCCCATTTCGAGGCGCGCTGTGTTTGTATTGGACCCACCCCATTTCGAGGCGCGCTGTGTTTGTATTGGACCCACCCCATTTCGAGGCGCGCTGTGTTTGTATTGGACCCACCCCATTTCGAGGCGCGCTGTGTTTGTATTGGACCCACCCCATTTCGAGGCGCGCTGTGTTTGTTTTGGACCCACCCCATTTCGAGGCGCGCTGTGTTTGTATTGGACCCACCCCATTTCGAGGCGCGCTGTGTTTGTTTTGGACCCACCCCATTTCGAGGCGCGCGTGTTTGTATTGGATCCACCCCATTGCGAGGCGCGCTGTGTTTGTGTTGTACCTTTACTGAATACTGCTGCATTGGACAAAAAATGTTTGATTTCAACGATTTCGATACGAAAATCTTTTAATCGAATTCTCAATGCGAGAGCGCCTACTCGTGGTACTTTATTTTTCGATCAGATCTGGGTATCATATGAAAGGACAGTTTCCAATTGCAGCCGAAATAGGCGCACCACTATCAACTTCTGATCACAACCGTGTTGTGCTATATTCAATCATGTCATCGAAAGATAGATCAATTGTTAAAAAGCGGACACCAGTTTTTGACTGCAGAAGAAATCATATCGACAATCTCTTTTATCATCTGACCTCTTCTAACTTTAATGATGTAAATATAGAATGCTGATTGTGTAAACGAGAAATGTAGAAATTTCTATCAATTATTCCACTCTGCATTGAGCGTAATTACTAAACGGGTCATTACATTATACGAACACGGCAAGCCGTGGCTAACTCTACACTCAAGAGAATGATCGATGATAAATGGCTGGTATATTGTTTGAGGAACTGGTCCGTGTTAAAGAACAAAGTGAGAACTGAGATATTTAAAGCCAAACAATTATGGAGCGACTGCACTATCCATAAATAAATTAATGTGTGGAATGTTGTACGTGAGATGCAAGGAAGAAAAGTCTCAAAACATTTTTCCAAGTGATGATCTTCTTTTGAATCGTTTTCTGCTGAAATTAAGTAAATGTTTTTCCTCTAGTTTCAACAGTACCCCTGATGCTGACTTATTTCAGATAAATGACGAACCATGGGATTTTGATATACTCCCCTTAGATGTACATCGTATACTGACTAAGTTGAAGCTGAATCAGGCTGTTGGTTATGACTGTCTCCCTGCTTGACTCTTACAAGAAAGTCCTGATATAGTTTCGGAGCCACTTGCCAACATTTTTCAAGCTTAAATTGATTCTAGGAAGTTTCCCGAGTATTGGAAAAATGCGTTGATAAGTCCTTTACCGAAAAAATCAAATCCAACTGTTGGTGATTACGGCAAATATCACTTCTACTGATCATTTCGAGGATCTTTGAACGACTGATTCTTACATCTATGAAGTGCACATTTCTTGAATTGTTTGGTAACGACCATCATGCATTTCGTCCCTATGGCCCAACCACTAGAGCCATTGTTGACATTCATGATCGTATTACCTAATACATGGAAGATTATCAGACTACTTGGGTCAAAGTTACATGCCTTGATTTTACGAAGGCCTTCGATGAAGTAGGGGAAGCTGGGGTGACTTGGCAGTGTTTTTTTCAAATACCCATCCCGGCCAAACGACTAAATATTACAGAATTCCTTTAGTACGGGTTGACGGAGAGAAGTATTAGGAACATTTTTGCTTCAGACAGTTTTGCCACAAATTATTGTCTTGACCTCGAAAAATTCAATTACAGAAAAGTTCTAAAACTGCCAAGTCACCCCAATATTGGGGTGACTTGGCAGTGGGGTTGGGGTGAGTTGGCAGTATCATAAAACATCAACAAACTTTTCATATCATACTGATCTAAGCTTGCATTATCATTGCTACTACAAATATCTCCGAATTAGTTGCAAAACACAGTCTTGGCAGCTCATATAAATTTTAGCATTATAGTGAATAGGCCTATTGATCCATCCTAAAATCCGTTGATGGCAAAATGGTTCCGTCTTCATCCCGTGACTTCTGCTACCGGTATCCTTTTCCCGAGTCACTATCTGAAGAGAAAACGTAGTTACATGTATCACAGGCAATCTCGTCAAATATATTCTTGAAAAAATAATATTGAGGATACTGAGGATATTGACGTAACAAAATGAAACTTTCGCAAATGCATCTTCAATTATGCTATCTTGTTAAGAGCATTTTGCACGTCATCACGAGAGTAGAGCGCGTCACTCGTTGTACGTACGTCCTTGTCAGTGTACTGCGAAGATGAAAATGAATTAGGGAAAGTGTTGTCACTGCATGTTGTAATTTGAAATGAACCAATCAGAAGACACGACGAATCAACAAATAAGAATTTGTTTGACGTAGATGTTTCTGAGTCATTTTCCGATGGATAGGCTAGGTGTTTAGTTGTGAACTTGTATTAAAAGGTGTGAGTCACTAACACATCACTACCATCAGTTAACATTAAGCCAACAGTTACTATTAAGGACACAAAAAATGATGATACTGCCATGTCACCCCAACCTAAGTAGGCCTACGGTTAAATCCTCAGCTCCGGCTAGAATGTTTTACACTATCAGGGTTCATGTAATCTGACCTAATTATAATGTCTTCAACATAGATTTATCTGAAATCTTTCACAAGGCGCGGTGGCTTATCGCATTACGTATTTTCAAAAGTTCCATTTTTACATTTTGAGTAGGCCAATAGGCCTGATTTTTTGCTCTAAAAAAGTAAAAGCCAGAAGCAATCTTTCTCTACAGTATTTTCATTTCAGAGCTACTTTAGAAAGTAATAGGGTAGAAAGTAATAGGGTTTTCGATTTGTGAAGCATATTATTTGCAATATCCATACTGCCATGTCACCCCAACATGATACTGCCAAGTCACCCCAACCCCAGTAAGGTAAGAAAATGAGCTCAAACACAATGTTAATATGATCTGAATGTTTTTACACTGTAGGTGTCCATGCACCATGACCAAAGTAAAATATCTTTAAAAATGGTTTATGTCAAATCTATCACTAGACGAGAATGTCCCAAAAGTTGAACATTTCCAAAAGTTACGATTTTTGCAGGTAAAATAGTTTTTTGCTCCTAAAAAAAGTACAAGTGCAAATAATCCGCAGGTATCTTGCTCCAGCATCTTTATTCTAGAGCTACTACTTCGAAATGTATATTTCGGATTTTTGATTTATGAAGCCTATTAACTGCAAGACCCCCACTGCCATGTCACCCCAGCTTCCCCTACATACAGCACAACGTTTGCCTAACCGCTGCCAGCGAGTGAAAGTCGGAAACTGGTAAGCAGTTTAGCCGATGTAACCCAGGGATCGGTTTTAGGCCTCTACTTGTACGCAATTTTCATTGGTACGCTGAAGCTGGACGGCAATAATTCTGCGTCAATAATTAAATATGCCGACGACCTCACACATTGAATCTTGTTCAAGAGATAGCCCACATCCATCTAATTTTAATGATATTGAATCCTAGTGCGCCAGAAATATGATGCCTCTCAATTATCAAAAATGCAGTCAAATGCTAATCCATCGTATTAACTGTGGCACTGTTTTGCCTTATGATGGCATCCAAGTAACTTCAATTGTGAGTGTGTTGGGAGCTACCATAAAGGATGGATTTAAAATGGAAAACGCTCATTTGAGGAAAGTCACTTGCCACCGGATCCAGCCGCCTACATCTTCTGCGGTGCTGTGAAAGCATTCGTCTCTAAGGGAAAACTGCTCGATGTCTGCAGTACTTGTCAACTATTCAATCAGTCTATTATGCAACACGCATCAGCTCTTTTTTGTAAAATTAGTCATTCAATTGCTCAAAACACAATAAACTGAAGAGGAAGATCCCATAGGATTTATATGTGATCCTTCTTGTAAATGTTCTATCTATACCTGACATCGCTGTGATTCAGAGAGCGGGCTCGCCACTGACTATCTCAGAAAATGTAATCTTCCCGACCATTCCACTCCAAAACCGTGTTCCATAAATTTTGCCTCGCTCTGGTCATTATTCGATGCCGTTGTGTTCCCACATCCAGACGCTTCTAAACTCTTTCTTGCTATACATTTTCCTCCTGTCGAACAGCAAAACTTTCTTATTATTATTAATTCGTTGATCTAAGCAGAACCCATCCTCACTGCTCTCCTTTATCGCGATTTCTGTTACTCAGATTTTGAATTTGTACTACATGACTTCAATATACATTATGATCTTCATTTTCACTTGAATAAAGCCTTTTTTAGCACACTACCCAATGCACAACATTAGGTCGGGATGGACAGTACTGGGCCTCGGAGTCCTACCAGGACTCAGGTGAGGTCAAGTATGCGCCTGAGACAGATATGGGCACTTCCGAGAAGTGCAGTGCCTTAAGTAAATCGAGTATATATCGCTGTCCGGGAATTGATGCGAGACATCCTTGTAAATGTCAGTTGTATGTGCACCAAGGGTTCGCCACGACGATTGGTTTATGACTCTTACTTCGATGCTCCTCTCTTCTGTATTTCCATCTTTGGATCTTGGTATTTTCAATCTTCTCGCGTTCCTTTTTATTAATGTTGCGATCATCTGGCACTGCTATGTCGATTATAATTCCTTTTTTCTTCACCTTGTCCACGAGTACTATGTCAGGCCTTCTTGCCGTTATTAGTCTATCAGTTCGAATCTCAAACTCCCACAGTATTTTTATCACATCATTGTCCTTCACTGATCTCGGCTCATGTCACCATGAATGCTTGTTGACTTGAATGCTGTGTTGTCTGCACATGCTTCTGTGTATTAGTCTTGCAACTTCGTTGTGCCTTCTGAAGTATTCAGTTGCAAGCCAATGTCGAACACGAAGTCAAGATATGCGACACAGTTTCATCCGATGAGTTGCACCATTCCTGAACTATCTGGTCGGATGATGATTTTATGATGTATGTTGTATGATTGATAGGTAAGTTCAAGTTCGATTCCGTATCCGGACACACAAGTTAGCAAAAGCAACGAGGATTCTTCGACGGATTACCAGAGTGTATTAGCAGCACGACGTTTCGTAGTCTCCTGCTTGATCAACATGCATAATGACCTAGAAAATCAGATAGGAAGTACATGAATAAACATTCAATCTCTTCTTTGTCAAGAATGAAGACCATTATTGTCACTAAATTTACGAAGCATAT